>JAUBNQ010000017.1:13203994-13231978 GCA_032353495.1 Ctenopoma kingsleyae | reverse complement strand
TGTGTGTGTGTGTGTGGTTGGAGGAGGTGGGGGTGAAGAATGCTTGGTATGTGCGGACGACAACAACATGAAAGGCGGCGACTGTTCAGCCCAATTCACTGTGCACCTACAAATCAAACCCAAAAACACTTTATATCCGATTATAAATTTAGTCACAGCCACCAAACGTCTCGACGTGTCTTTGTCACAAAAAACAAACGCACAAGACGAGTTTTAAGGACGCGGGCACGCAGTTTATTTGATGTCAAACACCCTGCAGAGGCGGAGATGGTTTGGTCTGTAGTAGGTGGAACTGCCGAGCGGTCTGCAGCAGGACGTCGTAGATCAATGAACCGGACCGGAGGGTTGGACCATCGCCTGGTGTGCATCTGACTGTATAGATGTGTCACTTTATCTATGCAGCAAAGAGGCTTTATTACTATTAATCATCTCGTTCATTATGCGGATGTTTTAGGCCGTGTGGCTATTTGATAGGCTCCTTTCACCGCTTGGATTCCGCCTCTAGTGGCTCCTCATTGCGATTTTTTTTTTTTTTTTTGGGAAGTAAAATATAGCACAGTCTATCTGTAACCTCCAGGATGATCTTTGCGAACACAGGCAACCCGCTGAAGACAACCAATCGTAAGCAGGTAGGCCAAACACACACACGCACACACACACACACACATTTATTTATGCCTACACATCTGGTCACACTTTAGGCAGCACTTGGTAATCAGTCAGAATATTAGTAGCCAAAATGACATTGGGAAGACCTTTCTGGATGCATCCATTGTATCGATATCTACATATATATCGATATATCTATCGATATATATGTATATCTATAGATATATCGATATATAGAGAGATCAGCCCACAAAGGGGTGAAGCTTATCCTCTGATGCATAGAGAGATAACCAGCTGTTGACCGATCTATAGCCCCACAGCCCATACTTCAATTATAATGTCCATATAACCTTGTTTGCACAGTCTCTCGCCCCACTCTGGTCAATATGCATGCTGGTTATTGTAGTACATTTTATGTATGACCCATACATTCTTAATTCACAAAGAGACAGAGAGAGGTCAGTGTATTAATGTGATGTATGAGCAGTGCACTGGAGTGAACTGTGCCACCTCCATCCTTCATTTTGACCTCTCAGGTGAACAAAAGGTAATTGAACGCCGTACCCCTTTGCTTTCCCATCACACATTTTGATCTAGATGGAAGATGAGAATAGAAAACAGGCACAGAGGTGAAAGCTGTTATTTTAACCTCTGATGATGGAAATATAAGCCTTGTGTCAGATGAAGTGGGTCCAACTTTGAGCCTTCAGCTTATAACTCCCAAATATCAAGCTTTGAGATGAAACAGTAATATTTATTCATTAAGAAATATTGTATATTACTTTGAAGACAGGAATCTGAAACCAGCTGCACATGAGTCCAGTGAATGGGTTTTCAGTGTAGGTGTAACACAGGTTTAGTCTGCTGTAAAGTGTGATGCTGTGAAATATACCATCATAGCTGCCCTCTGATGGAGTAGGCGTACATCTCACAGGCCTGATGTGAACCCCTGATGATCTCAGAAAGAAGTTAGCATGGTAATTGCATACCAACAAAAATGTAAGGCCTCTGCTTGAACACTTAACAGGCCTAACAGATGTTCCTGCCACAGCGAACAATTCCTCATCTGTAAAAAGAAAAATAGCTGCTATGAACATTCAACCATGAATGTGGAAAAATATCTCAGTTATTCTTTTTGACATGGATGTAGTTGTGTCCATAGCTTTGGCTCTTGTGGTGGATTGTCCTTTGGTTATGGACAGATGGTGTGATGCTGCCATGCTTTGTCTTTGATCTGGAGAGGGTTTGGGGTGGCTGGGAGCTATTTTAATGAATGAGTAAGGGGAAGGAAATGCTTTGCAGGGCAGCTCGGCATGATTTGGCTCACAAGTATGAAGTGAGCTTTAGGTTTTTTATAAGCTCTGCAGCAGGATGTAAGATGTGAACACAGATTAATTGCTTTGTGAGGCGCAAGTATAACATATATTTTAATGGATTGTGTGGACAGAATCACCTCTTTACAACAACCAAGGGTTTAAAAATAAAAACTACACACCACTGAGTGGTGAAAAAAGTATTCTGATCCTTTACTTATGTAAAAGTAGAATAAATCAAATTATTAGAGTATCCAAAGTAAATGTATTTAGACTGCAGGAGTGTTAAATACTATACAGTACTATATGATTGCATAAAATGACTTAATGTTTATAATCTTAGGTATTTTATACATTATGTAAAGTAGTTCACTAGAAAAGCATGGCACAATATTTAATAGAGTCATTATATGTTTTTCACTGATTCTGCAAAGCAATTATGAGTTTGATACAAAAGTAATGGAGTAAAACATAGTCAAGTAGCAGTGTATCATTAAAAGAAATTAAAGTACATCAAAATTGCACTTGAGTACTGTACTTTAATAAATATATTCACAATACTGATGGACCCTGATGATGTAAAGTCACATTGTGCCGTCTGTGTGTTTCTACATTTCCCTTTCACACAAATCAGATGTTCTTATGGTCACTGTTGATCTGGGTTTAAATTAGATTTAGATCTAGCTCACACACACTTCCTAACAGTGGGTTTCCTGTGTGCAGTCCTACCCCATGACTCCATCCAGTCCCAGCAGCAGCAGCAACAGCAGCAGCACAGGCCTGGAACAGCTCAGCAAAACGAACCTGTACATCCGCGGCCTGCCTCCTGCTACGACAGACCTGGACCTGGTCAAGCTCTGTCACCAGTGAGTACACAGGATGAGCGTTGCGACTGTGTTTATGTCTGTGAACACCAGTGTTTTGTCACTGATAAGCTTGTTTGTTGAATTAAGAGGCCAGAGTGGGCTTAAGATGTCACATACCAACGTAATTCCAGTCTGATGATGAAGGTCTCCTCCTCACCACAGGCACAACTGCTCAAAAACACTGTGAAAGTATAAACAATTTAGTTTCACACATACATTGATGTAACTACCATGTATTAGTTTTTTTCATTTAGAGGAATATGTCAACATTTTTGGAAATATTACTCATCGACTTGATTAGATTAGAGGACTGATGCCACACTCACATCTATAAGATAAATATAAAGAGATCATTAGCTCATCTTAACAAAAAAACAGTGACACCCAGTGTGTTTTAAATGGCTAATAACATGAGGATAAATTCTTGTTACATGTGGACACAGCTGTGCTTTTTCCCCTTTTCTCTATGAGTGTTTGTGCTAACATGTGAGAGGTATCAATCTTCATGTCTCACTCATGACCATAAAACCAGAAATGTCCTTGTTTCCCAAAATGTAATTATTTGTTTGCAAACTTCTAACCCAGGAAAAATAGCATCTAAATGGTTATATATAATGAAGTTAAATTGAAATTAAACAAGAGAAATGCTGACAAAAACATCGGTGTTGGCCTTCAGAAGAATCGGTTTAACCATAATGTAAACGGATGCATAAAATGCTCCAACCACTATACCTCTATAAACAGACACGCACACACATGGAAAAGTCATAGTTCTGTGGCATATGAAGCAAACTCAAAAGATGACTGTTTTCTAAAAACAAAAAAGTCACGTAAAGCAGTTTACTGAACATGTTTGATACTTGATACTATAGGCTAAAGTCCAAGTGGTTAGTGGGATGGATGCCATAATTAGTGGAGTTTTGTCTCCTCTCTTTCCTCTGAATCACAAACATATGGAGAGAGGTATTTACCCATGCAACCACCAGCAGCAGCTGTTTGTGTCCTGTTTGCTTGTGTTTTGTTCATGTTCCCAATGGTGTTTGCCAGCACAAAGCAGAAATGAAAGCGCTTTTCATAGCAACATGGTCTGAATGGTGATGTCAGCTAGGCATTCAGTATGTATGGTGTGTGCGCTCAGACCGTAGCTCACAGTTCGACTTTAGTATAAAGTCTTAAATGTTGTAACTGGAATTGTAATGTATGGAAATCACCATTTGTCTCCATGAGCATTATTATTTCAATAAATAGTATAATTTCATCTGAAAAGCACTACGCACAATACATAATGAAAGGTCCAAGGCAGTTGAGAGATATTTTCATGAAATGACAATCACCAGTGTTTCCTTGTGTGCGCAGGTATGGCAAAATTCAGTCAGCAAAGGCAATCCTGGACAAGACAACCAACAAATGTAAAGGTCAGTAAGGTAATTTATTTAAAATACCAGCCACAACCGATCAGTGCTTGGATTAGAAAGTTAAACTTAAATCCCCTTTAGTATCCCCGCTGCATGTGAAAGTATGAAGATTCAACTGACTTTTAAGATAAACTGCCAGTTGACATATCACAAAGTATCGCTCCAATGTTTTTGCACGTCACGCCACAGTTTATATGAGTCAGATTTTTGAATGTATTTCCATACCTTCCAGGCAGCTCTCTGCGACCTTTAATTCCCACACGGTGTATAAATCAATTTGCAGCGACTTGATACTTTCTTAAGTTGGGTAATCCATCACTATGGACGTGAACAGTGATTGTGTCTGTTTTTATTTTCGTCAAACGTGTTAGGCTGTTGTATGACATCGGAGCTGAGAGCGGAGATTGATCTGCAAAGTTTGCACTGCATTACAATATGATATTATAAATTTGAGAAAAACAAAAGTAGATTATGATGGATTACCTAACTAGATTTCCTACAGACAGTTTTTAAACCTTATGGAAATAAACACAACACATTTAAAAAATGGAAATACCATTGTATGCTGTGGTAAATGGCAGAAAGGCATCTAGAGTATTTGTGTTTTGACAATCGTCTCATCTAAATCTGAATAAACACATTTGTTTTTTCAGAAGTACTGTAGCTGTTATAGAAGTTTGTAGTGTCAATTTAGACCACATGATTGTGTGTCATGATAGATAATAAAAGATATGCTGAGATGTTTAAAGTAAGCGTCAGTCTACAGAATAGTTGTAGGACAAAATGTATAATCACTGATTGTTCTTATTATTTAAAGATTATTATCTGTTCTACCAACCGCAGGTTACGGCTTTGTGGACTTTGACAGCCCGGCGGCTGCTTTAAAGGCAGTACATGCTCTGAAAACCAGCGGCATACAGGCCCAGATGGCCAAGGTGAGTTTGGTACAGGCATTTGTGTGTGTGTGCATATTTGTCTTGCTTGTGAACATCTCTATGGGGTTGTGCTTCTGTAATTCGTGCATGTGTCCGGTGTGTGTTGGGGAATGACATTAGACTGGTCACATGACCTCAGCTGACAAGCTGTTCCTCCCGTGACCCCATTTACTTTCACTGTAGAAACCAGATGTCACGTCTCTCTCTGCCAAATAACCTGCCAGTCAGTGTTATACACAGGACCACCAGCTCACACACTAACACACCATCCTGGTTAAGTTATACTCTATAGTACACATGTACATATTTTACCATTATCTTTACTATGCCACTAAGTGTTAACAGTTATTATTTATGCATACTGGTGTAGGCATATCATCACCAAAGCAGTGAAGCAATAGTGCTACTGCTCTGAGCCATTGTTGAGCCACTGTGACTAAAGTAAAGCACAGCAGCTTTTCATTTTTCTCAAATATTTTTAGACGACAAACAGGGCATTTCTACATCACGTCTGTGATTTGTCTCATAGTGGGCAGTGGAAACTGTCTGGATCATCTCTGTCAGTCTCCTCCCTTTCCCAGCCTGGCCTGTGATCCTGTGCACAGACTCATAGACGAGAGTTCACTGATGAAGGGTTCCTCTCTAGGGACCTGCATGTAGCCGCTGTGTTTGGAACAAACACGGTAGAACACAGTTTGTGTGTTGTGGTAGCTAGGCTACGCTGCTTTCCTGCTGTTTCTAGGGAAGACTGTAGAGGCGTTGAGCTGCTGCACAGCACTAACAAATTGTGCTTCAGTATGTGTATGTGCAGGAAAGCTTATTATTGTTTGTTTAGCCACATTTCTTTCTCTGACCCTTAACTGTACTTTAGCTGAGTCTCAAGTATTAATCCACACAGACTAAGGCAGAAGTGCAGCACTGGCTTTATCTGTGTTTCAATACAGATTTGCATGATTCATGAGAAACGGTTCTTGCATTTTGGCATATGGCTCTCTCTCCCAGGTCAGATACCACATGCAAAATATATTACCAAAAACTGACACTGAACATACGTCTTCTTTTCCACCTTCTTTTATGTGAGCAGCAGCAGGAGCAGGACCCCACAAATCTGTACATTTCCAATTTGCCTCTGTCCGTGGATGAGAAAGAGTTAGAGAACATGCTGCAGCCTTTCGGCCAAGTCGTTTCCACACGCATCCTCCGGGACTACAGCGGCAACAGCCGAGGTGTGGGCTTTGCCAGGTCAGTCACAGATGATTGACAGAAAGGAGCATTCATATCTCCTTTGCTGAATCAACTTGAAAATATCTGTAGAACAACAACTGTGATGTTAAATGATGAACTAACATCTGACTATACTTATCAATGACACAAAATGTTATTTTTTATTACATATGAATATACTTAAAACTAATTATTTACTGTTATGGTCACTGGAGGTTGAGTTTTATTACAACTTAGAGACATTGGCTTGACAGTCAAACTCATTAACTGTAACAGTAACTGTAGAATAGCTGTGTGAACCTTACAGGCCACAGAACAAAGGCCATGTATGCATTGACATTTGTGTTGACCTTTTTCTTTCATTCTAGCCAAAATCATTTTCTCAGTCTGGATTTGTAATACGTTTGTCAGAGCTGCTCTTGTTATGGAGGGAAGCAAAACGAAGACACGCTGAGACACCATTTATTAGCTCCTTTGTTTTTTCATATACCTACAACTTCTGTGTAAAACATCATTGGAACATTAAATTGAGGACGGTCACGTTCAACATTTGAATGGAGAATATGAGTTATTCAGATTTAGCATCGTTTTGTGTTTCACTTTCATCTCTGTGTGATGTGATGTGACGTCATGAGTCAAGAGTCATGACTGTTTTCTCTTCTCCACTGACAGGATGGACACAACAGAGCAGTGTAATGCAGTAATCTCCCACTTTAATGGGAAGTTTATCAAGACAGCTTCTGGAGCTCTGGGTAAGAAAGAAATCAAGCTTTGTGTTCACTTTCCTACAGATTAATAAATGTAATGACTGATTGTTGTGTGACTGTTAATATGTCTTTTTTGTGCTTTGCCTCCAGCTCCCTCTCAGCCTTTGCTGTGTAAGTTTGCTGACAGTCAAAGGAAGAAACATGCTCACAGCGGATACGTTCCCAATGGACAGACAGGGGATCTCAGACTAGTATGTATCTGCCAATCATCTTATAATGTAGCCAGTTGCCCCCTCCATGCTATTTTTTAATGTGATGAGGATTAAGTTTTTCTTGTTGTGTGATGCAAACAACTATGACTAGTCCACATGTATCTTTTTTTTTTAGAAACCTTTTTATAATAAAGGTAAAAAATATAAAACCACGTTTTTAAAATAATTTTATTAGAAATTTCAGACCTTGTTTGTCTAACTAATGAGTAGCATTCATATAATAATACAGTATAATACAGAATAAATTAGCGTAATCTTTTTTAGGTTTTTGAGATTATTTTAAACACAACATAATTTAATTCAATTCAATTCAACTTTATATATATATAGCGCCAAATCACAACATAGGTCATCTCAAGGCACTTTACAGTGTAAGGTTTAAGACCTTACACAGAATATATATATGTACAGAATATTGAAACAAGCATTCCCATTGTTTGATCACCAGAATACTGATCATTCCTATACTGTATGCACCGTATGTTTTTCTTCATTTTGTATCCAGTTTATATGATGCAATAGTAAGAAACAAGTACTATATATGATTTTGATAATTGTGTGCTTCCTCATGTTAGGGCGCAATGACTCTCACCTACGATCCATCCTCAGGAGCCATACAGAATGGGTAAGTCACTGTCCATTTATAGCAGTTCCTGATATCATTTAACTTTTTACATGCCTTGAAATTGCTGAGCTTTCTTTTGAAATATCATCTGTTTCCTAGGTACTATCCTTCCCCATATCCAGTGACTAACAGGATAATGACTGTGCAGCCTGCGATGTCTCCCTACATGTCTCCAGTCTCTGCTTACCAGGTACTGCAGAAGATAGTTTTAATGGGCAAATATAAAATGTCCAACAGCCAGAACTGAATTTAAATCATCTCTATTTCACTGTCTCTGTGTTGCACTTGAGGTTGCACTTATGGTGTGTTTATGTGGGTTAGTATGTATTTTTTCTTCTGTGTGGGTTATATAGGTGCTATAGATGTAAGAATACAGTATGTTATAAATCTTCTGTAGCCCCATGTGGCAGTGGGTTATCATTTAGTAAACCTTTAGTGTTAGAAGAGTCTGGTCAGCCAGAAACCATGTAATACAACATCTTAGTGTTTCATAGGTGTGAAGTTGTCAGAGACACCTCTGCAGGTCATCTCTGAGTCACGCGTTCTGTGAAGTGGATTCTTGCTTGTTGTTGCTTTAGAATTTCACTCATACGCTTTGATTCATTGCTTTCTATGAACCATAAACACATCCCACCACTGACGAGATTTGTCGCAGTTTTGAATAGAGTCCTCTCTGCCAGATGGTCTCCAGACAGAGCCACAAAATGTTTGGGTATTCCAGGCCTGTCTGGTAGATATTATCATGTGTGGAGTTATATTTTCTAAATAATAAGCTCAGATGTACTTGTTGTTCAGTTTGTCTTCAGGCATCATCCTGATGCCTTAGAGCTGTAGTATTATGAACACTTGCTGTATAAGCTTTCGTACCAAGCCACAACTAGTCTTGATGTCTGATATGAATGCTGAAGTCTCCACATAAGGTAATGGAATAAGTGAAAAAATCATTTGTTGCACGTTCACACACCCAAGAAGCCAGATGTTTAAGATTCATAGTATTTTGAGGCCTTAATAGCCTAAAAGCTGGTCAGTGCAATGCCAGCAAAGGGAAACCAGATTGGTCCTAAAAAGCCCAAGGCTGTGGCGTTTTTTGTTTTGTTTTGTTTTTTTGTTTTGCGGGGCAGGGGTTGGGGGGTCAGGAATAGTGACTGCAAAAAAGATGAATGGATGGATGGATGGATATATGCTAAGTTTAGGTTGTTAAAATCCATGCACTTCTGCCTTCTACTTGCAAACTTTTGCGTACTGCAGTTGGCAATATGTGAGTTTCATTCAAGACACGTCATTAACTTTCCATCTGTCTCTCGTTGTGCCTCTCCCTCTCTGTCTGACTCTCCATTAGGTACAGAGTCATTCTTGGGTGGCACAGCAACCATATATCATGCAACACCCGGTAAGGGAACAAGAGCATTTGGTTTTTTTTCCTCATACACTCATACGCCGCCTCCTATTCTGTGTACAGGAAATGGGTGTGTGGTGCTGCTACAGCTAAAGCTCTGAGCTCACAGGGTGTTACTTTAATCAAACTGTTCTGCTGACACAGTCAAAGCACCAACGTCCAAAACTTCCCCAAATGTAGAAGAAGGAAAGAGCTGAGACGAGGTCTGGGAAATAGTCACTGTGTATTTATATGTTGTAAGTGTGTATATGTGTGCTGCAGTGTGTATGAAAGAGAAATGGAACAACTAAAAGTACATTCAGTCACTTCCCCCCCAACTCCTCCTCTCTGGATCCAGCAGGAAATGCCTGAAGCAGAGACAGTCTTGTGACTCTTTGACTCTTCCAACAGATGGTTTCCAGTGGAACAAGTGTCTCTGCTGATTCCCCCCCCCCCCACCTCCCCCACTGTTTACTAGGAAATGGCCTATTCCCTGAAGGCGTCATGTTTAAAGGAATATTCTCAATCTGAAGACAGACTACAGCTGGGCATTCTTTTCCCATGTTTTACATCCATTAATGTAACTCAGGAGTAATGAATACATAGTATTCACCTCTGAATATTGCATTATCACAGAGTTAGAGCTGACGGTGTATTACATTTTGCTTGTATGTACATGTATTACAGTTTATATTATGTTAAACCGCAAAGCCACAAATATCTAATGCACAGAGCACACACATAAGTTGTAAGCACTAATTTATGTTATATAAAACATTACTTGCATCTGCGGTTTGTTGCCTCACTGTGGTATTTGTGTGTTGTAGAACACTATCATGTTATATGTGGTAAAGAGTGAGCTGTGTTGTATTATAGGCTGCGGTGATGTCTCCCTCTGTGGATCCCTCCATGTCACTGCATCCCACTGCCATGATTACTCAGCAGATGGGTCAGCTGTCCTTGGGAAACACTGGAGTGGTGAGTGCAGCCCTGGGATATCCTACATCACACACATTGTAGATCAAATTAAATCTGTAGACTTTACATAAATAAATAGAAAATACTCACACATATTGTGACATCATGTTTACTTATACTTACTTATACATAGACTTGTACACATATTTTTAATTTTCTTCAGAACATATTACAGTGTAATATTCATGATGCCCATACCACACTATTAGATCCAGTGCTAAATGACAAGGGGGCTTTTTTGTCCTAATAGCTGCCTGAAAACTATAAATTCTCTTCTTCCTACCTTACAGTTTTTGTTTTTCTAATGCTAATCTTCTCCTACAGTAAACAGTATCTTGTCTGAACTTTGTCTAAGAATTTCTTATCTTATGTGCATGGTACAATATAAATGTGATTCGTTTTTCTTGTTTTCTTCTTTTTCTATTTGTGTACTATAAAGTGTTTTATAGAAAAAAATCACTATATACAGATGAGTAGCACAAGATGCATCTGCTTTCATGCTTGTTTGTCAAATAATATAATTATAATTCTTACCTTACAGTACATTGCGGCCAATCCTGGTGTCCAGGGAGCTTACATGCCACATTATCCTCCCATGCAGGCACCACCTGTAAGTATATTGTATCTTATGGTCTTCTTCAACTCTTCATTCAGGATCTTCACCATCTACCTGGTGTCTTAAAACAGTAATTGCTTTCAAAAATTACACAAGCTCATGCTAGTCCAATTACCATCCATTCATAAGGCCTTGAGTTGTTTTTGAAGTCTTCATGGTCTAAAGCTATCAATTTTCTCAGTGCACACACAGCTATTATCACCTTCTAAATGAGAGATGCTGTTTTTCTTTTCAGGAAAATGGCACGCCACAGCAAGTGGATTCTTCCAACAACTCGTCTCCTTACAGCCAACTCAGCAAGTAATCACAGGTACACTTCAGCTTCTAAATCCAGGTTGTCTGATGTAAATGCCACAGAGTTTGTTATTTTAGCAATTTACTGCCACATAATAGAAGTTATGATACCACTTTCTAATAAGACACCAACATTTTATATGTTCGAAGTAACTGCTTTAAAATGGTAGATGAATCAGTTTCACTTTATAAATCAGATAAGATCAGGGATACAAGGTTGTTTCCTTTCCTAAAAACATTTTTATTATTAGAAAGAAATGTAAAATATAGAATAATATGTACTAAAGCTATAAAGAGAAATTGCTTCTTTTCATAAAAAAATCACAAAACAAATCTATGATAATGTAAATTTGTTATCATGTGTAGAGATAGTGTATGTGTCAGTGTATGTGGACTGCCACCTCACTGAAAGCATCTAAGATGCTTGTGGCACCACTATTAGCTCACAAACTAGTAGTCATAAAAGCATTCTCATATGAACGTTGATGACATTTATAAAAAAAAACACTTTGTAAGTCAAAATTAATACAGAACTATTTTTGCTGTTCATTGTAGTTTGTTCTTTTTATTTGTCAATGCTTCTGCTTTCTGTTTCTTTTCTTTTCAGGCTGTTTTGCTGCTCTGTGAGCCAGAGGGCAGGTGGGAAGTTGCTGATAACATCACACTGATAATAGTCACCGCCTTCTCAGATTGGACCAGATACAGGAACTTTTTTTGCACAGCCCCAGCGTTTGTGGTGGAAAATGAGGACAGTGTAAATGGACTCAGTCGCAGTTGGCTAATCACAGAAGAAAAAAAAAAATTTATTTTGATAAGAAACAACATGTTCTTCTTTTTCTCTTTTTCAAGGATTCTCAAACAAATGCCAGAGGACCTCCCCAAGCCCTCCACACCTCTCCCTTCCCCACTCTCCCCTCGAGTATGATGTGATATTAAAATGCATGAGATTGAGACATTTCCCCCTTCACGGTTTCTATGATTTTTATAGACCTTTTCAGTTGTGATATGTAAAAAACCTTGCAAAACATTGTTTGCACTGAAGGTTAAAATGTCACAGTAGCTTCATCTTGGTTGCCACAGAATTACAAAATCAATTTATGTTTGACTGCACTTGATAGCTAATACAGGCAACCATTTCCTTAGGAAATTAATACATTTATTATTGGATAAGGTGCCTTCCTGACAACTCACATCAAACATTCTCCAACATTTTTTCATTGAACTTGATCAGGTGTCATTTTTCTATCTCAAATGTGTGTGTGAAATCATGGAGATTTGATTTGAGTGTTTCGCTATCTAGTCTTCTGGTAGCAATAAAGATAATGAGAGTCCCACGGCAATACTGAGAAAAAAGAACAGAGTCAAACTCAGAGCAAGGTAATTCCTTATTTTCCTCTTTCCTGTTTTTTTTTTTAAACTTCAAGGCAAGACATGAAACAACAGCCCTACTTTTATGAAATGACAAGTTTTACACCCAGTGGGCTTCTTTTAAGAGGGTTTTTTTCTCTTGTGGTCAGTTTGACCACTGATCTACCTCATGGTTCTGCTGGAGTCTGCTAGTGTTGTGGGGTTTGCAGGTAAAGCCCCTTTTCACTGTAGTGGACCAAACAGAGCAACAGCCATGCTCAGGAGCTGGCTAAATAGGACTTCTACCTTTTGTGTCCCACCTGCAGCATTTCTCCTTTCTTCCTGATTTTCAAAAAAAAAACAAAAAAAACATTGTGCTTTGCTCCATCTTTACTTGTCATTGCTTCTTCTTTGTTTCTTTTTCTCAACATGATGAGTGTTGTTCAGTTGTGATGCTCCATTTTAGAGATTCAAAGTAAGATTAGTAGCTTCTCTTTAAACTAGTGCTTGAAACAAATGAATGAAGGCTACTTGCATTTATTTGGATTCTTCTGCCTTTGCTCTTCCAGACTGATCTTTGCTGACTAACCACTTTCCCTAACCTTTCCCTAACCCTTTCTGTTTTTCCTAAAAAAAAAAGATTAAAAGCTTACACTGCTACTGTAAAGCTCTGCAGGCATAACACAAGTAACTTCTAAAAACCTTTCCTCTTAAAATATACAACAATCATGTATGAACTACTTCAAAATTGAAGTAGAAATCACGGCTGATAAGATGTATTTCACAGATTGGCTTGTTAAGAATAAGCTCTGTAAATTCTATACATTCAGGGCCAAACATGAAAAATAATTAATGAAGAAAGTTTTATTATTTGCTTTGCTTTTTTCTAAAATTTCTGATTTTTAATGTAAAATCTTGACACTAATATGAAATGAGAAACATAGTCAAAGTTGTATGGTCGCGGCGGCTGATTAATCTCAGCAATAAATGCTCACTGTAGGAAATTACCATTAGTAACCAGGCTTTTACTGTGTGTACTTTCCCATTCTGAACATTTGTTGCTGGAAAAAATACCTTTTAAAAAGTTTGTACATGTTATCCTCATTGCTTCTCCTGTCACCTTCAACTGATTCTCAATCTTCTCCTTGCTCTCTCCTTTGAAAACAATGGATTAAAACCAGACAGCGCTGAATAAAAGGCTCTTCTTTTTCTCAGATATGACTCCTGGGTTTTTTTTTCATGAATTGGTCCTTTGTGTCTGAATATTCTCATTGTTTGTGATGTTGTGTTTTTCAAGGTTTAAAAGAGAAGTGTTATTCTGTATTTTTCTGATTGTTAACAAATTACATGCAAATGCAAATAATGCATTAGTTAATTTATTAATAATTACTTTACAACATTCCTGCCTTGTCTGTGTCAACATTGTCAAGTTCATCCAGTATTGCAAAGTTAAATTTTTAATTTAACTGACCACTGTTATTTTTAACAAATCTAACTCAAAAAGGAATAAATTCATCATATTGCAAAACTAGTTTAATCTATTATTAGATTAATACACTGAGAATTCATTATGAAAAATCATTAGCAGTTAGTTGGGACTGGGACTTAAAATGAAGCACAGTGCTTGTAGCTCAGTGATAGGTTCTTAATATTTTTTAAATGTTTGTTAAACCGTTTTAGAAATGTAAAACATGAAAAACTGTTCAACACTTTAAATGTTCGACTGTCCAATTCATGTCAGCAGAGGGCGCTGTGAGCCAAAGCTGTCCAGCATTTTGAAGCCACATCTAAGTCTCAAGGTTAGATATATACATATTTTTTTTGTGTGATTATGTCTGATCTTATGTATGTAACTTATGACAGATCAGAAGAGTAACAAGTTCAGCATGCATGTGCTCATGCCTCAGCCCTTTCCTGCACTATTTTCAGCACACAACCTTTTGTAGTTTCACCCTCACACCGGATCTCCTTACTTAAGCTCAGACTTAGTGCAGCTGATTCCAGAGACAAAAAGGCACCATGCCTCCATCTCTTACCAGTCAAGGGGATCAAAATCACCAGGGTGCAAGATTAGCCATCACACCCACCATCACCCCCAAAACATACACCACCCATCCAACCCCAACTCCAGAAATATACACATCCTATGTAGCCCCTGCACACACGCATATCAATCAAGTGCCCATTGTAGGGACCCTTTGAACATAAGATACGTGCCAAATCTCTCTTTCCTCTCTTCTGCTCTCTGTCTGTCTTTTAATTTTCCACAGCTGAGGCGACACATGGCACAATCCCAAGGTCAGACTTGGGCCACAGAAACTAAGAGGGAAGGCTTTCTACAGTATCTAATATCATTCATTTAGTGTGACACACATCAGTAATTCAACACATGGGAAGCTTCACTTTTACTGTTTCTTACTCTTACTGTGTTGTAATTTCTGAATTGTTCCAAAAGTTGTTTTAAGATATGTTACAAAGATGTAGATCATGAGTACTGCAATTTAATAAGGCTGCAAATAATAAAGATTATTTATTACTATCAATTAATCAGAAAGATTATTTTCTTGATTAACTGGTTGTTTGGTCCATGAAATTCAAGTACTATTCAGAATTTTTTTAATTTCCTAAGACAATTTCCTGAAATTAAGATTTTTTCCTATCAGGTCAGTTGATTAATTATTCATGGTTCCAGTATCTGAAGTTTGAGGAGTTTGAAGTTTTTTCCCTCAGTTATTTTAGTAATAAAATAAAAATTGATTGTAAATGATAGTGTCATTGTAGACTCTGTTCTGTATTATATATATCTGTATGACTTCTCCAATTTTTTGCAGTTTTTTACGAACCAATGAAATTATCAATTAATTGAAAAGAAATATAGGACGATCAGTAATAAAAACATTAAATGCATTAGCAATAGGTAAAAATATTAATTATGAATGCAAGTCTTAATGACCTAATACTAGTAACAGTCACTGGCAACATTTTCTGCAGTACTTTTATTTATACTATTTATAAACTGACTTAATGGAGTATTTCTATAGAGTAATGAATAAATTAGTACTCATCAAGTAAATCATCTTTATACTACGTTAACATAATGAATCATTACAAACTGAATTATTGTACCGTAATAGCAATGTTTTAAATAGAGTTATAAATAAAGGTTTGGGGTGCAGGCTTTTGTTCTGCCTCCTTGAAGCTACATGAGCTGTGTTATAATAACTGTTGGTCATAATGCTGTGAATTCTAATCAGTTCATGCCAGGATTCATCTGAACATTGTGGTCGTCAGTGCAAGAGCCATGTAGAATAATTTGTACTATACTTTAGCTCTTTTTAAACTGTTACAATTCAAAATGTAAAAGTTTGAACACACCCTAACATATAACACCCAGCTAAATCAGTGATCAAGTTTTCCAGTCTCTCTGAAATTAAAACATAAATGACATAACTACATAATTGTTCACTATTCTGTAGGTCATGGCTAATAGAGAACTATAGCAAAGGTGGAAACACTGAACAATGAACAGAGCAATAAAAACTCATGCTCAGCTGGAAGAATTTGTTGTCACTTCCCACCAATATTTCCCATTGTTTCAATAATCTGTATGTAGTGACTCACGAACAATCACTTTAACATAAAGCACATAGGGAAATCAGTACACAATACATATCTTTTCATTTGGGTACTTAACTTGTTTTAGTAATGATGTGCTTGCAATGTGTCCAAATGACTAAAAAATGCAGTTATTTAGATAAGTTGAAATATTAAATGTTTTTTAGGTTTGAGTACTTCTGATTTATTATGGTAAAAAAGTGGAGTAAAAGCAATGAAAACATTAAAAAAACAACATTTATTTTGTTTCTAAGCTCATCAAAAGTGTTTTCAAGGCAACAATGATGGTCCACTTTTCCGCTTTTATTTATTTATTTTAATCAAAGGGGATTTCGTGTGGCCTTTATTTTTAAAGGAACAGGTGAGCTAGATTACCATTAACATATACACAAATTTATTACAGATACTCCTGGTCCCTATAGAAAATATTCTACTGAGGTTGGTGACTGACTTTTCCTATAGCGCCACCATTAGGTTGACCTTGGAATTTTAATGAAATGTCTCAACAACTATTAAATGGGTTGCTGTGAAATTTAATAGATGCACTCACAGTCCCAAGTGGATCAGTTTTAATAGAACTCCAGACATTTGATCCAGTGAAATTATTACTGGTCAAATTTCCTTCTGAGGAGAGATTAGCATATGTTTTACAAACACTAAAGCCATCAGATACAAACATTGTGATTTTGGGGCTATGTCATCTTCAGTCTTTACTTCTTGTTACAGTCATATACTGTAGACTACAAATGCATGTGCACACCTGCATTCCAGCCATGCCACTGTAAGAAGGAGGCTGTATTACAGCACTGGCACTCCTCATGGCCTCCTCCTCCACACTACAGGAAGTAATTGAACTTGAGCAAACATGCACATACACACAAACACACGTACACAATCCAAATTAATCACAGTTTGAGTGTTGTGCTGCAGTTCACGCAAGCTTTAGTCTTTAGACTAAAACACTTACACATCAGTCAGGTTGTCTCTTGATAAAGAAGCCAGCTCGTGTGGAGGTTCCAGAGCCAGCAGCTGCTACTGTCACTCATTCTCATCATAGCCTCCCCCTACACACACACACACACAGGCAAGTTGGAGCCTGTACAAACACCCACATATGACCCCTAGTATGCATGCACACACACTCACCCACTTTGAGACACACACACACACAAAAGCACATATGAGCCAGGGAGCATGGGCAGCAGGGTCACCCTCGTGCCATGCTTCATAAAGGGCGCTGTTACAATAGGTTTACTGTTTCTCTGATGACTGCTGGGATACAATAGGACTGAATGTACTGGCCCGATACGTCTCTGTTTCTCTCCATTTTTCACTTGATGACAAGGAAGCCGGACTGAGACGGGACAGCATGTTATCAGACGACACCCCTGAAGGTGAGTTGGCTCATTGCAGGGTTAACGTATGCCCCCATTTCTATGTACAGTAAAATGTGTGATGCTAAATGGGAGACATAAATGAGAATAATTTATTGTTTTTCTGAATTTTGATGAGACTGACTGATACTACTTTAAATCACGTCTTGATGTGCTTAAAGCACTACTGTGAGATTTCCCTGAAGCATAACTGACAAGTTGTTAAAGTCATGTTGAGATGTGATAAACAGTATTGTGCAACTATGACACCTTATTACACCTGAAACATCTAAGACACTTGATCCAGTAGGGAATTAAATCGCCCAATAATTAAAATGTTACATAAAATGGTTTCGGATTGCGTCATGCTTTGATATTTCTTGGGGAAACTCAGAAAATAATAGTAAGCAACGAGAGATGGTGATGGAGGAGAGGAGAGGAGAGGAGAGAAGAGGAGAGATGAGGAGAGGAGAGGAGAGGAGAGGAGAGGAGCTAATTACAGGTGGACTAGCAGACAGCAAATGAGAGAAATTAAGACATAATGAGGTATGGATGAAATGGAGATTTCACAGATGGACACTTCAAGAAGGCTACTGGGTAAGAAGAGGAGCGACTGGGTATCAGTGAAAGGAGGAAGAAGGGGTGAGAAGTATTGGTATTGGAGGAGAGGAGGTGGGGTTTGGCTTGGTTTGGGGCAACAGATGGGACTCACCCACATCCAGAGGGGTGTGGTGCTGAATTGTGAGATTCCTCTGAGCTGGGACAAGCAGGGATATTTGCACTGCAGCTGTCAATAGTTCAAACACCTACACAGCTCCACCCTTCTCTCCCTCGTATCAGACACACAGAGACATGCGCACACTCACGGTCATATTTCATAGCTTGTGATAGGCCTCCATGGTTGTTTTCGTCAAGCTGAAAAAATGCTTGTGAATCAGTTGCAATGATTCAAGTTCTTGTGTTGTTAAAGATTAACATATCTTCAGTTATAGTGTCTGGGTAATTGAGTTATATTTGCTCATGGCGTGGCGTGTCTGTTTTTATTATTTCTCTTTGGTCAAAGTTCAGTGACTATTTGAGTGTAACTGTGCAGTAATGTAGTGATATAAACGATCACTAGTAACGTGAATGAGTAAGTATAAATCTAGCTATCTATCAGTAAACTTACCAGTACAACTTCATAAAAGTCCTGCATTCAAATTGCTAGTATCACTGCAGATTATACTATATTATACTAAATTATACTGTTACATGATAAGATTACTGTCACTGTTTCAGCCAGTGGTCGAGGTGGAGTTACTTTTAACCACTTTATACACTATTTAGGATGTACACATTTAGGACCCTTCCATCCTTTATATTAACCACTTTTCCCATTAAGGTTCGTGAGGGTGCTGGAGCCAATCCCAGCTGTCACAGGGTGCCAGGCAGGCTACACCCTGGTCAGGTCACCAGTCTATCACAGGGCTCCCTCCAAACATATGCAGTATAACTATGAGGTGGGGAGAGACGAATAAAGACAGTAGCAGATGAGAAAATCAAAGTTCTGCTGCACAAATTTATATTCCATCAAATCAAGTTGTTTTAGTCTTAACAATAAATTGTAATTATCCTACAAACTGTGCTTTAATGTAAACTCTTATCAGTAATGTTAAACAGAGGTAGTGGAGTAAAAAGTACAACATTTCCCTTTGAAATATTATGGAGTTGAAGTATAAAATGCTGAAGAAAAGGTGCAGTATTTGCGTAAACGTGTTTACTTTCCACCACTGCATAACAGGATACACTCAGTACATCTCACCTTACTTTCAGATCTCCCGTCTGTCTTTTATTCTTGATCAGCTCTGGATGTGACTAAAGGTTGTGGGAACGAAGCTGCTTCTTTATCAGATAATGAAGCGTGGAAAACGTATCAGTTAGCGGTCAGCACTGACAGCAGATATGGGTTTAGTTTCTCTTCGCGCCCGCCTCGTCTTCTCACCTGGACGGAAGTGAACATAAAAGGCAGCGCAGGTAAACGCAGCCACTCACCTCTTCCTCCTCCTCCTCCTCCTCCTCTGTACAGGTACTGCGGGACGGCAGCGCTTTCCTCTGTAGTCTGTTCTCGATCGAGGAGCGCTGGCATGTCGCAGGATAGGTTTCACTCCAGTAAATATGAGAGAACTTGAAATATTCTACTTCTGTTTCCTCTCAACCAGTAATCTCAAGGACTAATGGGGCTTATACTGCTGAGCCTGATTCTCCGATACTGGATCAACACCGTGGAGGGTAGGCTGGAGTTTTGTTCCGTTTACAAATGGGCAACACTTTGAAATCTGCAAACAAAGAGTTATAGTTCCTCAAGAGAAAACCATAAAGACTAAGTTGGTGTTTATGGCTGATTAACATATTTTATCATTACTCGTATCCTTCTTACTGCACTTGATTATAATAATTTGAAAAGTAAGACATGTTAATAAATGGGTTAAAACCATAAATAAAACCCACACTAGGTATTAAAATTAAGATCCTACCCCAGGCGAGAATTCACACTGATCGATGTTCACTCTGTGCCCATGTGTCCATGTGTGTGCTGCAGGATCATGTTCAGCTGGCAGCGCTGTGACTTGTGAAGAGTGTCTGCAGCTCAGTCCTCAATGTGCCTGGTGCACACAGGAGGTAAGCAGCCAGGGCTGCCTGTGCTAAACCACAGCATGTTGGCAGATGACTTTAGTGTATTTCAAAATGTTGCATGTTTGAAAAGAGATTAACAACATACCGCTGTATGTTTGGGAGGTTGCACCTTCTGGTCATAATAAAACGTATAGGCTACTTTATGGCATGCTGTAAACCATCTGTTAATCTCTATCTGTAAATAAAACTGTGCGTAATGTTTTCTGTCATCTCTCAGAATTTCACAGACTGGTTTTCAGTCAGGGAAAGATGTGACACACTGGATATCTTACTAGAAAAAGGATGTGCCAGGGACCAGCTTGAGTTCCTTGCTTCCAAAGCTCAAATCCTCCAGGATCGCCCACTTGGGAAGAAGACAAGCAGCACTAACAGCACTCAGATCGCCCCACAGAAAATGGCCCTCAAACTGCGACCTGGTACACAATACCAAGCATTTTTAACTCAGAATTTTGTCCAGAACTGGTTCCTCATTTTCAGAACAAAATAAAATGTTCATGTTTTTGCACAGGCAGTCAGCTGACCTTCCAGGTGAAGATTAAACACACAGAGGACTATCCTGTGGACATCTACTACCTGATGGACCTGTCAGCTTCCATGATTGATGACCTGAAGATGATCAAAGACTTGGGCTCCTCTCTGTCGAAAGAGATGGCCAACCTCACGAGTAAACTTCGCATTGGCTTTGGCTCTTTTGTGGAGAAACCTGTCCTGCCTTTCATCAGGGTCACAGAAAAAGAGCTGGCAGACCCCTGCAGGTGAACTCCCCGCAATAAATAATAAAGCTTGGCCAGAGACTTCAACATTATCCTCTGTTGTTAGAAAATTCCAACTATGTAATTTGGTATCTCAGAGAATCTTATTTTTCACATTTGTTTTTGACTCCTGGTGTGTTACAGAGGACTGGGCCCAGCCTGCCTGCCAACGTTTGGATATAAACATGTTTTGTCTCTGACGAGCAGCACTGACAAGTTCAACGAGATCATTGCCATGCAGCGTGTATCTGCAAATATTGATGTGCCCGAGTGTGGCTTTGACGCTATCATGCAGGCAGCTGTTTGTGGGGTAAGATTTGATTTTTAAAATTCCTGAAAGATGCTAGTTTATGATTTGGCTGTAATTTATTAGTCACTTGAGTTGTTGCAGCCATGCTGTTGTAAAAAGGGAGATGAGCAAAACAGCGTGTCTCCTTACAGGACAAGATAGGCTGGAGGAATGATTCGATGCGTTTGCTGGTGTTTGTCAGTGATGCTGACTCACACTTTGGGATGGACAGTAAGATGGCTGGTATTGTGATTCCCAACGATGGACAGTGTCACCTGGATGTCAACAACGAGTACACAATGTCCACAGTGCAGGTGAACAGGAATTCCTATATATGTTTGTATATTTTTTTTTTATATTTCTTTTTCTTTATTTAAAACTTCAGTTTCATGACTTTATTTTATTAGTCATGTAATGTCCTTCTCTGATGAGTGGTCACTGTCTCACATTAATCATTAATATTTCAGGAGTACCCAACTCTTGGTCAGCTAATTGATAAAGTGGTGGAGAACAACATCCTGCTGATATTTGCTGTGACAGAAGTGCAGAAACACAACTATAAGGTAACAGCTCATTCCTATAAAGTAGTTAGGTTATTTCCAGGGGGACAGAAAACAGATCTAGATGTTTCTGTGAATTTATACATATTTATGTGTTGAGCTACATTCTCACTCAACCTGTTAGAACTAGCCATTGTGCCACCTTTCTTTCTGTACTTTCTTTGGTTTCAGGTCTGTGGGCCATATTTGTAACCGTTACTGTTGTTCATCTGTTGTTTTTGTTTTTTTTTGTAGAACTATGCAAATCTCATACCTGGCGCCACTGTCGGTGTCCTGGCGTCAGATTCACGGAACATCCTGGAACTGATTATAACAGCATACAAAGTAAATAAACAGTCCTGTTGTAGTTGTAGATGTGAGAGTAGGCTGTGTGCAGGAACTAATAAGACACAAAACACCTGCTATTTTACATACAGAGAAAATGTGTTTAATGACTTTTATAAAAGTGTAATTGACTTGTAATTTGTAAAAAAGTTGTCATCAAAACGTTTTAGGCTTGAGGTTAAACCAGAATAGATACTTAATGAACCTAAAGCTTCCATGAAATAACTCATCACAGTCAGCAGACAGTTTCTCTGCCTTTTCTGTTCCTTCCCGTTGGCTTGCTTTTCCTCTTTTCATTCTTCTGTTAAATTTTTTCCTCTACCACCCGGCGCTTTGCGTCAACATGTTTGACAGCAAGTCCCTGCTTGTCCCAGCTGTTTGATCTCCTCACTGCTCTGACTGACTTGCTCTTTCTTCTTTACTCTCTCTGTCTCTGTCTGACTACCTCTTACACTCTGTGTCCTTTTGTAAATCCCCCCTGGCGGCAGTGACTGGTGTGAAGTCTGCAATTACTTCATCAGTTATGTCGCTTACATCCACTTTTAGTCTCTGCCGTGTTACCACACTTATTGTGGATCCTTGTGGTTCTTTGGGGATGTAAAAGAACAAACACAGGGATATTTGGTGATAAAAGACTGATGATTGTTAGTATTTAAACTTACTTGAATTATTGGATTGGATTCGTGTGGCTTTGTGTATAGATATTTCACCACCTCACTTTAAATACCCTGCAGCATACTGAAAAACATTTAAGGCTTTTGAATCTATTTTACCTACTTTACCTTAATCCATCTTCACTTGGGTGCATCCCATAAGTGTCCCTCTGTTTTCTCCTCCTTAGTAACAGTGAAGACAGCGTATAATTTGCAGGCCTACAGGAAACACACAATTAACTCTCTGTTAGCACCCAGACAGTCTGTCACAGAGTTCATTAGCCAGTCAAACATGGTATTTTTCTCCAGCTGAGGTTAGCTGTCACTATTTCCTCAGGTGCTTTGTACAGGCCAGCACACCTGGGGTGGTGACTCACCCAAAAAGACAAAATTAGATAGTAGGTTTCAAACAGTCATGCTACAGGTCAGCGCAGGGTGAAAGTAAAATCCCCTTGAAGCTATGGAAATACCACTTCATGATATCACAAATGTTCTTTGTTGATTTTTTTAGAATAATCTTCTGTTCACTACCAGGCTGTACTGCCAATTGGTTTTCCAATATATAGACCTATGTACTTTTTTCCAGGAGCTGCGTTCAGAGATAGAACTAGAGGTCCTTGGAGAAACGGAGGAGCTGCAGATGTCTTTCACAGCCATTTGTCCAAATGGGACAGTCATCCCTGGTGTAAAACGCTGCTCCAACATCAAACCAGGAGAGACGGTAGGTTGCTTTGAATTTTTTGTACAGGACCTTTTATAGAAGCTAGTGAAGTTGAATGTGCTTTATAAGTGACAAGTGACTGACAGACTAATGACTCTGATAATAGAGTAGTACCAATAGAAAAATAACAAATAGATAAAAGATGGAGAGCTCATGTTTTTTTTTATTAAGCAGCGCATAAAACAGTATGTGTTCTCTATTATACCCTGAGCTTCAGTGATAATTGAATAATAATTAGTTGAATTTGACAAAATTAATCACAACCTTTCCAGTTTAATTGTCTTATTTTTTTGCAAACATATGAGATCATCTATTTTCGCTGCTCAGCTATAAGGATTTGCCTCTTTTCTTTGTCTTAAAGTAAACTGAATATCTCTGGATTTTCAGCTGTCGTTTGAATAAAACAAGCAATTTGATAACATCAACTTGGGCTGTGGGGCATTTTCTTTATTTTCTGACAGAGGAAAAACATTTATTGAAGAAAATAATTGTCTAATTAAAATTATAAAGCTGATGTTTTATATAAGTATGGTAAGTATGGTATGTGTTTTATAAAACATGAACAAGCCAAAACCAACAATTAGAAAAATGTTGTTACACCTATCAGAGTTTCATTTAGTAAACTATGCTAAATTATTTCCTGCAATTTCAAATACTATAGTTGTTTGCACGTGTAACTCAAAAAAGAGCAAATAGTATATTTGTTGTGATTTCAGAATCACATTAATTGATGGTTTATGTGAGACTGATTCCAAATGAGTTACACTGCCTCCTTGTCACCCAGTGCAACACTGTGGCTCTGTGATGTTTTGTTAGCTGTATTGGGGCAATGATGGAGCTCTATATGAGGCTATTGTTATACAAGCTAAACATAAGATTTGTATATTTTAATGGCACTTCTTTGCTCCTCAGGTAGTATTCAATGTGTCTGTGGAGCTTCCGGGATGCCTGTCAGCAGTTCAACACTTCTCCCTCAAACCCGTGGGCTTACAGGACAGTTTGGAGGTGCAACTGGAGTCTCTTTGCTCATGTGACTGCCGGCAGCCTCCTGTAGCAAACAGCAGCCAGTGCACCGAGGGCCAGGGGACTTTCCATTGTGGCGTGTGCATGTGTCAGCCGGGGTTCCTGGGAGCTCAGTGTGAATGTAATGAGGAGAGCGCGTTGTTGAGTAACTGCCTCGCTAATAATGAGTCTGAGATATGCAGTGGTCAGGGGCAGTGCTACTGTGGACAATGCGTGTGTCATGCATCCAACTTTGGCCGCATCTACGGACCACACTGTGAGTGTGACAATTACTCCTGTGTCCACTTCCATGGGGAACTCTGTGGAGGTGAGTAAGAACATATGAATCTCATGTATTATTCACATATTTTTGGGGGTGATCTTTGAATTAATTTGTGTGTTTTCAGGCCACGGAGTGTGTGACTGTGGGGATTGTCGCTGTGAAAGAGGCTGGACGGGGGAATATTGTAACTGCAGTTCCAGCACTGAAGCGTGCATGTCAGAGGATGGCACTCTCTGCAGCGGCAGGGGGAAATGTAAATGCGGCCACTGTGTCTGCTCTGTGCCGGGAGCATCTGGGGACAAGTGTGAGAAGTGCGCAACATGTGGAGATGCCTGTAACTCTGCAAGGTGAGAGCACATTTATGCCATCAATTCCTAGAGGTGATTTCAAGTGTAATGTAGAAGTTTCCATTGGCTTTTCCCCTTTAATTGTTGTTTCTTCACCTGAAAGATATAAGATGTTGTCTCCTTACGCTACATGATTGGCCTGTTCTTTTCAGCTCAGGCATATCAGGTTCAGGTCCCCTTGTTCACATATGTCTACACCTTTAATGTGACATCAAAAGCACACAGCACTAAGAGATTTCTTTTCTTCATTGTAAAGAAGCTGTCAGGGCTAGTGCCATTCGATACCACTGTTATAGGGGAGAAGGGTGATAGAGTGAGAGTGAAGCCTTGGGAAAACTCTGATAAGTGACCAACACTGTGATTCCTCTGTACTCACCGTGTCAGTGACTGAAGCCTCAATAAACCTTAACCTCCAAAGAGGTGAGGAAAAACTGACTTTTTATTTCTTCACTTGTTTTAACATCAGGACCTGTGTAGAGTGCCACCTCCAGGAAAAGGATGATGCTGAGTTGTGTGATCAAAGGTGCAGCATTCCTAACATTTTCATCAACACAACAGCAGGTAAAGCCCCCCCCAGTCTACCTGTTGCTTTATTTAAAAAGATGATTTAACATAGTACAAAGTAAATAGCTCCTTTTCTGCATTTTTCCTCTTGCTTATGTCAGATGTAAGATTTAGTGATGTGGTTCAGAATCCTTAATCACGTGGATATTTCCCAAGTTGAATATATATCAAAATACGAAGAGCAGTAACACAGTTTGCAAGTTGGTCATTGCTGTTTAAAAAACAAATCTGTATTAAAATTATTGCTTATGTTAAAATACGGTAATTGCTATCCGAAGATATATCATCACTGTGTTTTTAAACTCATAAACACCAGGTTTTCAGGTTGCTTTTATACCTTGCAGACAAACATTTATTAAGTAGTACACAGTGAAAATCGAACAGCTACTACGTGAAACTTGTTTCAGATACTCTATATATTCTGTATCACAGGGAATATTTTTTCCCCTTCCCCCTTTACAAAGTTTTATTATTATCAAAGCCAGTGCGTGGGTACTGTCTTCAAAACTATTTTTATTATTAGTTATTTCCTTTTTGTTAAAACCTGTCTTCTAACACCCATGTTTGATTTTTTTTATAGAATACAATAGTTGCATCCGGTTTGGCATCAGTTTGTTGGAAGAGTTTAACAGTGCAGAATTAAAAAAAAAAAAAAGTTCAATCAGCCTTCTCTCTGATGGATTATCAAGTACGATCAGAGGCAGGTTTCAAGTGTCTTCAAGTTGATTTTCATATTACACTGGCATTAACTTAAATCAATGGATACCAGCAAGAAAGGAAAAGTGTAAAAGTAATTTAATGCTAATGCTAAGACATACAAATTCAAAGCTTTGGTAAACCCCTTATAATTAAAACAAACATTTTCAAAGTCACAAAGTACTGGACTTTTACCCAGCAGCCTGAAGTGTCAGTTTTCATTAAGAGGAATATCTATCTCTATGAACTTATAAATGCTAGTATTTCATGGGAGGTATAGTCACAGTAAAACTACTTAAGCTTAGCTTCCATATATACATTTTGAGCACTAACCTGTGCTGTAAATGCTTTTTGTCACTAGAGTTTGTTGTCTGGACTTTTTGATAGTATCAACTTAGAGATAAGTTTCCCCATGGATCAGAGATTTGGAGGAATGCTGACCTCCCTCGACTCAGGTGTCTCTCTGAAGCCTGCACCCCCTTCTCCAATACACCCCAATCCATGTCCATTCAGCCAGGATGGACAATGGGGAACATATTATTTACCTTGTCGTACAGGCAATGCTATTGTACTGCATATGAAGAGCCCAGGGACCTTGTCCTCCTTTATAGAAGGGATAATTTTAAACCTGCTATACTTGAGAGCAAACTGAGAGGTATATCTGATTATCAAAGAGGATTTTCAGGCTTCTGATGTGAAATATAATGATGTGGTCCACACACACATGCACACACACTAGATTGTAGTCTCTGATATGGAAATTACACTGACAGCACAACAGAAGCAAGTATATCTTTTTACACTCTCAGCACAATGTTGAAAGGGAAGATGATTCACCTTTTTCTTATGGATATGTATGTTCATATTTCCTTTCAGATTATGACAAGAGTCCTTCTACGCAGTGCAAACTGATGATGGAGAATGAGTGCTGGATCTCATTTAACATGGTAGGAGGTGAGACAGGGGCCACTGCCTACAATCTCCAGATGTATGGTAAGTTTTATAACATCATAGACAACAGATGAAACATGAAAGGTCAGAGTCCCATCTGATCCTCTGTTCTGTCTCAGGCTGCCCGGAGCCTCCCAACATTCCCATGATTATTCTGGGGGTCTCCCTCTCTGTTGTGTGCATCGGCCTGATCCTGCTGGGTGTGTGGAAAGTGCTGGTGTCTGTCCACGACCGTAAAGAGGTGGCCAAGTTTGAGGCTGAGAGGGCAAAGGCAAAATGGCAAACAGTAAGACCTTTAGATTGTTTCAAATCACCATTAAAATTATGTCGAATTGTATCTGTTTGCAATGTTCATTTCTAAAATGCTGTAAACTATACAAAGGTTCTGGTAATTATGAGCTGCACAATACGTAATGAGAGGTTGGCACAGTTAATCAGATTAGAGAGTTGTTCTCTTAGTTAAAATTAAGTCACCAAAGCCAATGATATGAACATATCTTCTGCTGTGAAGACTCATAAGAGCCTCTAATCTGCAGCTAAAAGTAATTTGTTAATAATAACAAAACATATAAAATATCTGAGCCTTCATGTCACTATAGCTTAGT
>JAUBNQ010000017.1:13166780-13198055 GCA_032353495.1 Ctenopoma kingsleyae | reverse complement strand
GTTTGTGCTTCTATTATTTAACAACTGTCTTGAAGCTCAATGAAAAGAAGTAGATCTTCAGCAATTGATTATTTCAACTATTCAATCAATCAATTAACGCCACAGTGTAGTAGTAAGCAGTAGTAGTAATCAAGCTATCGATTACTAATACTACTTTACAGAAGCCGAATGATAATTGCTTGTGTCTTCTCCTTGTAAGTTGCTTTGGATAAAAGCGTCTGCCAAGTAAAGTAAAGTAAAGTTATTCCAGTTACTTGATTAATGGTTTCAGCCCTAATAAGAAGTGTGTCCAGCTCTTTCAGTGAGAAAGAATTACTGATAGATCTGCTTATTGTTGTGAGATTAAAATGTCGAACTCTTTCACAGGAAGGTACCTGGCTCTTAGCATCATGTGATGAGCGACTGCCTGCTGTGTGTAGACGAGAAAGCCAGAATTCCATTCATCACCTTGGAACCTGGGATGAGGGTTGTCCTGAGGTAGGAACATGAATGCACAAGTACAAGCATGTGCTTTTTTGTCAGCATATGTTCAGTAGCTGAAGCAAGACAAGGAAACCCTTTCATCCAGTGGTACTGTTTTTTATAGTAGCTGAACTTTTGCCTAAACCTCAGAGAAGACGGAAATCATTTTTATTCTTTTGTAAATGACTCCTTTTGAATGGAAACTGTTGATGACAGCTATGTCTCAAAAAGGTTCTCAGTTAACCACCAGATTTTCAGATAAATCTGATTTGCTGTCTTTGTAAAATTATATATTAATGCTTTTCCCAGACTCTATTAAGAAATGTTAAGAATTTTTACATTTTTAGCTTAAATTGAAATGTTTTATTTTTAGCTTTGTCAGGCAGATTATTCACTATGTCGTGTTAGAATAGCTCCAAACAGATCAGAACAAGCACCAGGCAGGGCCACATGCCTGCTGCAGTTTAACTGAGCAAATTGCCCCTTCATAAGCACAATGAGCTGATTCACTTGCCTACTGACGTATTGTCTGGCATTCATGTTGCTCCTTGACTCTGTTTACAAGAATATCAGCCTCCTGAGTCACTCATACGATTGAAAAAAAGGTCCCTAAAGGCACAATGGCAGTGGACATGTATGAGCCATCTGCTTGATGATTCCTGCTTGATTTTACAAACAAAACATTTTTTCCATTTTAGGTATTGGTTAAGTCATCAGGTAACAGTGTGTTGTCCTTAAAATGACCCCATCAACCTTACAAAAGCATCTTTATAGACCAGTGTTAAATACAGCTCTGAATTCTGTCTTCATGTAAATGTTAGTGTAGCCCTCTAGACCCTAAGTATAGGTTGGATGGGGGGGTAGATGGAATACAGGGATAAAGGGGGGCAAATTGACACCACTTGTCAAAACACACACACCATCTGATTTTCCTTTTGCTGCCACCATGAGGCCGACACTTTTGGTTTTGGTTGAACCTCTTGTGTGATTTGCTGTGAAATGTGTCCCTAGAGGAGGCATTCCAGTAACTTTTTATCTGGCTCCATCATCAGGTCAGGGTCTGTTAGTTTAGCCTTCATTCATGACCAAATACCTAAACTAATGACATCTCAGCTGTATCTTGTGTTAGGTGCTGTTGGCAAATTTAAACACTAACCAAAGATTTACTGTACTTGAAAAGAAGCATTTTTGCATTTTTGAAAAAAAAGTGTGAACCATATTCTCCTGGCCTCCTCTGTCAGGTGGGCCTTCAAGATTAGGTAATAACGCTAAAAAAATGTGTTGCCTTAGAGTGCCTGTCATTTTAGTTTACTTGATGGGCTGTGATGACTGTGCCTCAAGACATTTGACTGAACTTTGATTTAAATCATAAAAACAACTGATGTTTGATGATGATGTTATTATTTTTTTATATGTGCAATATAGAATAATTACAGCAAACTGTTGAATAAATAACCATTACATGTCACTAACACTGCATTTTAACTACAATGTGACTAGTCCAAATTATAATTCAAGAAATCCACACTTGCATTCTGACTAGGAAGAATAACAATTTACAGTATGATGATGAACAGTCATAATTCCTTTTTGGATATCCAAAATTATCTAAATGATGTCATTTGCACTAATTTATCTGTTCTGTCAACTATTTAATTGATGGGATTCATATTAAAAATATCTACAATTAGTAAGAACTCCTCACTGGCTTATGTGGGAAAACTCATTCAAGATATCTGATTTAAAATAATTTTAAATATCCAAAATGTAATTTTCAGATTTCTATAATTACATTCTGACTAATCATAATTCCAAATAAAGATATTTTTAATTTGTCACATTTAAATATCTATTGTATTTATCTTTTTAGATGTCTCAAAATAAGCAATTAATTATATTCAGTTGTAATTAACGTATTGAATTAGTGGGGAATACAGATAGTTATAGCAGTTATCTTAAATTACAGTTTTAACCAGTCATGCACACATACATATCTGTAATGTAAATTCTGTCACTCTAAGAAATGCTTAAATGGTGCCATGATCATTTTGTATGTCTAAAAAGGAATTCTGGCTAATCAAAATTATCCTAAATATGAAATCTGAATTTCATGTTTAGGATAAGCACAACTGAATTTTCCCATGATGAATTCTTACTGGTCTAGTGTAATTGCATACATAATTGTTGTTGTAATAGATTTGACAAGTCATAAATGCTTTGTAGATTATCATTTAAAAAATGCTATATGAAATACAACGTAGAATTTGATTAGTGGATTTTTTTAGGGCTGGAAGCGACATGGTCACTCCTGCTATGCTGTGACTAGCCATGAGCAGAGCCATGAAGATGCAGTCATGGGATATTACTGCAAGGCTCCTCTGCTTACTATGGAAAATAGGTTAGTGTGTAAACAATGTATTGTCTTTTTCTTTTTTGTTCTGTGACACGCCTCTCCTCACCTCTCCTGTCTTCTTCTTCTTCTTGCTGCCAGGTTTGAGCAGGCCTTTGTCAACAGTTTGCTAAGTGCCAGTAGCGCCAACAGTAGCATGTATTACTGGATCGGTCTCATGGATCAGGGGAAGAAGGGAGAGTACAGCTGGCTTCCTCACAATGGGTCTTCCCTGCCTCTCACCTTCACAAACTGGAACAAACACCAGCCAGGTGGAGGTTTTGTAATCATGAATAATCATACTGTGATTGAGTTTTGTTTGGGTTTTGGTTTAAAGGTTTTGCCTCTTTTGATCTTCTCCTTTCCTTAGTCAGTGCTGGTGGCTGTGTTGCTATGTCAGGTGGACCTGCTCTAGGTCACTGGGAGGTGAAAGACTGCAACTCCTACAAGGCTTTATCAGTGTGCAAGCAAATCATCAGCAGTTACCATAATTTCCAGCTGCCAGAGCACCACATCGATGCCTATGCCCCCTGTCCTCCTGGGTGGGAATCCCACTCTGGGCTGCTTCACTGTTTTAAGGTTGGGTCACACTCACCTTTCCTCTGTGCTCCTTTCTCTTCTCTGTCCTGACTATATTCATATATATATAGAAAAAATACAACAAATTTATTGTGATGTGTTGCTGCAGTTAGTTGTCCATTTTTCTTGTAATTCCCATCTGATAGTGCTTGTTGCTCTTTTAGGTATTCCACGACGAGAAGGTCCTGATGAAACGTTCCTGGGTGGAAGCAGACTTCTTCTGCCAGGCCCTCGGGGCTCAGCTGGCCAGTTTCCACCACTATGAGGAGCAGGTGTTTGTTAAGCAGCTCCTCAGTACCATGTTTGAAGGGTTGGTACGGCCATCTGGGCCTCATAAGTGCAGGAATGATATGGGAAACAATAAGAACGTTGGTTAATGTGTTATTTGAATACATTTAATATCTCGTGATGATCTCAGATGATTTTAGGTGAATCCTGCAAATTAATGAGTAGAATATTTTAGGACAGCCTCTCGCCCAACAGCAGTGGGATAGGCTCCAGCACCCTGCGACCTTTAACACCCTGGGAACAAGCAGTTAGGATAATGGATGGATGGATGTTTTAGGACAGTACTGGATTTACAGAAATGTAACAAAATACAAAATAAAAAAAAAATTCCTCTGGTTTTATAAACTGAAGAAATAATCTTCATAATTTACAGAACTGTCAAGACAATTTACATTATATTATCTTAAACAATAACTCACTAAATTACCTTACATTGCCCACCTATAGTATCGTAATATAATGGAGATCACAATGGTGTGTGTAAAAGACTTAAAAGACTTAAATATATTATAAACAGTTTATACCTAACAATTTCTTTCCAAAGGGTTGAATTACTTAAACGATAATTGTCACATTTCAAAAGCGAAAGGTTTGAAAATCTGTTTGTGTGTTCTTGTTCTCCTCCTTTTTTTAGAACAGAGGGTCGCTGGTTCTGGGTGGGTTTAAATAAGAGAGACCCTGAACATCCCGGATCCTGGGAGTGGTCAGACGGCTCTCCTGTAAGCACACAGAGATGTTCACTAACGCATCCACCTGCACTAAAATCCTGAAGTTTTGTCCATTTCATTTTGTGTCTGTTTTTGTGCAGGTGGTGACGTCTTTCATAGCGGATAAGAATGAGGAGGATGACAGGAGGGACTGTTCTGTTTTTAGTGATCTGACCAACACTGTCATGTCACAACCCTGTGATACCAAACATGAGTGGATCTGCAAGTTATCCAGAGGTAAATACCCTCACACAAAACTTCCACAAAACCAAATAGTTTGAGTGTATCTCACCAAACTCTGATTTATGTTTCAGGTGATAAATTGAAGAAACCCTATTGGTACACAGAGCGTAAGTCAAATTCTTTACTTCACTGATCTTGACATATACAAACTTGAATAAGCTGATGATTTAGATCTTGTTAATTTGTAAGATGTGATGTATGATATAAAGCAAACCTGGCAAAATGTGCTTCTAGCGGGAAAAACACAACTGCATTAAGCTACATTTATCTCTCTTAATTCATTTTACTCTTTTTTATTTATTTCAAATGTGTTCTGTGTTATAATTATTCTCCTGGCTCCACTACAGAGAACGAGCCCTGGGTGTTTTACCGTGGGGCTGAGTACTTGCTGGTCAAGAAGCCCTTTGACTGGGACTCTGTCTCTCTGGCCTGTCAGATGATGGGAGCTTATCTACTGTCCATTCATTCCAAAGAGGAGCTGCACTTCATCAAGGAGCGATTGCGACGGGTCTGTTAATGTCACTGCTCATTACTGTACATATATTCACAAAATGTAAGTAATGCCAGATGGCCATAGAAACTGATTTGTAAGACCAATCAAACAATCAAGCTTTATTTGTACAGGTAAGTGTAATTCAATGTACTTTGTAGGTGACCAGACAGTACAAATGTAAAACTATTTTAGAGTACATTAAAACTATTACAGGTATTACCAATCCATGAATGAGGAGTGGAAATTCTCACTGCTCAACTGCCCTCTGGTGCACAGCGTGAACCATCGTGCTTGTAAATGTGATTGCATGTGAAGCTTAAAACTGGCCAGCCAATCACTAATTAACAACAAAAAACATTCTCATTAAACACCAGGGTAAAGAGATAAGAGGTTTTTCAGGTAATATTTTAATTAGCTGTTTAAAACTTAAAGATGTTTGATCAAAAGTTTTTGTCCTTTGGTAAAAATTAACACATTTGTTAGTGTTAGAGGACATTGAGATTTGAAATGGTTCATAAATTAGAAAAATGATAGACAAGTAGGCTTGTGCAAGACTGTGAAGTGATTTTAAAACAAGTTAAAGAATTTTAAAGTCAGTTAAAGTCATTAAACTAATATTAGTTTAAACTAACATTTATAAGAACAAAAAGATCTTTGGCAAGTACCACTGACGAAACAGTGGCACTTGCCAAAGTTTGGTGTTTTGTTTTTTTGTCCTTATCCCCTTTAATCCAGCTTGGTGGTGAATTATCTTAAACTCACACTTATCAATTTAGCAATACACTTTGTTTAGTATAATTAAACATAATGTACCAGTATTTTATATCTTCTTTTAAAAAAGCAAGCTGTGTAAAACTTAAAAATTTAAGCTTAGCTAGTCAAAGACTAAAAGACAAAAACAACTACCACATTTCCCTGTACAGTGGAACCTTGGATTGCGAGTAACTTGGTCTACGAGTGTTTTGCAAGACGAGCAAGAATTTTTAATAAATTTTAACTTGATGAACGAGCGATGTCTCGCAATACGAGCAGTATGTATACGCTTTGTCTACCTGTGAACACAACTTTTCTCTGCAGCGTATTAGATGAATGAGACTCACTTATATTGTCTCCTCATTCCAGCGTAATCTGAGTTGTTTCTGAACATTAATTAACATTAATAAGTCACTAAAGTTTTGTTTGTAGCTTCCAGCTATATGTGGAATTATCTCCTGTCAATTTGTAGACGTCGCTCAGTAAAAGGATCCATATGAAACATCTCCACAGTGAGAACTTCTGTGCACATTTCTGCAGGTGTCACAACATCAGTAACATCATTAATTATTCATGATTAATCAGGATCGGTCAGAACAGTAAATGATATTGCTGTCCTCGTACTGCGTGAGGGATGTCTGCATATTTACATTTTCACAATAACCACGGCAAAAGTACAGAAACAGGTTTCATTAATGAGAGAACTAGTGAAAGCGGGCTGGCCAGAGCGTTTCAGTCCAGAAAGTGAATGTTGGTTTGACTGGTTTTACTTTATATTTTGTCTTAATCATTTTCATACAAATATTTTTGCATTGTGAAACGAATCATCTGAGTTTCCATTATTTCTTATGGAGAAATTTGCTTTGATATACGAGTGTCGATGCTTGCGGAACGAATCATGCTCACAATCCAAGGTTCCACTGTATTAGGGAACAATTATGCAATATCTGCAATTAGTCTTTCACAAATTTCAGTAAATTTCCAGTGAATTCTTTCCCTCCTCTTTACTTCTCATATTTTAGAGAGAATCTACGTTCCCAGTGCAAATACTCCCACTGTCTGATCAAAATGATCCTTATTCAAAGAGACTTCTTTAAGTGGCCCTCTAGACCATCAGCTCATATACAGGGTGAAAAACAAACGCACCATGAACAAGTGTAAACACAATGGAGATACTTGTTCTTAATACAAGTGAAGTGTTTTCAGACACACACCATGGAACCGAAAATGGACCAAATGTGAACATTTTCATGCTCAAGTGCTCCCACACACAGAGAAAGAAAAAGGCTTAGTCTTTTTGTGCCAAAGGCCTTTTGGACCAGGCTAAAAAAAGTCTTTTGTGGTGTTGAGACTTTGAGGGATAAAGGGAACAAAACAAGGTGAAGAAAGACACAGAGCACAGGCCTAGGAGAGCTGCTGAATGGCCAAAATCTTTTCTGGACTGTGCTGTAGTCCAGTAAAGGCTGGATTACAGTGCCTGTAAAGTCCTCGATAATCTCTGTTTCTTACACTATATCTCTGCAGCTCTCCCTCGGCCCGACTGACTGGTGGATCGGCTTGTCCATTGGACAGCTTGGAGAGGAGGTCAGGTGTGTATGTTTTGGAGCTTGTTGAATATTTGTCATTGCTGCTACCGATTCTGTCACCACTGTAGAAACGTTGATGTTGTTACCAACTAACAGCCTGTTTCACAGGCTAGCATTGTTTTATCTGCAAGTCTTATCAGCACTAAAAGATGGCTGAGACTTGTCGATAAAATGAATTATTATAGGTGCAAATACCTTAAACTAATTTTAGTGTTGCCTCAAGGATTTTTAAAAAAGTGCAGTTTAAACAGCAGGCAAAAAGAGAGACACAGGTGCAAATTACTGGCATCAAATAACACCCACACAGAAGGACATTTTTGTTAGAGATGCTTATACCAAAATAATGACTTTGATGTTTAAGGAGGCTCTCGAAGACTCTGAGCAGCAGCATTAACCAGAGAGTGTTGAACATAGATTTTCATTGGCGTTTAGCAAAACAACAATAAATGGCTTTTCATAAATGTATTTTTATTCATATTTTAAGTTTACATGTACAAAACCTGAGGGGAAACATCAGAAAGATAGGCTAAGGTGGTCAGTTTGGTGTAGCTTTGGTAAAACTAAATGTATGTCATGTGTGTGATTTACAAACATGCATGGTCTACATTCATAGTTTAAACAGCCACTGAAATTAATGCAAATCAAATGGAAATGCCATATTTCCATTAAATTTTCCACATAGTTGTTGTTTATTTGAGATCATACTGGTGCTTTTTTAATTAAGTAATCTGGCTTATTTATTTTGATGGAGCATAAGTTTTATATTCACATAAATATAACAATAGAGTAGTGGATGGAAATGCTTGTATGAATGTGATTGAATTTTACTGGTCACACACAGCATTTGCTGCATAAAAATATACAGCTTTAAGACCAGGAGATCAGATACGGCCCTAATAATGTCGACTTGTTTGCAGGTGGAGTGATAAGACAGAATTAGACTTTCAGAATTGGGTAGAAGGTGGTGCCAATCGTGAGCATAGGAGAAATGGATTATGTGTCACCATGTCTTCCTCATCAGGTGAGCACAAGCCCATGCAGAAACACAAAGTGTTACATGTACCATGCACTTTGTGGTTACATTGTAGAATGTGTTGGGATATACCTGGTTTGTTGCAGGAAAGTGGTCGACGATGACATGCAGTGATCTCCATGGCTACGTGTGCAAGAGAAAGACCGTGTCTGTGGTGGAGACTCCCAGGGAGCCGCACTACATTGGAGGATGCCCAGAGAAATGGCTATACTTTGGACATAAGGTTGAAACACACACTTGGACATGTATTTACACACACACACACACACATCCAGTATCTGGATGTTAAAGGACACTTTGGGAGCTAAAGCTTAGTCCGCTTATTTCTCATTTTCCCTGTCCTCCCACAGGAATCAGTTCAAAAATTCATGTCTCTAAATTCCCAGCTGCCTCTGGGGTTGATGCAGGATGTTTATGTTTATAGTCACTGTTCTTGAGTGAATTACCCCCCCACTGATGAAGCTCAAGCTGAGTCAACCTCAGTAAACTGCAAACACATCAAATCTTAAAAACTTAAGTTTTAAAAGAATAACTGCAGTGTTCAAATAATGTTGACTGTATCTAGCAACAATATTATATGAGATTATTAAAAAATATATATTTTCAATTATTCACTTGATAAGACAGACAGGAATTACTTTATAACATCATGTGAGTTACCATATGAAATTTAATCAGAAGAAACAGAGTTCTTGTCGATGAACAAAATTAGCTGCTCAACTTTTGTTTGTTTTCTGTTTGACTTTAACATTAAGCTGTTTCCTACTTTTGATTTTTTGTACTTTGCAGCCTGACTGTTCCTGAGTCATGGTGTAGTCGCGGTGGTGACAGGGGAATAACAATTAGCATTTCACAATGTAATATTCATGTTTTATGTGGGATGTGTTGTGTGTGTGTTGGCAGTGTCTCCTGCTTCACCTCCCGGACAGTCCAAAGGAGGGAAAGAGTTGGAATGATGCCCAGTCCATCTGCGCCTCTTTTGAAGGCTCGCTAGTTACTGTAGAGGATGAGATTGAACAAGGTGGAGGCAAAGTGAACTGTACATTTACTATACAAACACGTCAAACAAGATCATTTGCAGTTGTGCCCCTTCTCTAACTCTGCATGTGAAAGAGGAAAACTGCTTTATGTCTAATGTCTGTCTTTATGCCATCATTTCTGCAGCCTACATCACCATGCTGCTCCAGGGCAGCTCTGTAGGCGTGTGGATTGGTCTGCGGGATGAGGACACAATGAAATGGACCAATGGGAAATCAGTCAGCTACACCAACTGGTCTCCGATTGAACCAAAGAGCTATCTGACTGTAAGCTGAGTAAGACAAAAAGTGTTAACTGTCAGAAACGTGTCCTTCACAAATTCACAGAAGAGTCATCATATCACGTTATCATGTTAATTGCCTTTTTTCTAATTCTCTCGGCTTAAGTGTGGGTCTGTTTCCTGTTCAGAACAAGGATTCTATTGTGAATCACTACACACACACACCAAATTTTGACTATAGTGTAAGGGTGTAAAGATGTGGGAACTGGGACACATACTCAAATGTTTCGTGAAGGGGTTTGTGTGTACTCATATGTACTTTATGAACCCCCAGGAGGATGAGTGGCTCAGTGGAGCTGCTGATGAACCACTGTGTACGGTTCTGTCCAACAACCACAACTTCCACCTAACAGGGAAATGGTACGATGAGAAGTGCAGCGAGAGTGGGTATGGCTTCGTTTGTCAAAAACCTCAAGGTAAGCTCCCCTCAGCTTCTTTATTGTTGTTTTTTATTATTGTTTCTCTCATTGTCTGTCTCTTACAACAAATCCTCTCTGCAAGTCAAAAATATCCTCTTGAAGCTGACCTGTTCTGACATACTGTGGTAGTGGCCCACAGTTAACCTAAGATTACACAAAACTGAAAATAGTGACAGACACATTAACAAAACGCACAATATTTAAAGGCACAACAAATACTTAACATTCCCTGGAATTCTCTTGTTCCTTTCTCTGCATCTTTTTCTATGAATCATGTGTCTTGCTTGATGGAAACCTTTGAAGGTGAATTCTAAGATTTCTTGGGTTTTCCCCTTGATTTCAGTGCAGTTACCTGAAAGATTATACACTGACTTGTAGCAGTTTCACATTTACATTGGAAATAGTCAAACACTCTAACGTTGTCTCCTTAACATACTGACCTCTCTCCTTCACTTGAGAACTCGAGGTCTTGGTGCACTGTATCGCCATTGAACAGTTGTACTGTAGGGTATAGCGGAATTTTTTTCCATTGATTTAAGTTTGGTTTTTAACCATTTATGTTTTCTTTGAGTAAATCATTTAATTCCAGTTTACAAAAATGTTTTAATTCATTTTGCGATTGTGATGATTATTATTGTACTTTCTGTGGTAGTTGGAGACAAGCATTTGTGAGTGCTTGCTACATGATATGATACAAATAAAAGTCGTGTTTATTTTGGAATCTGTAGGAGGCCTGCACAGCTTGCTCCAATATCCTTGTTTCCCAGAATCTCAACAACAGAAATGGCAAATACAAAGTTTACCTGACCCACACAGTCACAAGACCACATTTGTGGGAAATATGCCAGGCTGAAATATTTTCCTTAATATAATAAAACCATAGTGACACCAGATTCAGATTCAGAATCTGAATGACCAATGATGGTGTGCTCACATTCCTGTGTGTGACCTTTCTTTATATTTGATTGAGTGAGTGACAGTTAATCCGTCATAATTACATCTTGTATGTTCCAGAAGTGAATATCATTAACTAATTATTCTGATCCTACTTTTTGGCCATTTTCTACTTCCCACACTCTTCTCTTTTGCCTTGTTTTCTTGTTACAGATACATCCAAACCCCCCACCCACTCCTATCACCACCCGCTTCCTGATAATATTGAGTACCGGAGCCACAGCTACAAGGTTGTGTCTGGCAACATGAGCTGGTACGACGCGATGCATATGTGCATAGAGAATGAGTCTGACCTAGTGAGCGTTACAGATGCCTACCACCAGGCTTTCCTTACTGTCCTTGTCAATAGATTGGCAGTTCCCCACTGGATTGGACTGTATAGTCAAGACGTATGTATCCTCTTATGCAATTTGTACTGCATATCTCTGCACTGTGTTATAACAAAGACATTATATAAATTATAGCTGAATTTTTCAGTTCAAATGTAAAATTGATTGATTCTTGGAATTTCTGAGACTAAATAATTATTACTTTATTTTATTTAACACTTTTTCAAATATTATTCTCTGTTATAAACTATCATCAGTTTCTTTGTAAATACATTCTTGGTATCTTCAGTAACACATCAGGTAAAAATGTCATCAGGTGGCCTGAAATTTCAGCTTGCATGTTAACATGTTTTAGCCAATAAAACACTGGTTTTATTGGTCAAGTTAAAACAGGAAATCTTACAACAGATTCAGAAGTATGCTTATTTTTTGTGTATGTCACAGAAGTTGCCGGGTTTTATAGTATTTCGGACTGAAAGTCAGTCATCAGCTAACATTTCTTAGCTGTACAGCAATAAAGTAATATTTTAATTTGAGGATAGAGCATTTCTGTAAGCACGATCACAAACCCATAACTGTGAACGAGCTGGTGCAAATGAACTAAAACGTATGGAAAATGAAAGGTACATGGTAAACACAGTCAAAATCTGATATTATAAACTAGTGTTAGCATAAGAACAAATCGTTCAGTACAGCAAAGAACATAATAATCGTTAGGTGTTATTGGCTAAGTGCCACAATAACTGCAACGTCTTGACTAACATGGTGGCGTACTTCCCTGCAGAGCGGCATCAATTATCAGTGGTCAGATGGCAGTGACACAGTCTACACACACTGGGACGCAGCCGATGACGAGGATGACTTTGTGATGGGAGAATGTGTGTACATGGATGTGGATGGAGGCTGGCGGAGAGCTGACTGTGAAACTCTGCTACCAGGAGCTCTGTGTCATGTTCCCCCACCAAGTGAGTGTTACTTATGTGGATCATGAAAATCCTGCTTCTCTTCAGCTGTTGGCTTACTGTTACTCATTATGTGAAAATACATATCATTTTCTGCCTTCCTCCTGCTCTCTCTTTTCAGGAAATAAACAATTTACTTCATACGAGGTGGCGTGTCCGACCACTTGGGTAAAATTTGGACATAGCTGTTACAACTTTGAGCCTGTGGTGCAGAAACTTACATTTGAAGAGTCAAGAGAGCACTGCAGGCAGAAGGGTATGGATTCATTTTGTTGTCTAGGTAAAGATAGTATCGTGATTAAAAATTTGTGAAACAAATTAAACAGTTGGCTGCTGTGGCACTCTACTCTGCTGGCTAGAATGCATGCTCCCCAGACTGGTTAAATGGATGAGCTGCTCCGAAAAAGAAGAAAACTATAGTTTTAGTTCTTACCACTGGCTACATAAAGGTGGTATCTCATCAAACTCAGCAATATCACCAATAAACATTATTCCCCAAATGCCAGACTATTCCTTTAAACTGCTAAGTATTGTGAGTTTGTACTGCTGCCACTTTCTAGTCAACACCTCGGATGTCCTGACCATTGAGAGTGAGACAGAGAATCGTTTTGTTCTGGAGCAGCTGTGGTCATCAGGGTTCCTGCACCACACTGTGTGGTTGGGGATGTACTTCAACACTGACAGTAAGGATTCACAGCACCAACACTCACTGACCCATCAGACACTCGTGGTTTCCATGCAGTCCCATTTATCAAACTGTGGCCTCTGGTTTTAGCTGATTCTATGGCCTGGGTGGATGGTTCACCTATGGACTACACCAACTGGCCCAACAAAGCCCCAGACTCCAAGCTGCTCACTGCAGATGTCTGTGTTACCACCAGGGTGGTTGACGGTGTGTGGCACTTGTCACAGTGCAGCGAGCGGCTCGGCTTTGTCTGCAAAACTGTCTCAGGTAAGTTCAATCACAGGTTTCAAAATTTAAGAAGAATAGATAAAAGAACCAAAAATTAACAAGTTCTGTGGGGATAGAAATTGTGGATAGTATTAGACAGTATAAACAATATGAGGTAAGAGCTCAAAAGAAAAGGCCCTATATACTTTACTCTGGGTTTTCTTTAATGACCCAGGCACAACTGCACACTCACATAATATAAAGCTTGTATAAACAACAGAAATATCAGAGTCTCTGTTGAGTGTTATTATCTTTCAGCTCACTGTTGTGGTTTTCACAACTTTACTGTTTTGGTTCACTCCCATTAGTGTTTTCATTGCCACTGTACTTCCAGTAGTCCATTCCCAGCACATAACAGCAGAGACCTTTAGCAACTAGCTGGTGAACATAGTGGAGCTTTTACAGTAGTGAGTTAAGAGCTATAGTTCCCGCAAAAGTAGATTTTTTTTCCCATAATGACAGGTGAAATATAAAATATTAAATGTAATGTAACGAAGAGGTTGAGCACAGCATGACTTCACTGAAAATGATCTGTTTATTGTGCAAAATGCATTTAGCTTATTAAGTCAACAACAGAAAATTGAATCTTCTGTGTCACATCTGTAAAATATATATGACCTATGTAGTGTATTGGTCCAGCTGCTGTATGAGGATGACAACAGTAATTTAATAATGTTAGTTAAAGAAGTTTACATTCCTTAGTGATGAGCTGTTGGGAAGTAATGTCAGATTTTCTTCTCAGCTCATAGCTCATGTGTTCTGAATACACGCGATAATTTATATTAAACTGTAATCCATATGCGTTCTTTTGCAGATGTAGTGACTGAGGTGGAAGTGGAACCACTAAATGGTAAAGTACACTTCATTTTGATTAACTTAAACGCTTTAGATTCATTTAATGTGTCTTGTAGGAGCACGTTGTTTCATACAAACTTTCTAACACTTTCTCATTTAGAGATTCACATGTTTTCGTGTCCTTATAAATTTAATTCATAGAGATCACACGTCAAAACAAAGGCGTGACTACATAAATGTGTGTACATGTCGATTTCAGGTGGACATTACAGTGTCAGTCCCACTGCAGCGCTGGTGGCTGTACTGATCTTTGCTCTACTGGCAGGAGCGATGTGGTTTGTGTACAAGAGGAATTCTGCACATTTTCGTGGGCTCCCTACCCTTGGCAGTGCTTATTACAGACAAACCCGCTCACAGTCTACAGAGTCAGATGGAAACGTTCTGATCACAGACCTGGAGGCTCATTCGGGGGATTAGCACTCAGTGACTCCTTATCCTTTCTCTGTTGTCCACGTGTTCGCTGGCTGCCTCTCACCATTTCACCATCAGGTATAAATGCCACATGACACTGTAAAGCTGCAATGCTGACTCCTCAGGACAGTGGTGAGATGAAAACGGAAAATATATCTTTATATGTTTGAGGGATCCAAGTTTCTTTTCAAAGTACATTTACTCAAATAATTAAAACAGAAGTTTGTAAATATGTGGTATTTTTGTGCTGAGAGTCCACATTCGAATTCCTTTTGTTTCGAAATTAACAAAGTGTGCATTGAAGAAGGAATGCTAGAGAGTTTAAACTTCTAAACTAAAAGGTAGTTTATGCACATTATTGAATTTTAATCTCTTTAATAAGAAAAATTTTACTTAATACATTTTGAACAGGTGAAGGAAAATCTTGTGAGGGTCAAAAGTAACATTCACTTCATAAATAAGAGGTAGATTGATGACAAATTTAGAAATTATAGTGATATTTGTGATGTAATTTTGTATATTTCTCTCACAATCCAGGAGCTGTACAAGTGGTACAGCAATTTTGTCAGTGTTACTTTTATATGTTTATTTTTAAGGAAATAAGCTGTGTATTGATGCCGATTTTGTTTGTTCAGAATTAACAGGAACATGTGACAAACCAAATGATGAAATGTATTTTGCACAACCGTCTTTGTGTTTTAATAAACTGAAAATAAGCCTAAATGATGTATTTGTTTTTTTGAGTGTCCTGTTCCACATGGGCTTAAAAGACACTAGAATAACCACATGACAAGTTATAAGATAAAGTTTATAAATTGAAAAAGAGAAGATTTCAAAACCTTCAATTTCAAACAAATTCAATTTGACATAGTTTACGGCAGAATGGCAACAACTGCTGCTTTATTACTTTGTGAAAGCAGAACTTAAGCATATACAGGAAATTTTCTACACTTCCCTTGCATGACCACAGGTTTCTGTTTCCTCCTCACTCAGATTAAAGAATTTCTATAGTAGTATTTCAATATCTGCTCCCACATTTTTCAGGATGTGTGGTTACACATTTGGCTACTCGTTTTGTGTAGATCTGCTACAAATCTACAGATTTGCATATCAGAGAACAGACTATTCCTTAATGTGAACCAGGTAGTCTGATATCTTCAGTCATGATGGCTCTATTCAAAATGACTAGGTCTGTAGAAAATATTATTATATATTACTAATATAAAGTATGTCATTAATATTATAGTGATTAGGCTAAACAGGTCAATCCAGTCATCCATTATCTTAACCACGTTAACTGTTTAGGGGGTGCTGGAGCCAATCCCAGCTGTCACTGGGAGAGAGGCAGGGTACACCTGTCTGTCACAGGACACCAACCAGGTCTTTCTTTTTTATTTTCAACACTGAACATGTAGCTTTGTTCATTGATTGTTAGCATCACACTGAAATAATCTTAAAGCCCTGCAAAGACCACAAACATTGTTTTCTATGGAAACCATGCTGAGACCATTATGTGTAGGCCTGTAGACCTCTGTGTAATATTATAGCTGATGATATAATATATAATTGATCTCAGTAAAACACACTCCAAGCCAAGCCATTAGACTACCTAAACAATGCTTACAGCCGTGACCACATGAGAGCAAAGTGCAGCTATTGACAGTTTCTCTGACAGTACATCAGGGTGTATATTAATAATTCACAATAGCTCCTATGGAGTCTATATTTAAAAGCATAACCACTGCACTGTTGTGCAAAAATAAAGATAAATGCGCCGATGTTATTTGTGGTGTGGACCTGCATGAGAGCAGGCGGATGAAAAAGACAACATGCGACGTTCCTCAGTTTACGGAAACAACCGACTGGGTGTGCGAACAAGTTATTCAAGCATTAAACGCAAAGGGAGGTCACCAGCAGAAAACTGAAAACCTGAAAACGAGAACGCCTTCGAAATAAAACTCTCAAACAGTGAAACAGATTTTACCACCAGACCATAGTACAACGAGTGAAAAACAAACACCGATTCTGAAATAACATTCAGGCAGAGACGAGCTTATTCTACAGTACAAAACATAAGCTTGAGATAAATAAGATATATGATGATCAAGTAGAAAGGCTTGTAAGTGAATCCTTGGCTCTGAAATTCATAAGAGAGTTTACACATTTTAACAGCAGATAGGTATGGAAACAAATTCACACCGCGAAAAACTAATACGACATTTTGTTGTTGCACAATGACTTTATTTTGTAGGTCTACCGGAAGTCTCGTCTTGCTCCGTGATTAGTGTTTGTGCTGTGTTGTGTTCACTGACAGCGACGATTGATGACAACACACGTAACAGTTGTGGACTGGGTTAGGAGACTTATCGGTTCACTTTCGTTTGTCAGTCCACTCACACAACTGCTCTTTTTCACTGCTCAACACTCGCGGAGAGCGAATCATTTATGAATCCTACATCAACGACACTCTGCCGGGACCATGTTGACGTTACCCAAAGCGACACTTTGCCTTTGTTTGTTGGCTGTTCTGTTCTCGGGAACTTGTTTACTGGTTAACGGGAAAAGTTTCGGTAAGTACCTTCCTCGGTTAACTTTCGTTTATGTCACTTGTGTTCATTTCTGATATGACTAAGCCTTTTCTGCCATCTGCGTTAAGTTCGTCCACTGAAGTGCGACATTAATCCTCGGACAATATCTGCAGCAGGGCTCGACTACAACAAGCAAAGACACATACAAACCTACCAGTTATTACTTGTTATTGTAGTTTTACGTGTTTCTCACATCCCCCCTCATGTGAGTTTGATGCCACACCATCATCTGACGGGTCAAACTAATTGCACACTCATCCCTGCCTCCACCCGCAGCCCCGCATATTATGTCATGCGTTACAACCGGGCAGTGGGCACAGCTCTCGTGTTGTTTTTGTTGTTGTTGTTTATAAGCCACTGGACGTTCTTGTTTATGCACAGCAGAGCAGTGAGCCGCTGCAATATGACACAAATAGACGATATTGTTTCCAGTGTTAAGTGGGTGGCAGTGCATTATATTTTGCTGTAATCACAGGTTATTTTAGGTCACTATTTATCCTCCACTTTTTCCTTAACTGTACAGGGTTTTCATTTTTGTTTTTGTTTTTTTCTTTTATTGCCTATAAAGCTTTGGACAAACTCAGTAATCATCGTACCCTGCAGCAAATTAGTGATTTATTTCTGAACTTTTCTGTCTCATCATCACAGATGAGGATGCTTTCACCATTCAGCACTCAAGCTCACAGAAGTGCCTGGGTACAGGGGAGTCAGCAGACCTGAAGCTCGTCACCTGTAACCCAAACATCACGTCCCAGCTGTGGAAGTGGGGTTCCCGTCACCGGCTCTTCCTTGTGGCCACATCCCAGTGCTTGACGTTGGACGTCCGCTCCAAAATGTTGTCTTTGGTTGACTGTGGCACCGACATTATTCAGAGTTGGTATTGTGTTGATGGGGCCGTTTACACTGATTATCAAATGGGCCTTGCAGTCAACAAAGGCAAAGTTGCAGCCAAAGTGGACAATAATGATACTTGGGTTAGAGGAGGATCGCAAGATGAAATCTGCCGGAGACCATACCGTAAGTGTTGTTTTCTTTCTAATACCTGAGGGTGGAAGTGGTTATATACATCTCAGAAGAGAAGTTGTGGAGCTCTGAGAAATGGAGAAATTGTAAAATGTAGTTTGTGTTGAGCGCAACACTTTGAATTGTATTAGAGGATCCATTTCCTGCATTGAGTGTGAATTAACTCCAACCATCTGATGCATTACACCTGCTGTGTCATATGACCAAACAGGTTGTGGTACATTTTAAACAGAGCCTGATTGGTGTGTTTTGTTCATCCTCATCAGTTATGACTCAATGATGCACTGGAACGACATGCTGTGTCACATTTCAGGGTAATGAACAGAACTACTGAAACCTGTTTATCTTAGTCGTGAAAATGTGTTTTTAATTTGGGGGAATTCCTTTGTGAAGTTGTGCACATGCAATCTGTGCGGTGCAGTGCAACACCTAAGCTTGTCCCATGAAAATGAATATGTTTCATGTTGGTAATTAGGATAAATTTGTCCTTTACATTCAAACTATCCAGTGTATAACAACGCAGAAATAATTTTAGGTCCTTAAAATGCAAATATTTAAGATAACTGTGGGTCTTATATAGTAACTTTGTATACTATAGGATTTGTTGTTGTTGATGATCTTTTGTAACATCTATAATAGCATGAACAAGAGAAAAGTCACTCCAAAAACTCCTCCTAGTTTCTGGAACCGTAGCAATAGGTTAGGAATGTTCTTTTTAATAAAATAATGAATCTGCTAATAATTGTTTGTCTTATCAAAGTCTATTGCAGTGCCTATTTTGTACAAAGGTCAAAAGTAGCAGGAATAAAATTTGGTAACTTATTATACTTGTTATAACTAAGTCCCAGAGAATGAGTGGTGCATGCTTTGTAATAAAACATAAATAGAGAGGCTCTTGACTGACCTAATCACATGCTACTTTTCTCACTAATTTAAAATTAAATTCAGAACATGTCCAAAGTAAATCTATTCTCCCAATAACATAATATAATTTTGTCTTTTTCTGTTCCTATACAATGTTATCACACAATGTTCACGTTTTTTACAACACACGGGATCTGATGTAAGTTGTGGGTGAGGTTCCTTTGTAGAAACCTACGTTCAGTGTTGGAGTATTTCATCATTGATATTTGCAATACTGGCGATGCAACACAAATCTCCACCTGTGTTTCCAAATAAAAGAGCTTTCTCTCACAGAGGCTAATTTTGGTTTAATTCTCGTGACATCTGCTACAGTATGCATTTTTGTCTTTGTGTCATCTGTGAGGAACAAGTGGTTTGGCGCATGCAATGTGACCAAATTTCACTTTCAGCGTTTCTTCAACACACCACACACAGTATGTGTTTGACACAGTAGACTTGAATGACTCTTATCTCACTTCACCTCCCTGCAGTTATTCACACCACTAATGGGAACTCTGCCGGCAATCCCTGCGTGTTCCCCTTCAAATACAACGGCAGCTGGCATGATGGATGCATCCCTGATGCAGATTTCCCTGGACTGACGTGGTGTGCCACCTCCTTCAACTATGACCAAGACAGAAAGAAGGGACACTGTCTAACACCTGGCATGTTGCATTTCATTTTTAAAGTTATCTGTATGCATACGTAGATACGCACACATTCACACACACCAAGGCTAACACTTTCTCTGTGACTTTTCAGAGGACGGTTGCCAGACTCTATTTGCCAGCCCTGAAGGTGACTTCTGCTATGAGTTTATTTCCGATGCCGCAGTGACCTGGCATGAAGCTTTGGATTCATGTCGTAGTCAGGGAGCTGATCTGCTCAGTGTGTCTGGGCCTCATGATCTCTTCTCCAAAACACGTAAGTCTGATGTACTATTAATATTTTTACACTTTTTTCATTTTCTGTTTCCTTTTCTCATCCAGCTATAAGACGACACAACAATCAAGTATTAACACAGTCACATTCCCTAAGTAGTGCATCATTTATGACAATAAAAATGCAATAATATGTACATTGGCAAATGCTGTATTAACATTGTATTGAAAAAAAATATAATAATAAAAAAGAAATATGACAAAAATAAATTCTACTCTAAATTTACTGTATTACTTGGCCTGTATTTCCCAAAACCTTGAAGTGATATTGATAGTGCCTGAGAAGTAAAAAAAAAAATAGTTCATTCTGACTGTGACCTATGCTCCTTTGTGTAGCTGATTAACTATTTCAAGAGACAGAGGAGAAAGTGAAACATATACACATACAGCACAATAAATAAAAGATTAATGTAATATTTTTGTTGATATGGCCAACTCATCTCACATAGTCTACTATGAAATTAAAATTTTTACTTTATATTATTGGATATTGACAAAAGATACATGATATAACTTTTGCTATTTAGTCTTGAGAAATGCATTTCACATTAAACTCACTCCTGCTTAATGTTTGTTATGTGAAAGTAAAAGAAAAGGTAAAAGGGGGAAAACACCTGTATGAGTGGTTTCAAGTTGAGACACTACAGTACATCAGTAAGTGAATGTCTAGTGTCTATGGTTTGCATCCAAAATACAATATCTCTTATGTTAAAACTAGTTTGTTATTCTTTTTCACAGAATTGCTTTGAGAAGCTTAAAACAACATTAATAGTGACAGTATGTCATTGTAAGCAGCAGTTACCTTTAACACACTGACATTTCACTGTGTGTTTGTGTTTTATTATGTTATTTTTACTGTTGCATATTATCATGGTGAATCATCTTAGAAATATTGTTTTCTTTTTAAAATGCGGTCTTTGCTTGTCCTGTATTGTTGCATTGCACAGTATTGGAGGGCCTTGATAGGATGCCTGAGAAGATGTGGATCGGCCTTCATCAGTTAGACACGACTCAGGGCTGGCAGTGGTCAGATGGCTCCCCGCTCTCCATCCTACGCTGGGAAAAAGGCAATGATACTTACATATCATTTTTATGTTGTGTCTTTCCTATATATATTTTTTAATCTTTGCTCCATTTCTGAGCAAATAGAAAAGAAGACATTAATGTTAAGGCTCCACTGTGTCAGCTGATGATAGTGATAATTGTGAGACATGTAAAGATATGTAGATCTGATGCCGCAGTGTGTTAACGTGCAAGTGTCAATGCAATTCTGAAGGGAAAAGAAAACAAATTTTTGCAGTTTCATTTGCAACAGTCAACCAGTTTCAGTTTGCCTGAAGCACCTGCTCCTCTTATCACACCAAAACCTGCATCCTGTTATGATCTTCTGTTATTGCAGCCCTTCTATAAAGTATAAACTGGGACTTCAGTGTCAGTCAGAGGAACAATGAGGCCAGTGTTGTAAAGAAACTCATTGTGCCTGGTTACTGGACACAGTGTGGCATTGGGATTGTTAGAATCGAAGAATAACCCATTACTAATACTAAATGGAAGTCTTTATAAACCCTTCTAGCCTTTGTAATATGTTTACAGTTTTTTCTACACAAAGGGAAGTTATTCTTACATTTCATTGTGAATGTCAAGGATAGTGCAGTCATCTGGCTTTCTGATAAATGTTGCTAACAGCAGCGCTAAGTTCAACCAGTATTGCCAGATAAAACCTCTCTTTTTTAAATCCCTCAGTGTGAAACATAGTTCATAAGCTGAACTCACAAAGGTTTCCACAGATAAATGCCAATCCTCTCCTCTATGGTCACAGTCAGGATGTGATTTTATTATTTATTGTGTGTGGAAATGTGTTGGACAGGAATGCCACCCACCTCCACCTCCATTATTGAGTCAGACTGTGGAGCTCTAAACTCCAAAAAGAACTTTGAAGCTGAGTCATGCAACAAACGGCTGCCGTACATCTGCAAGAAGAGTGTCAGTTCCTCTAACACAACAACACCAGGTAGAGTTACTCCTGCTGCTGTGTGCTTGTTTTCTTCTCAGTAATATACAGTTGTCTTAAGACTTGGGGTCTAAAGACATTCAAGCAGCTTTGTGAGGCTGTAGGTAGGTACAATGCTTTGATCTAAATCTTAATATCAGCAGTTAATATCAGCATGCATACACTCACAATGAAAGTGCTAAAAAGATGATTCACGTTGCTTTTTGAGTGCTTGACATGCTAACATATGCTACTTGGTAATAAGTAATAAGTAATGCCAAAGTGAATGTAATTAGTTTTGCAGGTTACAGACTAAAGTATAAAATGTTTCAACCTCATGGTGGTGCTGCAGAAAAAGTTGGGGAATCACCAACATCCTTTCAGGTTTCATGGTAATCCATCCTGTATTTCTAGAGATGTTTCAGTCTGAATTGATCATTTCCCGTTATAGGACGAGGGCTTTTTTAGCATGGCTAAAAACAAAGCTACAGACAGAAGCTTTGTTAGCAACTCACAGCTTCATACATTAAATCTCCCCTAATAAGTGTCTGGTTTGACCCAACTACTGGATGAAGTGACCTATTAGTCACTATTAGTTCAAAATGCAGTTCTACTCTGCAGATGATCAGATGGTTTTTTTGGGCATTGAACAGATAAACTGGACCTGACTTTCCTTCATGGCCTCTGTCTGTTTTGCTCCCACCTGTCAGAGTCGTTCATGAATAAAGAAACTGTGTGCGGACATGATTGGGTACCATGGGATGGCTGGTGTTACAAGTTAGTCAAGGACAAGCCTCGAAACTTTACAGATGCCCTACAGTACTGTAACCAAACAGAGGGAGAAGGAAAAGGCTCTCTGGCCAACTTCCACTCAATCGACAGCAAAGAGATGATCAGTGCTAATTTCCATGCAGGTAATTCTGTTTTTATATTGTTGTAGTTGATGATTAAATTTGTTATTTCTCTATTTTGATTTAACATGTTGATAAAGTATTCATCGTCATCACTCTGAGGAGCTGATGAAACAAGTTGAATACATTCTGCTGTCTTGTTTTCCCTTCACTGCTATCTAAGGTGGAAATGACAGTTAAATTCACAGTATTGTCTCTGTTGAAGGTTTATCTTTATGTTTTATTTAATGTTCCTATAAAGTGATCTTCTTATGTGTTATGGTCCACTAGATGGTCAGTTGTTGGATGTGTGGATTGGACTGACAAGTCAGAAGGAGAGCAACTTCACTGTCTTCATGTGGACTGACACGGAACCAGTCACGTTCACCTACTGGGGCCCAAATGAACCAGCCCAGTCCACTCAGAGTACCAGCTGTGTCTTCTACTCTGCAGAGGTATGAGTGTGCATTAATGTGGTTGTGAGGCATGTATTTTTGTATAAACCTATCAACTGCATCCAGCTTTTTTGTCCTGTGTGTGTGTTATCGAGGCTACGTATTTGTCACCTTGGGAATTTTGTTTGAAATTTAATTACATATATCGTGTATAAAATTTAACGTGCTTGTTATCCACAGTCTCATGGTTGGCGGGTTGGGGACTGCGCACAAACGCACCCTTTTGTGTGTCAGAGAAAAGGAGAGGTCAAGGACTCAGAGACACAGGATGAATGTCGCTTTGCGGATGTAAGTATTGTTTGCATGACCCAAAATTCTAAGCAAAAGTGTTTTGCATTAGCTTTTTGAACATGGTTAGTCATAATATAAACTCAAAGACCACATGTGGGACAGGTCTTACTGCTCAGGTTTTTTTTTTCTCAGATCATATTTTGGTCCAATGTGATCACTTTGTTTATTCACATCTACTGTACTGCATGTTTGGAGGTGATATCTGTTCTTTCACACATGAACAACTTATATTTGATGCACATGCATATGTTAGCAATCGTGAAATTGTGACAAAAGTGAAGTGGTCAAGCATTTGTGTTATAAAGGTTCAGGGTCAGTGACATTTGGTCAGCTTTTGTGTCATACAGGGGTTAAACGGTTAAAGGCAGATCTTCATCTGTATTGGCAGCTGTTGCTAGAACTGAAGATATGTTTGAATCCAAAACAAAACTGTGATTGTGACAACAAAATAACATGAATACTAATTTGAATGTAGTTTAAGATTTACTACTGTCAATGCCACAGGGTTGGAGGAGACATGGTAACTCCTGTTATCAAGTCAACACCAAGCAAGTATCCTTTAAAGATCACTGCAACATCACTATAAGAAACAGGTGGGAGATGGTAACTCTTATATTTGAATACAAACACACACATATGCAGTTTCTGCTGTTACTTCTGTTTGGATAAGATATTGATTCATATTTGACTATTTTTTCCAGGTTTGAGCAGGCTTTTATCAACCGTCTACTTGGAGAACACATCAGCAATGATACTCAGTATTTTTGGATAGGGCTGCAGGACGTTAACAGCACAGGAGAGTACCAGTGGATTAGCCAGAATGGATCCACAGATGCTGTTACGTACACCAACTGGGGTTCGCTTCAGCCAGGTCAGTCAAAACCAAACTGCTTCTGCTTCTCTTAGGCCCTAATGCAGCAATAGCAAAGACTAGAGGACTAAGACATGTCATAACAGACTTGTGGTTATAATAATATAATATCCTATATGGAATTCTAAACATCTGTTTACGAAATACAATTTACCGTTTACTTTGATGCAATTTCTATTTACATGAATATTAATATGTAATATACAGTATTGATAGAGCAGATGTTTTGGTCATTAAAAACATCATTGCCATAACAATAAAATAGACTGACTTATACCTGGGACTATTCTTATTATATATATTTTATTGATTATTTTCTTGACTTAATCAGTTGGTTAATTTGTAAATATATCCATTCTAGTTTTTGTTTTGTCAGACCATAGACCATAAACAGACCAAACCAAAACATATTCACATTTAATTAGCTGTAACCAGAGAATTTTGACAAATAGTTGCAGATTATTTAGTCAGTTCTGCCCAAAAACTAATATTTAATGAGCAGCAAAATACAAAAACTATAGATTTTTCTGTGTCAAACTTAGTATATGCTAAAATATCTGTCATGTATATGATCAAACTATAACAACTACTAGTACTTTTGGCTGGTTACAGATTAATCCGCATATTTCATTTGGCAATGATTTTACGCTGGATGCAACTTCCTGATGCAACCCTCTCTATTTATCCAGGCTTGGGACTGGTACTAGGGAGGGGCCAGGCCACGAACCAACCCTGGGGTTCTTAGACAGTTAGCAATTGCCGACTGCCCTACCTACTGTGCCACTGTCCCTCAAACAATAACAACTATTGTATAGAATTTAAATTTCACACAGAAGATGTAACTTTTCTGTGTTTCATGTACTTGTGTTTTTCAGCACATCGGCATGGAGGTTGTGTAGTAACTTCAACAGCAAAACCCCTGGGCAAGTGGGAGGTGAAGAACTGTACCATTTTTAAGGCCGGCACCATTTGTAGAAGAGACCTCAGGTCACCTCCTGCCCCAGAACCTGAGCCGGACCCCAAAGCACCCTGCGCTAATGGATGGATGTCTGGAGAAAACGCCAAATACTGCTACAAGGTGTGTGTTTTTGCAACTGTGTCTTTGAACACCTCACCATGTGGGATATTTATCACCATTAGGACCACAGAGAGCCATAGATGATAGTTGTTATTGTAAAAGGGAACTGCATTGATTTTACACATTTTAGTCTTGGGTACAACTGCATATGGGGAAAAAGTTAATATAAAGATTAAATATGAGTCAGTGTCTTTTGGGCTGAAGTTTAAAATGAAAAACAATTATTAGTGTTAGTTCTTTTGTTAGTTAGAAAGAAGTGAGCTTATCAGAGCTGTGTAGCCTGCTCCTCATCTCTGCTTGAAGCTAGTGACTCGAAACATTGTGTAACACAAAAGATTATATTTCTGGTTTTGATGTTTCTTTTTTAACTGTCCATCATGGGTTTGAAAATGTTGATGAGGTACTCCTAGAAGGAAAGTCACTGAAAAGAAAAGACAAACCTTATTTACTAAGATCCCAAATAGCGAATACTAAATTGCATGCACAATCTTGAAAATTGCATGTTCTGTTGGTGGACATTTTGTGGGTGATCTCTTAAGAAAAATTGTGTGATTGACAGAAGGTGCAAACAATGTGAAAATTGCCGTATTTAAATGAGGATTGTGCTTGTTTCAATTGTGTGTGTCATGGAGAGTTTGGAGGGTGACCAGTGTAAATGCAAGAGGAAATTCGATCCAGGGGAATTACAGCTATTAGTGGCAGAGGCTAATAATCAATGTGATGAGCTACAGAAACCAAATCTCAGCATTACAGGAAGAAACAATTTATGGTAAGACGACTCCTTCAGGGAAACCAGCAACTGCATAAAAGTCACGTTTTGTCTCATTCAGTGCTTTCTATGTTGTGCAGAAAGTATAGTTGGCAGATCATATTGGGGACATAACATGCACAAACACATATGTACACATCCTTTCTTGGACCGAATGAATTACACATCTGACTTACTTTTGTAAGAGATGCGGGTAAAACTTCCTAAAAATGATATCCTTCTACTCAGTTGTGTGCAATTTTTTGGGTTAAGTTAGTGTTAATGCCATTAATGAATTAATAAAGGTTCAGCCCCAAATGTTCGGCTTGTGATTGAGGGGGCAGAGTAACTCGTCTGGGGAGTATGGTCCACGAATGTTACTTTACTGGTGCTGTTAGTACTGGTGCTGTTGTGAATTGTCGTTTCGCCTTGTCAGGTGTTTCATGAGGAACGTCTCAGCAGGAAGCGCTCCTGGGAGGAAGCTAAAAGGTTCTGTCACACTCTGGGAGCCGACCTGCCCAGCTTCACAAATATTGCTGAGATGAGGGCACTTAACAGCATCATCAGAGACACCATCAGGTATACGCGCATGCACACCAAGTACACCGTGCAAGTACTTTACATATATACATTTGTGAAGCATTTTTAGAAATACTGTATTTATCATTGTTTATTGTAAACACATTCTGACATGAGATAATGAAAACTGATGTTTTTAAATGTAGTTCAGTGAGTTAATTTTGGACTGATGGATCTATGAGGAAAATTCCAACATCCTTCCCACTACCTCAGTGCTTAAGGGATTTTTTTATTATCTTTCTGCGCCGGCGATGGCCAGGACCAGAGGCATTATGTTTTTGGGTTGTCCATCCCTCCGTACGGCCACCCAATACTTGTGACTGTGGTATCTAAGGAAGACTTGGAAGGAATTCTTTCAGATTTGGCACAACTGTCAACTTGGACTCAATGATGAACTGATCAGATTTTGGTGGCCAAAGGTCAAGATCACACTGACGTTACCTTCATCCGGTTCTTGCCACCCATTCACAATATGTGAAGAAGGCTACATATGTCAGTGCTACATTTCAGAATCTCCTGGCGCGAACATCTGCGTGGGCTCATGCATAAACCTATTTTAAAGAAACTTTTATTAAGTGTCATGAATAATGGTTGTTTGCCGTGGTGCTTTTGTTGCAGTGATAATCGGTACTTCTGGGTTGGCCTGAACAGAAGAAACCCATCAGATCACTCCTGGGAGTGGAGCGATGGCCGACCTGTGAGTATAATATAATAAAGTGTAATACAACTTGCAATATACTTAACATGACCTTTTAGGTGGGACATCATTTGATTTCTTTCAAGAAGTATTATAATAGTAACTCTCTTTATTTCAAGGCAGTGAATTTTTAAATTATCAAATAAATTAAAGTACATAGAAACAGCAGGAATTAAATATGTACAGTATTAAATTACTTTTACTGTATTTCATAATGTTTAATCCATCAGATACACTGTATCTGCTTCACATGGACATTACACTGTCCTGCTTTCATTTCTGTTTATTCAATATGTGTGCAACAGGTATCTATGGAGATTTTGCAGAGTGATTTCTATGAGGATGATCTGTACAATCGTGACTGCACTGCATTCAAGGTAGGCTGGGCACAGTTATACTACTACTTTTTTGTTTTTCAACACTGTTCAGATTTTTGTTCTGGATGGATCTGTTTATCCCTATGGTTCAGATTGATCTGTGTATCAAGGCCATTAGCTCAGCTGTTTATGGGATTCATGAAAAGAGCTGCAGCTGAAATCCACCCCTGTGTACTCAGTGATTAAATATCACACATGCTGTGTTGAAACTAAATTCCAGAAAAGACAGCTGGTTAGTGGTTTAGCTTTGTGTTATCCACATCATGAGGATGCTGTAATTTGCTGTTTGTCACTTTGACCATAATGATCATCCATTTGATGCGTATGTTTCACAACTGATTCAAGTACTTTTTTGCAAATCATACTCTGATCTTTGCTATCATTTATGTTGCCTCAGTTGGCCAATCACCTTCAATGACCTTCTCTTCTGAAATGGTCATTGAACAGCATAGTGTGTGTGTAATGTGTAATGTCACAGTTAATACATGTCATTCTTGTTTATTTCCTTATTAGACAATGAAGACCACCTTGAAACACCTATTTGTGTTTCTGTTCCATGAATTACCTCCCACATCTTTCTTTGCCACACCATTTCACTGTGATGCCAGACTAGAGTGGGTCTGCCAGATACCCCGCGGTAAGTCTTCACACAGTAGCACTAATGTGTAGTTTTTGTGTGCACAAAGCAAAGTTTGGGTGTAAAGAACTAACACCTTTCATCAGAACTTTTTTAATTGAGGAGATTTCTTCACGTGATTTCAAAACCTTATGGGCTTATACGCAAATCTGCTGGAATGTGACATGAGCGTGTTATTTGTTTGCTTTTGGTTATATTCTGCTTCTAACTCATTCTTTGTTGATGCTTCAACAGGAAAGACACCAAAAAACCCAGACTGGTACAATCCAGGTAATGACTAAATCTGTGTTTAAAATCTAATTATCTTTAGAGTTTGAGTTTATAATGTAATTTGGCTCTATTAATGGGCTCCATGTGTTAAATTGATGGTTTGTTTCTCAATCTACAATCTACTAACGCATTTATTATTTGCAGCATTTGCAAGGTCTGAAAAGTCTTAAAGCATTGAATTTAGTGCTCTCAAAACATTTAAAGGATTAAACAGTCTTACATTTCATATACAAAGGTCTTGGAATATGTTTTTTTGCATGCTGCAGGAAAGGTAGCAGTTAGCATATATTGTATACAAAACAGGCAGGAAGTACTGACAGAAACTTTATAATAAATTAATGTTATTCTTTTACCAGTTAAAGGGCTGTTTTATTCAGTATTGAAAAAGGTATTTTGGTGAACGATGCAGAAACCCTGGAATAGAATACACTGAATTCACTTGTGCACGTCTGTTACTTTGTGTGAAATGTCTTTCGTCACTGTGTAAAATCTGTGTGTTGTGACTTCCAGGTGGGCACCATGAGACATCTATCTTCTTAGATGGAACAGAGTTTTGGTTTGTTAAGGAGCCTAAACTAAGTTTTGAGGAAGCAAGTCTCTATTGCAGTGCAAATGACAGCAAACTGGCTGCACCACTTAACTCCGCTGCTGTCGTAAAGATCCACCAGTACATGAAAAATGTAAGTTGTGTAAGGACTAACAGACTGATCAATGAGCCCTGAATAGTTGTTGCTATACCTTTCTGCACAGATACAGTTTACAGTAATATTGGTGGCACATATACTGCTTAAACATAGATAAGACAAGACTTATTGTTACTATTGTCACTGTATATAATACAAAAACAACATGCATGGCAACAGCGCAATATAATAAATGTAGATGTAACATTTGCCTGTTGGTATGTGTATACATAAGTGGAGACATTACAGGTATGGTGATGAAAAGCACAACAATCCATAGATGTGACATTTGCATATAAAGGATAAAGTGCTGAATGTGTTAGCAGGTTAGTGAGTGTGTACGTTGAAGTAATGGAGTAGTTTACAGCCACTGGTCTGAAACAATGAGGTCTTGATTTCAGACACAGCTAGAAAAGAAAGCAGGTTTCTTATATTTAGCTGTTGACTGTGGGTTTTGTTGATTGAACTGACAACCGTCACAATCAGTTACATTAGCTGTAGGTACCTCACATAAATATGTGCTAATGCTAAAAGTCAGTGAGTTGGCTACACAAATTGTCCAGATGACTTTTTTTATGTTTCCAGCTATTTTGCATTAAAACATATTACCACCTTCCACCCACCAAACTCTGTGTGTCTTAGAAATCCAAAGTTTGCCATGCATAGTTAGGGCTGCTATGCTGTGATTGGATAGTCACTGGGGTCACACAGTTGGGGCTAAGCAAACATTAAATTAATGAATGCTTATTAATATGAGAAAGGAAGATTTCTCACATTATTTTGTCTGCTGTAGCATCCTGAGTTGTCTTTTCCAAAAACAATCAGAAACCATAAGGGAGAAATTAACATTTTATATTTTTGGTTTTGAATTGAATGAAGGGAGAATTTATGATAAATTCACAAATCTTAGACTGCAAAACGGGATCATCAAATGTGAATTTGGTCGTTCAAATCAATTAAATCTAGCTATTTTCTTTCTGTGCTGTTTGTCATGTTTACATTTTTGTCTCGCCATGGGCATCTGTAGTTGATTTGTTGAACTTATGACCAGGGAAATTCTTTCCGCAATCATCTGGTCATGGAAAGCTTATAGTTTTGTGAGAACACAGCTTGAAGCAGTCAAACAGTAAACCACACACTGTAAAGTAGAACTAAATTCTGCCTTCAAACATCAATGCCACAAAAGCCTAGTGGCATATACTTACCATCAAAATTATTTTTCTAAAAATGACAGGTCATCTCAGCCTCTGCTGCATCAATTTGTTCCATATTGTCATGTTTTTTTATTTTTCAATGTTCCTTGCTTGCTTTACATTATTTCTGCCTGTAAAGTATTTTAGAAACTGTTATATTGTCATATTTTTTATTATGTAGTACTTAAGTTTACATGTTTTAAACAGATTTCAAGTTCTTCTAAGCAAAGCTGGTGGATCGATTTGAGACAACCTGGGCGATTATTTCCCATGACGTAAGCCAGTACAGCTACACACAAATATACTGTTTATATTGTGCAAACACAAT
>JAUBNQ010000017.1:13148132-13166728 GCA_032353495.1 Ctenopoma kingsleyae | reverse complement strand
TATATATTAAAATGTATGTTCCAGGTACACACAGATGTACTATTATCATTCGGCTTTCCTGGGCAGATGCACCTCCATCACTCCTGAAAACATCTTTCCAGGTGAGCAAACATCATAGTGTATCTACACAACAGAGTATGAGTAATGGGCTTTTTAAATTTATCATATTGTTTGGACAGAAACCAACTTCCAACTTAGTCAAACTCGACAAGCAAAAGAAGACCGTTAAAATTAGATGTTGCTTATGTTCTTGGTCATCATGAACCAGACTAAAAGCCCATAAAATAAATATTTGTGTAATATTACAATTTGTTTGATGGTCTAAATCATTTAAGTGTTTTCATTAAGGGCAAATACTTTTTCACAGCACTGTATGTTTTCCAATTAACAATAGTGACACAGTCTGTATTACTAATACACACATTTACTGTTATATGTTTACTTTTAGAGCATCAACAGAGTTGCAGACAGCGATTTTCATTTGTGTGTGAAAAACACACCACCACTTCCGTGGAGATAAACCCGCTGGAGCCTCATGATGGAGGACTGCCCTGTGAAAATGGCTCTTTGTCCTTCAGAAATAAGGTCTGATCCTTCAACAACTGAGATTCTGCATGACACTTAACCAATAAAATTCTGTTCTCAGATCCTTCTCTTTATCATTCTCTCTAAAAAAAATGCCCAACATATACAAAATAAAATACTCTGATTATGACACATTTGTCTTTTTTCAGTGCTATACACTTTTGACGAGCACGAAGCCTCTGTCATTCAAGTATGCCAATGAGCAATGTCAGTCAGTAAAGGGAACCCTGGTCACGATATCAGATCAGGTGGAGCAAGGTGAGGACCGAGGTTGTCAAATGAGCAGTAGTATTTTTTCAAGTCAAAATGAATTGAGTTTGAATAGAAAAAAATATATATGTTTTTGTTTTTTAGACTTCATCACCACTCTTTTGCCAAGAATGACAAACATGGAACAGATATGGATTGGTCTGAAAATCAAGCATAACGAGCCTGAATGGGTAGACCAGACCCCATTTAACTACCTCAACTTTAACCCCCTGCTCCTGGGCAAGCAGAAGCCTATACGTGTCCATGTAAGTTCCCCTTACCTTGGCTTTGACAAGAAAGGAGAATGTGTAAAATAAAAAGAACAATATGTTTGGTGCTGCTGCGTCATATTGTATCTTAATCTAGTCTGCATTACAGCCACAGACTGTAGGTTGATACAGTTCTCTTTTTCTGTTTTGTGACAGATGTGGGATCTAGAGAGTAGGGATGTGTGTGTGTTTTTAATTAATAACCCCAACTCTGCCATTCTGGGTACCTGGGACTATTCTTCCTGCACACAATATCAAAATCTGGCTTTTTGTCAACACTATTCAGGTAAATCACCACTTTTCCAGATTTTATTGCAAAACTGATAATTCATGTTATTTAATCTGACACGCTAAGGCTCATATTAAGCTTTTATTCAGGTTCATATTAAGTGCATCAAGTTCAGATAGAAGTCTAAAAACCTCTTTCACACAGCTTTCATTATATGATATTCTTTAAACTCTCACTCATTTCAGATAAAGTAGAGAAGCCCACCATCCCCAAAGAGCCATTTGCTGTCAATAACCACACCATCCTTCTGCTTGTCAAAAACCTCACCTGGTTTGAGGCCTTAGAGCACTGCAGACAAAATGGCATGGACTTGGCAAGTGTGGCTGACATTTTCCTCCAGGCCACCCTCACTGTGCGCGTGAGCAATGCGCGCACACCTATGTGGATTGGCCTATTTAGTGAAGATGTAAGTGCGCCAAATAACTTATTTTATTCCAGTTTCTTTAAGATTCTTTTAAAAATGTTTATCTTGTCTCTCACTTTATGTTCAGGATGGGACTCACTACCGCTGGACTGACCACAGTCACACTGTATTTAGTCGCTGGTCTTCAGATGTCACCAGTGGCCGGTGTGTCTACCTGGACACCGATGGCTTCTGGAAAGCCACTGAGTGCGAGGAGCAGCTAGGAGGAGCTATCTGCCACAAACCACATGGTTAGTAGGGACATGGAGTCCAAATAAAACAAATATAAACACCTGTTGTGCTTCTTCATTCAGTTAATTTCTGCTAGTGTATATATATCAGTATTCTTCCTAATATAAAGGTTTTAAAATTATGTAAATATGTAAACTTATTTATTACAGAAGAGATTATCACCACACCAGAGGATGTTGCTGTGAAGTGCCCCCATAAGATTAATGGTCCAAACTGGATTCCCTTCAAGAACAACTGTTACTCCTTCCAGTTGGTTGCCTCCAGATGGGAACAGTTTGACAAGGAACAGATTCAAGATACATGCAAAAAACTCCGTAAGAATTATACATTTTATTATGTGGAGGTTGCCTTATAAAATGTTTTTACAGTAGACTAATGTTGTGAAAATTGTTAATTATGCTGCATTTATGTGTCAGATCAAGATGCAGACATCCTAACTATCCGAAATGCAGAGGAGAATGATTTTATCAAGGAGAACCTCATACCATTTAAAAACTTGGTCCAGTTCGTTTGGCTGGGGCTGTTCAAAGATGAAAATGGTTGGTACTAATTTAACCATAATCTACATTCAGTAGATCTATCGGTGGTCACGACTCGTTGATGTTCAGTTTTTTTGTTTGAGACGTTAAACCTGACGTTAGAGACCTATATTTTTATATTTACTACTCCTAACTTTATGCACACGAGTAAGCTGAATCATAAAATTTGACTATCATGACCAGCACGATCAAAGAACTCATTGACCTTAATTTTTGTGCTATTTGCCTCTAGGATGAGGGTCTGACGACCAAAATATTGATTGATAATGATTGATAATGAGCAGCACTGATCCTTGATGTGAGTGTGTGAAAATATGTCACTATTCCAGGGTTAATTGTGATTTTGTTCTGCTGTAGATAACCAGATGAAGTGGTACGATGGCACAAATGTCCAATATTCCAACTGGCATACAGGCAGACCAGATGTAGACAGACGATTCATGGCTGGCCTCACATTGGATGGCAGCTGGCTTCTCATTCAAGATGCAAACTTATTCCCAGAGTTCAAACAAGAGGCCATTGTGACCTGCAAATTGGACAATGGTTGGTATAGCACACTTCACACCATACTTCATATTTTATAACATCACTGTCATTATCAATACTGAAAACAGTTTTTCAGTATTAATAACTGAAAAAACTTTTCTAACCAATCCTCAGAAAACAAACGGGAGTACAACATGTCAGCCAGGGATTTTAAGCAATATGGCAACTTAACTTACGAGGTTTTAACCCAGAAGTTGACTTGGTACCAGGCTGTGGAAGAATGTGATAAGCGTGGAGGCTACCTGGCGAGTGTCCATGACATCCAGCATAGTGCACATGTGAGGCTCATTGCCAAAACAGATGGCTTCCCACTTTGGATTGGCCTGTCAAACCAGGATGTAAGTTTTTAGATGAAAAACGTTTACCAAACTTTAAGTAAAAACATGTTGATGGTGCCTCATAATTTAATTTCAGCTAATAACCAGATGGGCTGACATGACTTTCTTTTTCTTGATGCAGGATCGTATCTCTGACTATGAATGGTCTGACGGAACAAGATTTAACTACAGCGCCACCATCTCTGAAAAAAGGGATGGCTCCACCCCAGATAAACACAGCCATTGTGTTTTTGTGACCCCTGCTGGAGCCTGGGTCAAAACAAACTGCAGTGCAATGTTAGATGGAGCCATCTGCTACACGGCCAACACCACTACTGTTTCCCAGAGTACGAGACCTATGACATACAGATTATAGATAGTACATAGTTCTTCTTTTGTGTAGGAAAAGTAAAATGACCTGTTCTGTGTAGTTAAGTCTGATTCATGGGAGAAAACTAGAAGGAATATATCTACATCACTTTGATTTGTGGGACTGCTGCTGATCATTCATTTAATTTCTATGTTGTTATAAATCAGGAGCTAGATTGCTTACCGTGCCAGAGGCCAATCACTGCCCTCAGAGCAACGGTGCGGCCAAGTGGGTGCAGTATGAGGATCACTGTTATGCCTTCGACATCAGCTCGCACAAGTACAACGTTCACAGCATTCAAAAGGCCAGAAACATCTGTCAGAACTTGAGTGAGTTGTTTCATGTTTGAAAGGCTCTCATTAATATTCATCTGATCCAATTGCAGTCCACCAACTGTTTTTTTTTTTCTTTCCTGCTAACAGGTGCTGAACTGCTAACCATAAAGTCCAAAGAGGAGAATGATTTTGTGTCAAAGTACATGTCTGATAACCCTTCTATCACCAGTTATGCATGGCTCGGCTTGTACTTTAATAGTCAAGGTAAACCCCGTCATTTGAAACAGAAGCAACTTCTTAACTTGAATTTAGCTGAGCATTCTGAGTGAACAGAGAAATTCTGAACATTAAAAACCATGCCCATTAAATTGGGAGTGATAGTTTGTTCCAATCCAGTTTTGAAGCTTGTTGTGCTGCCCCAAGTGACCAGATTAGATAATGTTGTTTTAACAAGTCAGTTATGTTCTCAGTTTGCGTCAGATATGCACTCTCAGCATCATAGACACATTATCTTTGACATTTGTTTTCTGAAACAGTGATGACAGTCCTCCTCCTTTTTGTCTTTACTGTATATCCTCTCTGTTAGGTAAACCTGTGTCATGGCAGGATGGCTCGAGTGTGATTTATTCTAACTTGAAGTTTGAAAAGATTAGTGGGGACAAGTGTGCCGTCATGTGGGCAACGAAGAAAGGAACCTGGGAGCTTGTTAACTGCAGTACTACCAAAAGTATTGTTGTCTGCAAAACTGAAGCTAGTGAGTATCACATCTCTGTTAAATACTCTGCTCAAAAACTAAGGGAACAAGTACTTATCACAGTCTAACACCAAGTCAGTTACATTTCAGGGATATCAATGTGTCCATTTAGGAAGTAAAAGTGATTATGAATTGGTCTCAGCTGCTTTGGTGCAAATGAACGTGACAACTGGTGCAGTGTAAAGCAAGTCAACCCCCAAAAAGGGAATAGTTTTGCATGTGGTGGCGACAGAGAAATGTTCTCTTCTTATCTTTCCGTACTGATTCTTTGTCACTACTCATAACATGAAGCAGTACCTGTTGCCCAACCGAGTGGGAAAAGGTGGAGATTCAGTGCATTTTTGAAGCATCTGAACTCAGATAAAAGCTGTATGAACTTAAACATGATGACATCTGGTTCAGTGATGACATAAAAACCTCTAAATTACTAACTTCACATTTTGTCCTCAGGGTCTTCAGGCTCTCGTGTGGCACTGGGTCTCTTCATCGTGTTCATCCTCGCTCTCCTTTTAGTCATTGGCTTCGTCATCTATAAAAAGAAGAGAGCTTACTTCTCTTCCACTGTCCGCTACAAGAGAACCTTTGACGAGTGGGACAGCACCAGTATTATAACAGAAGCTGAATGACCTTAAATAATCAGCCTCAGGGAGTACTGATGTTCCTGCCTTATGTGCATTTTAGTACTTTTAAGCAAGAGCAGATGGAGCTTTCCCCTTTTATAAATTATTTATTTAAGCCAGCAAACTTTCTAGAATTATGGGTAAAACTGTAAATATTGTTTGAAAATTGTGAATTCTGCGTGATGAGTTTCTTAACTAAGGTTATTTTTTATCCCCAAGTTTCAACTAATGTAAATACTTAAATGCTGTAACTCTGTGGTGAATGATCAGTGTTGTGTTTTAATAAGTTTAAGAGTGGTTTTTCTTCTTCTTTTTTGGTTGTAAAAAAGATTTTAAGTTGAAATATGCAAACTCATGAAATATTTCTTACACACAATTTAGCCTTAAACAGCTATATTGCACTGATGCTTGAGTGATTCCAAACTATGACAACAACAAAAAAGCAACAAAATGTGTAGTTACTTTATAGTTTTATTTTATAGTCTATTCAGAACTCATTTTTAAACTCAGACTTTTTGATTTCCATAAGAGAAAATGAAATTAATACATTAATAGATTTAAAAAGACAGTTCACCTGAAAATACAGTAAAATCTATTATTTGTGTTAAGTGTTATATATAAGTGTTATACATCCAAATATCCAGGGGTGCCCTCTTTAAAATACTGCCCAGATTGAAATAGTTTGTATTAATTTGCATAGTTTCAGAATTGTTTTTCTACACCCTGTAACTTGCTACAAGCCAAAGGTTGAAGTCTGCATCTGAGCTACAGCTGGTATCATTCCACTCTCAGCAAATGACTTAAAAATTATCTGGATTGAGCAAATGCACGAAGGTCAAGAAAATACATTTGTATTCTTAGGTGGTTTGTGCCTTTTTAGCAAAAAATATTGCCATGGATGAAAATCTCACTGCTTGTGCCTTTTAACATTACTTAAGATGACATTTGACTTTTCAAGTAATATGATATGATTAAATGTCTTGTATTTACTGCTTTAGTTAAATTATTAAGACCTAACAATTGATACGTGAGGAAAGAAAAATCTAAGTCTTTGGATCTGCTGATTGGTTGTAAAAATGCAGGACACAGTCTTCTTAAAATTGATCAGACAACTGTTTGTATCATTTGTTTTCATAGCTCTGACTTTAATATGCACTTAACTACTGAGCAAAAACGCACTTTAGTTTGTCTTGAAGCTGCAGTTCTACTATATTTAAGTTTTACGTAAGTTAAGAAACTTCAGTGTGATTTTAAAGGTACTGAAATTGCACTAGTGTTCACTGTAAATGCTTTGTAAACATGTGATGTGTGTTTTATTACACAGACAAACCAAAGATGTGCTGACTCTTTTGAATGTCACAAGCGTGAACTTTTCTTTCACTTTGTGGAACTGCCTGTTTGTCTTATTAACACATTCATGTGCAGTTGTAAACCAAATGTTGGGAGTTTTTTTTTTTTTAAGATCTCCATCAAGCATAAACGCATTTATCGGCTCAAATCCGGTATCGTATCTTTACAATAAAGTTTCCTGTCTCCAAACACTTGTCTAATTGTAAAGTGTTTTCAATGTAATGTCAGCTGTGTTCTGTCAAATGTGTATTATGTTTGTTACATGCAATCAGTGAGACTTAGACTAATTTTCTAAGCATTAACCTCAGTATTGTTACTTAAATTTGTCCACTGAAAACTAATTTGACTCTATGGGTTCATTATTTTACCCAACAACTTTGATTTGAACATATTCTATACAACCTTTAGAATGTTATATTGTGCACATTTTAAAGTAAAATTTACTTCACATTTCAAATACTCAACTAATCACAGACACGGGTGGTGATTCACAGGTCTGTAACCAGGCTAACTAAAGGTGATACCTTGTCAGAGGTGGCAGCACCTTATGAGTGCAGAAAATTTGGACTCCTTTATATAGTTTATCGTGAGAGAGTAGTGTAATGACAAGCACTTCCTGGTCAACTACACTGTGCCTGTAACGTCTATAGTTAACAGAAAATAAGTGGACTTAACAGAAAGCACTTAGCCTTCAATCTTTATTCCCAAAATTAAAAGCATGAAACTAGATTTGTACAGATGAAGCATTTCAAACAGTGAAACAAAGGAAGAAAATTCATCAGTGGAATAAGTTGTTTTTTTGTTGTTGTTGTTTTTTTAAACATCTCATTGGGGAAAAAAGGAAAACTGACAAAAGTAGTAACTGCCTCTTTCTACATTCTCTCTCAAAAGCTTTTGTCTCACCATCACAAATTACGTACAAATAACACTTCTTACTGTTGTGCCTTTCTCAATATAAAGCACTTGTGGTATAACAGTTAAATAGACTTGAATTTTTATGTAATTACAATTGGATAAAGTGCACTCTTAGAAACAGAAATACAGTGGTGTCAACTAAAATATTTTACACACTAGTTCATTTTAGTGCATATCTGCAAAAGCCATCTGCATCAAAGGCAAGACATGTTTTGTGCACTTGGTATTTCTCACTGGGGTTACACTTCACAAGAACATGATGTTGTCAAAGCAAGTGCGAAAAACTGAGCTACCACATGTAATGGAGTAGCCCTGCAACTTCATTCCCTCCACCAGTTTCGCATAATTAATACTCCTCTTCAAGATCGTCATCCAGGTCAGAAAACTCAATAGATGGTCTGTTGTCTCGCACCTCGTCACCTTCGCCGTGAGGAACTATAATCCAGATACATTAAGTCAGTGAAAATAAAAGTGGGTGAGCTACAGTACACAGCAATGCACAGAAGACCTGGGCAATTGAAACATGATCAAAACTTGCTTGTACAAATCAGGACTGCATTTCAACAACAGAGAAACATGAGAAAGACTGAGCCACATACTTTCAAGATTGTCCATGTGTTCATGAAGAATTCTCACCAGGTTGAATAACTGGTGAGAAAAGGATGAATTGTCTATTCAAGATTTAAACATTTTCAACAGTGTGTAAATCAATGCTGAGCATTTATAGTTCAGTAAGTATAGTAAGAAAGCTATGTGTAAACACAAGTATTGTCCATACTGTCTAGAACACACACAGCAAACTTAACTATACAATACAAATGGCTTGGTTTCAGCCAATATGGAGAAAGACCATTTTAATCTGCTCAGCTGTAGAGCTTATGTCTGAATCTATTAAGTATCTGTGTGTGTACTGAGGTGTGTGTGCGCTCACCCCGGCTGCATCAACAGCTCCCAGGACATCAGAGAACCTCTGCTCACAGAAATGCAGCAGCACCACCAGATAGAGGCCACTGCTGATGAATTCATCATATTCTGACTGTAGAGCAAGAAAAGGACACGCACACCTTCAGCACACTGCTCAGTTTGTATACAATATATGCAGATGTGTTCCAAAAAAAAAAAAAAGTGTATCAGGTAGCACATGTCGAAACAAGAATGAAGCTGGCAGCTCCACTACATGCACAAAGAAGAGGAAAACTACGCAGTGTGCAGTTACCTACTTGCTGACAACATTTGTTTCTTACTGCGAGTGCAATAAAAGCTAATAAGAGCAATTTATCAAAAGTATCTGTTCAATAAGTAAATCTTTACATGGAAGCAATATTTTCCACCACTTTGGCCACAACCTCCACTATGCTGCTGATCTGTTTTGACCACAGCATGCTCATTAGGCTAACGGCACATTGTTCTGAACTAGAGATAAAGCTGGACTGCTATTATTCACACATCTGGGACTGAGGACTGCCATCTCAAACAGCTCCTCTTTCTTTTACCTTACATTATTTTTCTTGCAAAGTAATGGAGAACGAGCAAAGGTATTGATAAGAAAACTTTCAATAATACCCATACCCATATAGAATGGCTATAAAAAGCATTTACTTCTCTTGGAGGTTTTCACTTCAATTTTTTTTAAACAGGGGTGGCCAGTTCTGGTCCTTGAGGGCCACTGCCCTGCTTTTTTCCAGCCATCTCTGCACTTACAGCTTCTGATTGACCCAGGAAATCAGCAGCGTGTAAGGCAGGGATCGTTGCCGTTTTAAAAAACCGACTCAGTCAATTCAGACAAGTGAAGGTGGCTTATTTGACAAAAACAAAGAAATACTCTCACGGCAAAATGAAAACAGAGCTCTACAAAGTAATATTAAAATGAATATATGCGATTACACATTTGCAGGCCATCCTCAAAATCTGAGTAACAATGCAACAAGGAATCTAGTGAATGAGGCCATTAGGACACCTGTGATTCCTTCGAAAGCGTTTTAAGCAGCCACATGTGAAATGAAAAAGACTGTGCATACTGCGACCACTGCCTAAGTTCAAATCAGTCTCAGTAAATGTGAATTTTAATTTTTGTTTTAATTAAGTATATTATGAGAACTGTATATTTTTGAAATTCTGTTTCCTTACCAAGGAAAGTGAAAAGACTCACTTGCACATGTGTCCTATATAACTCCTGAATGTCAAAGTTGTCGATGTTCAAGCGCAGCTTCTCCTTGCAGAGTTCACATGTTGTGATGGCCTCAAGGTTTGTGCCTGTGTAAAAAATGTGAGACAAAAGTAAGAAGTCATTGACTTCTTTATGAAACGTGGTATTGGCAAAAGCTACAGCCACAGCAGAAGTCCAGATGTACCTGAGCCAATTTTGGAACGAAGCCACCTCTTGATGCATTCTTGGTGGACATATTGCAGACTGCCTGTGCAACGACAAGGCTGAATCAAGGGGTTGGATTCCTGTTCCTGTCCCATCTGACAGATTCGGCACAGGTCTCCTTCTTCCTCGTCAGAATCTTCCAAAAGTAGTCTATAGCATGAAAAAAAATTTGGTGAACTGTTTACAGTACCCAAACAACATCATCTTTTTCCTATACTGCATAAAACCTTTAGTCTTTGTTCAGGTATTCGATTACGGAATTCCCTCAAGTTACAAAACGATTAACCCCTGTAATATGTAATGTAATCTGACAAAATCTGACGAACAAATCTGACGAATTTTAGAAAATACTATGTTTTCTCAATAGCATGCTAAGCTACAGTATGTTAAACATATCTTGGACCAACGGATTATTCATCACCTTTTTCAAAATTCAAAACAAAAACAAAACAACAAATGAACAAAAAATGAAATCCAATTTTATGTGACAGCATTAAAGTACATAACCCAAATGTTTACTTTTTGGTAATTATTAAAATGTTTACCAGTTATCTAGGAGGCCAACAAAAAAAAAAGAAGTGCTTATTGTATAAGAGATCAAAAACATTACCTCTCCTTGATTTTGCGCAGCTTCTCTTGATCCCTACTGGAAATAGACTTATCCTTCTGGACGTCCCGCTGGCTCTCGACACCGCTCAGCGAACCCATAGAAACTGAAATGTTTTCATACACTGCCACTCTGCGCCGTGCTGAAAAATTGACAGACGCATCTTCAAGCTCAGGTAATGGGTCATCCTCAAGACTGCAAGGATGACCTGCTCCAAAGGCCTCTAAACCAACTGCTCCTTCCTCTTCTTCATCACCACCATCTTCCTCTTCCTCATCATCGTCATCTTCCTGTGATTCTTTATGCTCAAGGTCATCCCACCTTCTCAATAAATGCCGCGGACGACTGTAGCCTTCTTCTAAGTCTGCAGCTGCTGTGTGTGTACTCTCATGCCTAGCATGTCTTCTGAGACGAGAGAGGAGGGGAGGGCAGCGGCCATGAAGGGACGAGGAGAGCCAGGAGGAGCTGCTGCCTCCTCCGCTGCTGGTGTTAGTACTACTGCTGATGCCGGAGTCTCTCCAAGTTCTGTCCCCTCTAGACCGAGCCAGGACACTATGGTACCCATCATTGTTTTCCTTGATAGGGGCAAGGTCTGCTCTACGATTTCTGAGGCTACCCAAGGTCGTCTCTGACACACCAGTGTCACAGTTCACATTAGGCATTCTGGCTCCTTCGTCACTATCCACAGACTCACCACCAGTTGATGGACAATCGTCATCAAGGGAGCGAACACTGGAAGATCCACTGGAAGAGTCTTGACTAGAGCACCGTGAAAAGAGACGAGAAAAAAGGCGTCTTGTGGAGCGGCGGCCCTCGGGTTCTGCACCTTCTGGGGCTGGTTGTGGAGGGAGCGTGGGCTCTGGTCTGGTCACAGGTGTGGTGTACCAGCGGCTGTGAGATGGGTAAGAGGAAGAGATATCTGAGGATTCAGAGTTCCTCATTTGTTCCTGAGATGAACGAAGTGTGGACGAGCTGTTCAAAAAACGGGTTGTGGTTCTGTTGCGCACCAGAGGAGAAGACTGGTGTGAGGAGGAAGATGAGAGGTGGTGATTTAGCATGCTTTGTCTAGCAGTGGAGGACGCAGAATAGGCAGTCTCTTTGGGCCGAGCCCCCTGTGCGTATGTAGAGGTCACCCTGTCTGTCTGATCTGAAATAAGGGGACAAAAGAGCAGTTTGTGTAAGACTGACCAATACAAGTTGTGTACTCTTTGTGCGTGTGTGTGTTTACACTACAAAGTTGCCTACACAATGAGGAAGCCAGTCCAGGAGTCCTAATTCTTCTTTCTCCCAAAGTTGAGAGACTGGGCTCATTCTTTGTCTCCTGCTCTCTCCTGGATAACAGAGGTTTTGAAGAGGAAGATGATGACCGTGAGAGTAAACGGCATGAGCTCCATGATGACGTGTCATTTAGTTTTTCTCCTGTACCTGTTTAGTAGTAGAAAAACTATTGTTAGGTTTTCCTGGTTCATTTTCCAATTCAGATGTTGATAATAATTATCAGAAGACATCTAAAGGCAATTCTATTTGATATTAAGAATAATCTAAATAAACCCAAAGCTGGGAAAATGAAATTTTATTCAGTTTAATTCATCATCATTTACCATGAGTTCAGTCATTGTAAACTGCATGAAAAGTGCAACATCAGAGATAGGCATTTCTCTTTGCATGTAGTGTAAATGATAACCCAAGTAGCTACATCATAACAATACGATACAGGTTGCAAACAGTTCTCATGACCTTTGCAATCCAGGTGTAATGTACCTCTGCCACTGCTAAGCCCATTACTGGAATAGTTGGATCCTGTAACTGAGGCGCTGGTTGTTCCTGAGTACAGTCCTCTGTTACTGTATGACAGTTTGGCCCTTTTAGAATCACCGTCATCACTGGTGTTCAAGAGACCTGAGCGCATCCCCAACCTCCCCTCGGAATCAGTCTGGGAAAATAAAGGCAGACATCAAGAAATAAAATTATATTGCATTGACATTGCCATTTTCTTCAACATATTTTACATTTTAGGAAAATACATTTGACCAGGCTTTATTCTGGCTGCTAGAAACAAATGGCATAGTACAGTACAACTTCAGTACCAGTTTGTTCCTGTTGCTGAGAGAGGATTCAGCCCAGGGGCGATCATAAGATCTGCTGGAGGATGTCAGAGAAGAAGGCAACTTCCATCTGGCAGACTGACTGTCAGAGCTGCTGTAGTCTCTGGATGAACTCAGGAGACGGGAACTCTTCAACAGAAGACAAAGTAAAACATGGAGCATTACTTAGTAGCATTAGTTAGCAACATGCAATACAAACATTAAAAGCAAATGCAACTGAAGCATCTTGTGTTTTAGTAGTGGGAAAAATTCACTTGTGGTACTATGAATAACCTCGAGCATCACATACTCTACTGGCACAAACATGTGAGTGATGCTGATGCTGGCTGCCAACAGTGTTACACCTGACCAATACACAGAGAAGGCCATGAAGAAAGAGAAAAGCAAGCCGATTCGTGCTGCAACGATTAGTAAATTGGCATACAAAATTAATTTGCAACTATTCTGATAACTGAAATAAAACAAAATATTGTCCAACCTGAAAATGTGTTGCTTTTCTTTGTCTCACATGATAATTCACTGATTACATGTATGTATTTGGGATTTATTAATTTTGATTTAAAAAAATAAAGAATTTGTCAACATGGGTGGAACAATGCTTTATAATATTCAAAAGACTGGCTTAGGAAATGTCTTAAAGAAAGTGTGTAAGAAAACTAAACTTATGATCTTTAATTAACTGTAACTACAGAAATATAACTTACAGGAGAAAATACAGCAAATTGTTTTGTTTATTATAAACAGTAAGTGTTCATGTGACAAGTTGTGTTGACACCCGTTTTATCTATGAACTCATACTATACAAAGAGGATAGCTTAAATTAGCTCTCATCTCAGCATACCCACAACAAATAAAGTTATGGAAGATGAATAGTTTGTTTGGTCTATGCACTTAGCTTGGACTCTTCTGGAAAGAGCAGGAAAAAAAACCATACATGCATACGAGTCCATGCTTACAGTAACACAATCCTTTGAGATGGGCCTTGATGAGCAGCAGGACTGAAATACACATGTGCCAAGGAATCTAGGCTGCTCTATAAAAAGATCTCTAAAGTGTCTGCTGTTGCACCACTGATATGCATAGTTAGCTACTGTACCATGCTCCTAAAGGAAGCTGTAAGTAAAGAGCTTTCTTGAATGCCTTTTCTCTGGAATAGAACACAAAGACACACGTTTAAAGCCCCAAGCGCCAAACACAGATATGTTAGGATGGCAAAGTCCTTACAGGTCACTTGTTGTTGTCTGACTGCTAGCCAACTTAAACCAAAACTTATTCCAGCTCACACTGTCACCATATATTACCATTGCATATCATGGCAGAATTAGATGGTGCAGGTGTTGTATATCTACTACAGCCAAACAAATAAGGTGAATCTTATGTGTGATGTAGTGTAACTGACTGATGAGGGGGTGCACATTGTGTACAAATGCACAATACTAAGTATGGTTCTTAGCTTTTAGCTGCTTCTTGAAGATTGTGCTACCAGCCTACCTGTGTGTCCAAGTCTGCCTTGTACGCTGATGATGCCCTTGGGAAGCAGTCATTATTCAAAACCCTCTCCCGACTGTACATTGAACTGGTTCCTAGCGATGAGGACGAGATTGCTGGACTGGGTGTGTAGGATGACCTTGAGCTAGACAGGCAAAAAGGAAGTCTGCGAGACCTGGAGTCCATCACGGATTGCCTTGAACCTCGTAAGATGAAGCTGAAAAATCCAAATTTATTAATGAACAACAAAATGTAACATTATCTGAGGCTTTGTCTAATGCTATTACATTGACCAGCTGTGCTATCAGCTTCACAGATGCATCTGTTACTCTTCACCCAATGACAAGACAGGTCATGAAGCCTGCATCTGCAGCACAGACTTTTATGCTGTCTAGGCGCAGTGTTAAAAAAGCCCTGCAACTTGCCATCTGTTGCTTTCTGTGTAGTAAGGCTTGGTAGGGTGGTGTGCAAGCATGTCTGATTTGTTGATTGTGCACATGTGACAGTCTGTCAGTAAACACTAAAGCCTGCCATCATACTTCCTCAACTTGGTGTCAAAGTCACAGTGGCTATCTTTGGGACCATGAACTCTGTTACATGAATATGACACTAGCAAGTAGCACACAACAGCACTGTGTGCTAAGCTTCTAATGAGCAAGATGCTCTTTAACAGTTACGAAATACTGGCATTGTTTATTGATGATCTACATTCCTAAACCAAACCATGTAGATTTTAAATAACCTTGACTGCTAATATCTTTGTCAGCTGAAAGCCAAATGTACCAGTGTACTTGAAAAAAAGAGTTAATGACATGCCGTGGTTAGGTTTGAGTTACACCCTGGTACCAATATGGATGCAGACACTGGCTACTGAACCTGTAGTTAAAGATACAGTTGCAAGAAAAAGTACTGTTTGCATTTCCCTGGTTTTCTGCATATATTGGTCATGAAATATGATCTGATCTTCACCAAAGTCACACATAACAAATACTATACTTCTAATTGTGCAAGTCTAATCCAAGTAAGCGCTTGCTAGAAGTTGCTACTGCCAAGGTTGGTTCAGCCAGTTATTAAAAAAAAAAACAACAACACCGTCTTTAATTTCTGTGCAACAAGTTACTGCTTAAACAGTATGTACGTTGCTTGAATAAATCTGCCTAAGGTGAACGTAGCCTAGTTTTCTGCAACACTAATTGTTGGAAAGTGGTTTTAGACATTCTAGTGCAAGCCTCTGGACCATTTAAAACCCACTATTTTTATTCGCATTTATGAAAGCAGAAAACGTGTGATTCAATGCGTTTCTCCACCCAGACATAATTAACAAATAGTTTATGCCTAAAAAACAAAATTTCAGATTTGTGAAATCTTTGTTCAAATAGGACAAGCACAAAAAATCCATAGTCAAAAGCAACGCAATTGTTATTTAGTGTGCTTTCACAAATCGGTAACTGTGTTTTAGATGGGCTTTTGTAGACTTCCTTCCCAGCTACGTATAGCAGATCTGACAAGCCTAACGTTAGGTATTAACTTAGATAATAAAGATAGATTAAAAATAAAATCAATAATGACAATAACAGTACATTATCAGCTTAATAAAATAACGCGACTCAGCAGAAGCAGTTTAATCACGACTTTAAAAACTCGGCCTTGTGTTTTTTTACTCGTGCCAACATTACCTTAACTACTTGATGTTTCTAAACGACTGATGATCTACGAACCGTCTCCTTGACACCAAATTGCAGACTGATAATTTAACGTTAGCTATCTAATCGATTAGCTGACCACAGAGGTATTAAATAGTTAGCATTAGCATCATTACTGTTAACGCTTCCTGTTAACGTTAGATTAACGTTACGCTGCACATTTCGTATGCCACAACAATTTAGTAGCTTAACGTCAGCTAACACTAGCTACAAAATAACGGCAATTAGCTAATAAAGAACAACCACTGTGCGTCTTTAATATTAATGAGCGAGCTGTCACCACACACTGAACACCTCTCGGGTTTGTGGATGTTCACATGTAACGGGATAGTTATGCGGCTGTTTTCCGACTATTCGGCACAACTGACAACTCAGATACGGCTAGCTGCAAGCTAAAGTTAGCAGGCGCTACGTGCCGAAATGTGGCTTCAACCTGTAACGTTAAGCTATTGTTGAAAACAGTTCCGATACCATAAAGTCACATCACGTCGCTTAAATTCACACCACAGGGCAGTGTCAGCACATATCCTCACCTCCGAGTTCAGTGTTTCTTGCTTTAAGACAGCGGGAGCGATGGCGTCGGTGTTGTTGACTCCTGTGTGTTGACACAGAAGGTCAGGTGATGTGCACTGACACGATGGGAGTGGTTTACAACACGATTGCTTTCAGGTGCTTATTAATTATCCTCGACGTGCACATGCGACAAACACATTTCAGCTACGTTTTAAACTCAAATGTGAACTAAACTAATGCGCTCCGAGGAGAACAGACACGGTTCTTATATAATTACTACAACTTTTTTTTTTTTTTTTTTTGCTTCACAAATTTCCACACAAAGTTAAACGACTCCCCCGTGTGGCTTAAAGAAGACAGTCAACCACATTTTGACGTTTATGTGTTTGTCAGTAACTGAAACCTGGCGCTCCAGTTCATCTGAGACACGTGTGAGGCTGCTGCTTTCTCAAAATGTCACATTCATGCGTGGTGAGAAAAGTGACTAAACACACAGGGGAAGGGCTCCACCCTTTCTTTGTCGTTTCGCATCTGTTTTTATCGTCCAGTGACTATTTTTTGGATGTGTCTTTGCTCATTCTGACATCCCCTTCAGACATTTTGTGACTTTCTCATAGTTCATTATGCTGCGTCTTTCGGGGTTATTGTAGGCTACATTTCTTTGTGGTAGTTTGGTCTTTGAAAGAAATTTTCAAAGGTATTGGTACACTTGCCTTTGCACACATGAACTTTAATGGCCTCTTCTGGGAAGTATGTCAGTAAGGTTCAGTCAAATATTCCCATAAACACACTTCTAAAGTTTAAAAGTGTGTTTATGGGAATATTTGACTAATCTTCCAGGGGAGAATTTGTGAGGTCAGGCACTGATGTTTTGCTCAGTCAGGAATCTGTACAGGCCAGTGAAGTTCCTCCACACCAAACTCGCTTTGTGCACTGGGTTCATTGGTTTGTAGGGGTGTCCCAGTACTTTTGGCAATGCAGTTTATGAACTGTGACTTAAGAGACAGGCGGATAGTCCCCCCGGACTCAGGGCCTATGCTAGGTAGGTTCTGTCCAATAAACAGAATGAAACTAAATAATAAAAAAAAAAGATTAAAGATTCAAATAACTTTATTAAGCCCTGAGGGAAATTGCATTTCCCGTTGCAGCGAAAAGAAAGGCTAGAACCGCTACCAGAGGGAACCACACCAACCCAAATAATAACACAAAATAATAATCAGGGGTGGAATGCAGTGCAGTGAACAGTGATGACAGACTGACAAAAGTAATGACGTAAATAATTATTATGATGTTAGTCAAAAATTAGATATGAGAATATGACGATGCAATAAACAGCCTTAAGTTCCTAATCCAGTTTCATTTACAGTCCACCTCCCCACTAACAGGCAAACAGAGCATGTCCGTGTTAGTAATTTTGGGTGATTTACAAAATCTATACAATGAGTAACAGCATATAAAATACACAAGTCAGCATTATAAACAGTACCTAAGGGATGTCCGTGTATTCTCTGTGGAAAGTACTGTACTGTCAGCCAGTGAAGAGAAATGCTAGAAACAGTAGAAACTGTGATACTGTTATGAATAACACTTAAATGTCAATTAAATCAAAACAAATCTGCATTAAAATATATTTATATATCTGCAACAGTAATAAACTTCAAATGCAGTTCTAACGTTGTCCAGTTATCAGGTCATTTAAGTATTTGTCATATGTACAATGGTTTTAACTAAACTGGAGCATATTTCCTTTAAGAGTCACAAGCACAGAAAACACATCTGATAACTTGGTACATAAATTGGTATCTGTAGTCTGAAATCGGTACATAAAACAATAGCAGTTGTTTTTATTTGGTTTTATTTGCCCTCAATTTAACACATCCAAATCTGTCTGCATTCATAGGTGCTATAACAAAGTAATTGAAAATATAAGCTTTTTGGATTTAGAGGTAAACCTACCTACCTCACATATTATCATCCACCTTATCTGTATTCTGTGTATTAGATAGATAGATAGATAGATAGATAGATAGATAGATAGATAGATAGATAGATAGATAGATAGATATCAGTATCTGG
>JAUBNQ010000017.1:13119409-13130634 GCA_032353495.1 Ctenopoma kingsleyae | reverse complement strand
TTGTGTGTATGTCTTGTTGTCACTGGAGGGAAATGAAAGCACTCAATCACTCACCTGTCAGAGTTCTTCAAATACTGTCCATAAAACACACACACACACACACACACACACACACACACACACACACACATATGTTTTCTTTCTATAGTTGTGAGTACATTTATGCTGCATTAACCACCATAATCTCAATCTTATTTTAAATTTAAACCTAAAATCAAATCTTAACCCTCAAACAGCCCTTTGAAGCTTTGAGGGCAAACCACAATGTTCACACAAAGATTCTAATAAAATCTGTGAACACAACCATAGAAAGACATAGTTGTCCACACACACATACACACTGACACACACATATGTGCATACACTTCCCCCTGAGGGTTTGACAGGACTGGCCCTTTATTGACTCCCTTGATCAAGGAGACAGCAGATCCATTTAATAGAAACTCCACACACACAGGCATTGAAATCAAAGTGGATTCACATCTGCTCTCCACAGAGCTCCACTGTAGCCTTTTCCTCTCTTACAACAGAGCTGGTAGTCATTTAAAACTGTGGCTATATTGGGTGTTGAATTAAATTTTGAAAGCTGCTACTAATAGATGTCAAAATGTTTTTCATATCAGGGTTTCAGGGTTTCATATCAGCTTCCTTGTTAAAGTTGCAGTGTCATTATACCAGAACTGCTCTGGTTTGCCTCCTCAGCGGTATGTGTTATTGTATGAAGGGGAATCACATCATGATACAAGCCCAGACTGGGTTAAAGGCATGTTCCGCTGGCCTTGGCCCTGGTGCTCTCCAGTTGGCCATGTTTTGTGCTGAGTGTTTTAGAAGGCCAGTTAGCCAAGAGGGTGCTGGGAGGAGATGTGACAGCTGTGTTGGTCACGGCTGCTCTGACCTTCACACGTCATCTTGATGGATCATCAAGGCTCTAACGATACACAGAACCTGTTGTGTAGGCCTCTGCTTGCCTGATTATTCACTGGTTATGATCTGATCACATACTACACTGATACAATTGTTCAAATGTAACTGTTGAGAGTCACCAGCCAGGTAGATGTAGAACGAGGTTTCTATTTCAAAGGAAGGCAAGAAAAGAAAATGGATTGACTAATGCAGCAACAGCCTCTCTGTCATTAAGAGAGGAGTTATCGTGGCAACACAAAAACGCACATAACATACACTGACAAAAATACAGAGACAAGTCTGGTAGTTCATATACATTCTAGCTCCCACAAATGGATTGCACTAATGTTCTGAGCTTTTCACCAGTCTCAAAGCGATTTCATACTGTAACCCGTTCCCTTGAGGTAGTACTTGCTCCATCAAGTCAAGGAAGAAACCATTTAGTGGAATGACAACACACATATAGTATATTCGCATATACACAGCACCAGGAGGCTGTGAGGATTTGAGCTACACTTAGACAAACGTTTCTCACACAAATTCTTTATTCCTCCACTCACTCCCCACTTTGCCCTGAACATACACTTACTCACATACAAAGGTACTTGCACAGAGATTCCATTTTGTCAGCTCTCAGCCCCAGATCATGTAACGATAAAAGATGCTGCCCTGCAGTTAAACACTGCCAGTAAATCACAGGGCAAAGAAAGCTGGGAGAAGCACTTATTTTTAAGCAGCATGAGAGACCACACTAGGGGGGAAGGGGTTGAGACAGATAGAGTAAGACAGAGAGAGAGAGGGGAAGAGAGAGCTTCTTTGTGCACTGTGTACTGGCATTGTGTGTGATGAAGAGATGAATCACTGCTATTTAGGGATTGGTTTCCTGCAACTGATTGTGTGACGACTCGGTGGCGGACAGACTGTCAAGACTTGCCTGTTTTGTTCTGGGGGCTTCAGGAAAATGTCTGCGGCCAAGTCTCACTTGCTCTCTCCCACAGGGCCCGGTGTGCCAGAGATCAACAGAGACAACAGAGACAAACACCTCACCAGTGTCGCTCTTCTAACAAGGCATCAAATATTAAAAAGCAAGGGATTTTAGGCCAATCTCAATATGTGTATTTTCTAAGTACACTTGTTTTCCATGCTCGAATACCAACAGAGTTTTTTATTTAAGGCAGCTCAGACGAAACACGGTGTGACCTTTCTTTCTTGTTTGCTTTCTTTTTTCCCCCCTTTTCTTTGTCTTTCTTTCTTTCTGTGGCTGGTACAAAAGTCCGACCTTCGTATTCAGTCCTTTGCAGATGCCTGAGAGCTGCTGTATGGCTCCTAAAGTAAAGTCAACATCTGTGTGGCTGAGGCAAGGGGGGGGGGGGGTAGATCAGGCAAACCAAACAAGACGATTCAGAGAGATGTCATAATAGTTACACTGTACACAGTCTATGTGCAAGTATGCCTAGAGTGTTAATGTGTGTAATTATAACTTTGCTGATAGTTCCTGTTGTTCTGTTTGTTTTTTAAGGTTAATTAGATGGAAATTAGTAACTAACGATGACTATTTTAAAACAACATTTGTATTGTTACTGAAAAAGTAATAAATTCTCCAACATAACTTAGTGCAGTAATTTATTATATCACTTTGGTAGTTTTGTATCACTGTCAAAATATTTCTATTATTTTCTATTATAAAATAAATGCTTAAGTGAAACTTCTTTTACTTGTGTGATAAAACAGTAAAATCTTTGTAATTATCTAATTTTTCTTGTTATAGTGTTTCTGTTATTTGATAGTAAACATCCTTTTGACATCCATTTAGAGCTGGAACAGTTAATTGTTATATATTCATTAGTAGATCAACAAAGAATTAACGTGTATCACTGCTATGATAATCAATGAATCGTTACGGTAATTTTTCAAGCGCAAACCCTCCCTTGTTTCAGTTTCGCAGTGTGTGGTAGTTCAGTAAATATCTTACTCTTATTGATTAATCTTCTTGCAATAACTGTTTATTGTAGCCTTAACTCACATGACTTACAAGGACATTGCAGTAAAATAAGGCTTAGGAAAAGGGTGTGTGTTTTGTGATGTTTCATCCTTCCACCACTGATGTAAAAATGGTAAGACAGTAAAATGGGGTTAATAGACTAACAGCTAGATTCTCAGTCAAGCAAATGATGGCAGACAGCACTGGCTTTCTTATCCAGTGTAATTCACCTGCCTCATGGCTGGCAAATCATTTTCTGTGCTGAAGCCCTATGAGCAGAGTTCCTTTAATCATCCACTAATAGGCCTTTATGAAAAAGCTGAAGATGAATTCAGCCTACCTGGCTTTCTGTTATCATTATCACTGCGATGAGTTATCAAAGTATTTGTGTGCGTCTGTATTCTGTGTGTGTGTGTGTGTGTTTGTCTGTCTGTATGAGAGTGTAGCTGACAAAAGGGACCATTACAGTTCGATCAGTGTGGTGATTATCAACACAGTCACTCTAGGTGATTTCTGTTCAGTGATAAATTGAGCTGTAATGACAGATGTGTGTTGCTTTATGTGCCACCGACTTTGACATGACTGGAGGGCATCTGGAAAGACAAAATCACTTAGGCTCATGAACTGTAATGTTCCCATTTTCTTTTATCACAGCAGTCATTCCAACAAGTGACATTTCCAGAAATTATTTAAACTTTGCAGTGAAAACAGCAGCTTTTTAAAAAACTGAGCGCAATATTTGGTCCCTGAAGTAAAAAACAGAAATATATCTTTGTAATAGAGCACATCCGTGCCGATGAAGCATCAACCAGACTTGGTTCTGTTGCTGTTGACCAGATGGATGTGTTTACTGTCAACAAAACCTTGTTAGATAGCTACCCACACTTGCTATAACACTGTGTGTGTATGTGTGTCTGGAAATATCTATAAGACTGCTTCTCTGCGTCTGTGTAAGTGTATAAGTAGGTTTGAAGTTTGTATGTACTGATTTGATGTGTGTGTGATCTGATACCATCTAACCATGCTCACACATGTTCTGACATTGTTAACGTAGCTGAAAATTCTTCTACAGAGTTTTGCAACAGTCAAATAGTACTTTATATTCAAGAATAAGTATATATTAGCATAAATAAATAAAAGTAAAATCTGTGTATGTGTAGTAAGATATACATGGCGAGGTGGCATTTGTTATGGTGGGCTACTTAGATTAGGCTCAGGCTGAAAGAGCAAAGGAGGGCCTTAGAGACAATGCATGAGAGATGGGCGTGAGAACACTGGTGAGGCTTGGTTCTCTGCAAGAACTGTCTTGTGTTTGGGGAAAATATCCTCACACTCAAAGCTCCAATGTCTAGATCCATTTCTAACAAACAGGTTTTGCAAGAAAGGGCTTGGGGAGAAAGAGACTTTTTGTGTGTGAATATCTTTCTGCGTGTGTGTGTGTGTGTGTGTGCGTGTGTGTGTAGCCACAGCTGTGTTTCAGACGTCACTGTATTTTTTTGTTTGATGTGTCTGAAAAACACCAATACTAAGCTGTGTAACTGTAACTTTGATATCCAGGTAGTTTTCAGTGCTCTGTCCCTTCTGGCTCTGAAAAGGAAAAGTTCCAGCATTATTACAATACTCTATATAAATCTAACAATTTTAGTATCATACAAATCAAAGCAAACTGGAGACACATTTTATTCCTATGACTCAGATTGTATTTTTAACCAGAACCACAGTGATCTTTTGTTTCTGCTTTTTCTCCAGGTGTTACAGCAGTTATGTCAAAGAGCTGAAGACATCTCTAACAGTGAGTACACAATGTACTAAAGAATATTCACGTCTTCTCTTTTTCACGCGGTGTTCTGTGGTATATATAATATTTGCGTTTTTTAGAACAGTTGATATGTGACTTTTTGAGATATATTGTTACACACTTCTGCTTTTACAATTTTTTTTATGGCACACTAGAACAAACTTGCAGACTCCTCTAGTTTCAGGCCTAATTTGATTTTCATTCATTCAGTGAAAGAGGATGTTTTTTTTTTCCCCCAATTAAATTTAACAAGAGCCCCTTGAAAAACAGTTGTTATGATTACGTTTCAAATTTAGTTCATTCAGTGAATCAAGCAATTAATTAGATTTCTCCCATTCTAATCAGAATATTTGTCTCATACACACATACACGCCTAATAAACATGCTTTGAGTTTGCTACCTGTTCTGATCCAATGGTGAATGGAAATGGTTGTCAACTGTGCCCTGCGGTGCTTCTGGGTTATAGGGTCTTGGATTGTGTGTTTAGTGGTTTATGTGTGTTGCTGTGTGCAGCTTTATACTTCTCCTCCCTCTGTCCGTTGCTTTTTTTTCTTTCTCTGTTTTCTCACTCAGTGTGAGAGCTAGATGTACTCAGGGGCGCGGCTGCGTCCTCAAGACTTCACTTCACACACACACACCAAGGTGGCAGTTTGTTGTTCCGCACTCAGACAATGACTTGCACTTTTCTCTCCTGTCTGACTTGATGCCCTTGTGTCTGCAAGTGTGTCACCAGATCAAATAGGATCTTTTATAAGAAGGTTGTTACTGAATGCAGAGCTCTGGGAAATACCTGTTTCGTCTGTGACTCTTTAGCCTTGTTTGTTACCAGACCTGATTCTATCAGGTCTCGCCATTACTGCTTCATCTCTAGCTGTGAATGATGCATTATATCCCCCGCAGCTTGGTGCAAGCTGGTTGTATCATTTGTGATAAGTATTGATGAGTCGTCTCTTGGGGAATAGATTTCTGGGAGGTGTAGCCTTGTAGCTCGGCCCCCACCACTGGTTGTTCTTAACTGGTGTCTTGGCTGCCTGACTCTTCCTGCAGCCCCGTAGAGAACAAGCACAGCAGAACACAGGGAAAGATGGAGCTCATCCAAACAGCTATGGTGTAATTAGCTGACATTTGTTGCTTGGAAGACAAGAGAAGGAAAAAGGAAAGAGCTGCTCAACTCAAACACCCAAAGGAATATGCAAATGTTGAGAGTGAGAGAAAATGAAAGAAAGACAGAGAAATCGGTCTAATGGCAGAGATATAATTATATTAAATTCACGTATGTGTGTGCATGTGTGTAATTGTGTGTATGAACTGACTGAACTTTATGTGAGTATTCTTGTCAGTGTTTTACCACTAGAAGGCACAAACCCTTGGTCTCCAGAAAAGACTAATAAATATATTAGGATAAGAATGACAAAGCGGGATGTTCATTCTGCTAAGAGATAATACTTTTGTCTGCTGTTTAATGTTCTTGTTTTGTAGAACATGTCTTAAAGTATTCAGCTACATCAACTAGGCATTACACAGCTGAGCCACACAGTACTCACATGATGCAGTCATCCACAGCCGGGTTGATTCTTTGGTTCCAGGAAGGTTGTGTGTGTACATTTGTGCTTGTGTGCATGCATTCAGCGAAGAGTGCTGTAATGCATGTGGACTATCTGTACTTAAGCCAAGGTGCTGCGTGAAGGAGCAGCAATGCTTACACAGCCCCATCTGCTTGATCCAAGCTTGAAATGCTATGCCTTTTAATGACAAAATACTGAGTCGCTGGGAGGTATGCAGAAAAGGGAGGAGTGTGTATGTGTGTGCGTGTGTGTTGTGTGAGTGTGAAATAGAGAGGAATAAAGGGAGAGGGAGAAGGAGAGAGAAAAACATCTCGAAGGTCAGGAGCAGCGGGCGGCCGTAGGGGAGAGACACGTGAGACAGAGATAGTCTTGCGTCAGCCCCACAGCAGTCTGCTCTTCGTGTGTGTGTGTGTGCGTGTGTGTGTGTGTGTGTCCTGTGGGGCCAGCATTTCAATCCGCATCCTGTCGTGTGCTGTAACAGAGCAGTATGCCAGTGGATGGATAGATAGATAGATAGATAGATAGATAGATAGATAGATAGATAGATAGATAGATAGATAGATAGATTTGTGCATACATGTTGTGCATTACAAATCACTTTGAAGCAGTCAGTCAATGAGCTTCAGATAATTTTTTTACATGGCTCTTGTGACAGTGGAAGGGGAAATTACACCTTCTAGCCTGAGGGGAAAGAATTTGAGTGTCTCACTGCCTGTCACAAAACCTGAATAGAGCTTCATCAATCCTAGCAACTACTATCATTTTTCAGCTCTTATTCATGAGTCCTTTTGTTTTTTACACTGTCTTTCTCAGTGCCCTTTAAACTGGTGCTCTGTTAGATTGGGAAAGTGTTAGAGATAACGCCTAAACATTTAGTACTTTGTACTTGCCTTGGAGCTAAGATTGTTAAAAAGCTGCTGCAGGATTGTCCTCGGGTTAGAGTGCAGAGTAGATTCAACAGACACTCCAGTATTAGTTTGGGCTTACCCATCCATGTCACTGTCTCTGTGACTCTCATTCCCACTCTCTGTCCACACACACGCGCACACACACACACACACACACACGCACAACACACACACACACATTGAAAAACACTGACCACTTCCCTTCTGCCTTCCCTGGCCCACGTGGTCTCAACAGGGTTCAGTCTTCTAGCTAGACTTTTGATTTGCCCCCACTGCCAAACAGCCTCAGCTCTCCTTGTCCCCATGAAGGGCTGCAGCGTGGGGTGAAGCTGCTCTTTTACAGACCCTTGTGCCATGAATCACTGCTTGCTCCCAGGGAGCCTCAGTCCACTCAGGGGCTGCCTGCCCAGATGATAATGTGCGTGGTCATGAGGGGGCCATTTTGAATAGAGGGCCAGACAAAACAGGAGCTAAAGAACCCAAGCTGTGAGCTTTCCCAGAGAGGGCAACAACTATGTGTAGGTGTGTGTGTGAGTGAGTGAGTGAATGAGTGAGTGTTTGTTGTAGAAGAGGAGAGATGTTGGACACGCAATGCTGAGTTTTCAGTGTCATAATGTAACATTATTGCATGCCAGTAATTTATGAAACATTAGAAGAAGACCTTTAAACCCCATACATCACAAACCTTTTAGCTCTGCACAAACGGGATTGCAATTTGAGCTCCTTGGACTCAGCCCTAATGCCTATTTCACTGTTAGGTTTGAAAACAGGAGATGATCAAGCCTTGCACTTACCTACAAATCTACCAATCACATTATGTTCATGCTGAGTGAAATATCTAATCTGTCTATTTTTTTGCTGGGTCATTCAAACAGTACAAAATATATCATGTCTTCATGATCATCAATTTACATGTATTTAAACATGAACATTTTTCTAGTTTAGGAAACACCATTTGAGCTAAAATAAAGTTATGTGGGTTTGAGCTGTGGCTATCTACACAACATACATTTGTAACAAAGAAGCAACTTTTTTTTTTGTTTTTTCAAATCCTCACCAAATGTGTTTATATGGTGACGATTAGTAACTGGTTTCTGTCAGTAGAATTGACAAGTTGCTATTTTCTCTGCTTAGTTTGGTTGATGTACAGAGCTATTAGTCACACTTAAATGATTGAGATCATCAAACCCATTTCAATATTACAGAAAGATAACCAGAGTAAATACACAATTCAGTTTTTAGATGATGATGATTTCACTTGTTACGGAAAAACAAACTGTCACAAAGTGATGGCTGGACATGCTCCTTCAGGATTTTCTGATAGAGCACGTAATTCATGGTGCCATCAATTATGGCAAATTGTCAGGTCCTAAAGCTGCAACGCAGCCACAGACCATCACACTACCACCACCATGTTTGACTATTGGTATGTTTTTTTTTTTTAATGAAATGCTGGTATGTACACCTTCCAGTCCAAGTCCAGTTTTTGTCTAAGCAGTCCACAGAATAATTCTCTTTAATAATTTTCTTTTTGGTCAGCAGTGGCTTTAACTCTCTCATGGATGCCATTTTTACTCAGTCTCCTTCTTATTGTGGAGTCATGAACACTGACCTTAACTGAGGCAAGTGAGGCCTGCAGTTCTTTAAATGTTGTTCTGGGTTCTTTTATGACTGGCTGGATGAGTCATATTGTGCTCTTGGAGTAATTTTGGTAGGCCGATCGCTCTTAGGAAGGTTTACCAATGATCTCCAAGTTCTCTCCATTTGTGGATAATGGCTGTCACTGTGGTTCGCTGGAGTCCCAAAACCTTAGAAATAGCTTTATAACCTTTTCCAAACTGACACATGTCAGTTTACTTCTTTCTCATCTGTTCTTGAATTTCATTAGCTCATAGCATGATGTGTTGCTTTTTGAGATCTTTTAGCTTCACTTTGTCAGACAGCTTCTATTTAAGTGATTTCTTGATTCAACAGGTCTGACAGTAATCAGGCCTGAGTGTAGCAAGTGAAATTGATCTTGGCTTTCCAAAAAAATTTGATTAATCACAGTTTATTCATGATTTAGCAAGGGAGAGACAATTACTTTTTACATATGACCAGGTGGATTTGTACAGATTTCCCCTTAATAAATGAAATCATCATGTAAAAACTGCATTTTGTATTTGCTCAAGTTCTCTTTGTGTCATATTAAAATGTGTTTGATGGTCTGAATCACTTACATGTGACAAATATGCAAACTCAGATGCAAAAATCAGATAGAAATCAGCAAGGAGACAAATATTTTTTCACAGTACTGTGTCAGGTGGATATTCTTTTATTAAAATCTTACACATTACACACACTAACACACATAGACATACATGCACCTTTCACCTAATGCTAGCTGTTGCCCCTATGAGAGGTTTATGGGGTTTGTCTGCTGTGTTTATGGCCAAATCACATCTCCTCAACTGACTTTATTCCTCAGTTTCTGTCACACCATGGCCCCTTGTCTCTTCACATCCTCTGCAGCTTCCTGCCCCCTAACTCCCTTTCCCAGATATTCATTTCTCCTCCCCTGCTTCAAACACCCACACACCAAACACATAGTCCACTATGGACCAGGTGTTCTGACTACAATGCATGCCTATGGCTGGGAATAGTTTGTTCCTACTGGGCCTGTTCGTCAGGCCAGGTTGTAACCTGGATACAGCTTCAGTCCAGAGGAGCCATTAGCTGTGCCAGGAGGCCCCCGGCTCCCAGTGAGAGCTCATTACTGTATTTGTGCCGTCACACTTCTCCTATGAAACACAGCGGTGTGCCTGGTGAAACTAGCCAGGACATTGAGCCTCAGGGAAGCCATTATGGCTCCATTTGGAGCTCTGAGAGAGAGAGGGAGGAAGAGACAGAGAGAGTGAGGTTTCGTTGAAAGAGGAAAACAAATACAAAGAATGATATTAATCATTAAACACATCCAGCTTTCCCTGTACTTAACTGCAAACGTGTGAGTATCTGTATTTATTAGATTTGATTTGCTCTTTGTTCAGTGTCTACGTGTGCATGTGTTTGTGTGCTCTCTGAGGCCCAGTTCAGCTGTCTGGTCTGGTGTGCAGATGGTTGAGTTGGGGCCTGCTGAATGAGATACCCTTTTTCTTTCCTCTGTCTCTTTATCTGTCCTTGTTTCCTCTTCTCCTCTCCCCTCCTTTCTAACTTTTTCTGCTGGGTTTCATTTACCAGTTACATCCCTGGCTGCCTCCTTTCTTTCATCGCTGCATCTGCTGAGGGCCATCTTGGGCAGAGGAGAGTTTTCCACCGCTCTATTTTCTCTCTCCCTCCTTCTTTATGCGTCTCTCAGGGTTCAGTGCGGCAGCTATACGCAGTGGCTTTGGAATGAAATGTCTCTTAACCGAGCCATGTGCCCCGGAGCTACGGTAATTGCAGGTGAAATTCAGCTTCCTCTTTAAAATGCCATCTCTCATTTCCAGTTACCGGCCCCCTCCGTATCTCTCTCTTTCTCTGCCTCCCACCCCTCCTGCCTCTCTCTCCCTCTGGCTGTCTTTCAGAGGCGTGTGAATCCCTCAGCCCCTGTCGCGTCTCTCTGCCCCAACAGACACTCCCACAATGCACAGCGCTGATGGTTGCACAGTGATATCAGCCATGCAGAGGAAAGGGAGGGCCGCTGCCTAGACATATACACATTCAATGTGTGTGTGTGTGTGTATGTGTGTATGTGTGTATGTGAAAGAGAGAGTACATAACATGTGTGACAGAAAGTGAAAGTGTGTGTTTGTGAGTGTGAGACAATGAGCATATACGTGTGTGTAACTGAGAGGGAAAAGAAAAGTGTTGTTGTATGTTTGTTTCAGTGTGCGTGCGTGCGTGTGTGTGTGTGTGTGTGTATGTGTGTGAGTGAGTGTGTGTGTGTATAGTGTCAGCAAGGCGTGAGCCGTGTAGAGGTGACATCAAGGTGAACGCGGCGTGCAGAATGCTCTGCCGACTCGGGAGGCAGCAAATGGCTCTGTGGCAGATGGAGTCTTTGTCAGGAAAGAAAAATGGCAGCTCAAGAGCGTCAGAGAGACACTCTCCCCCCC
>JAUBNQ010000017.1:13082436-13104861 GCA_032353495.1 Ctenopoma kingsleyae | reverse complement strand
TGTGTGTGTGTGTGTGTGTGTGTGTGTGTGTGTGTGTGTGTGTTTTGTGTGTGTGCTGAAGGGGCGAGGAGGAAAGGGGCCACAGTAAGACACACAGGGGTGTGACACACACATAAGTCTACAAGCACATGTATTGGCAGTGTTTTTTGAAAACCGCTGCACACGTAACCAAGCACCATTACATACATGCAACATAGACAGAATAGGCCATTACACCAGCATCAAATGTACCCACTCAATGTACCCACTCTATGTCTCTTTTGTACAATTCTGCCCTCCTTTAAGATGACACTGATGTGCAAAGACTCCTATATGAAGGCCACATGCAGTCATAAAACCACAGAGCTGTTTATAGCTACACTATTTCCTGAAGGGCCGTTGCATCTAGCCACTATTAGCTGCATGCGTTGACAGCTGGGTGCTGTGTTGTATTTGTGGACGTGACTGTGAATCCGGCGCTGGAACACATAAATCATAGTTCAGCTATTAGCATAAATTCTCCCTCTTCTTGCATCTGCGAGACCTGCTGTTTCTGGTTACACCATTCCGTGTTGATTGGTTGGTGTTGTTCAAGTCAAATTGATTTAGCCGTTCACGGAGATTATAACGCTTGCCTTATACCGCCACTGTGGTGTGCCGTTAATTACCTATAAAATCAAGCTAATTCTGATGCTAAATCCATTTTAATTTCTCATAATTAAGTCAGGATTGGATCCTTAAATACCTTGGCGCTCCATTATTGTTGCAATCACTGTTGCGGCTGTGCATTTGGTGGTACATTGCTGAAGTCAATCTTATTATTGTTATTAGATTTAATTGCACTAAGTGATCAGTTTGTAGTTGTCAGAGGAAGATGGACTTGCCTTGCAGTCATTTTTCCCCCACTGTCCTTTCTCTCTCTGTCTCTCATCCCAGAAAGAGGCCCTTTGAGAGATTGTGAGAGATGAGAGGAGATGAGGGGGAGGGTAGTTCTGCTTTACACCTCTGCAAAGAAGGGATTGCTTTTTTTGTTGTTTGTTAGGGGGGAAATCAATTCTATTCACATCATCACGTTTTGACAAGGCGAGGCATTAAGTGCAGATATTGAGAAACGACAGGAATGGTTTACAGCCTGTCCTTCATCTTCTCCACTCTTTTCCTTTCTTGCCTTTTTTTTCCCACAACAAAATCAGAGTGCATTTTCCTGCTTACCCCTTTTTCCCCTCAATCTTTCTCTTTTTTCTTTCTTTCTCTCGCTCTTTCTGTTTTTTCTTCCCTCTGAAAAGGTAGAGAATGATCCGCTTCACTTAGCAGCTGACACCACATAAGCTTGCTCGTCCTCTGAGACACGAGCCTTTTGTTTTCATGTGCATTATGATAATTATGAAGGGCCACAGCTCTTCTCCATTTTCATCACTCTTCTAATGATACTTACATTTTTTGTCAGGAGTAACCATGGAAAAAAATCACTCTTTTTTATCTTCTGAAAGAATCCTTTTTCATGTTTTTTTTCCACCCTAACCTGACATTTAAAGGGTGACAGCTGAGGTGAAAGGAGCACAGAGTGTGACAGCCATTCATGCAACAAAATGTGGCAGAGAACAGTTTTTAGTTAAGCGTACAAGAACTTGTTTTTTACTCAGCCAGAAATGTATTCTTATAACTAATATGTGATGTTCATTTATTTGCCATTTGGTTTGATAATTTGAACCCACATCCTGTCACCTTGCAGGAGAGGCCGCTTACCTTTGACCTTGCTCATAATTACACAACCACCATCTTTTCACTGCAGCAATGGCAGTCATGGCTGCCCAAGTCCAGTGGCACACCAACCTCCTCCCCGTGGACTGCAGCAGGTTTTCTTGTCATCCGTGCCTCTCGCTCTCCCTCTCCCACTCTCCCTCTCTCTTGTCAGTGTTGCTCCTGGCGAAAGGCTGATACTTGATATTCAGAGGATAGCAGCTTTTGTCTCAGAGATTTAATCAGTGGCTCTGCTCCCACTGCAGAGGAGGGGGGGTGGTGGAGGGGTGGCAGGAGAGAGGGAAGGAAAGAGAGATGGAGGCAGAGACTGTTTATGTGTAATGACACAATAACAAAGCCTGCCTGTAAAACACAATCTGCAAACTGTGCTTTTGAAGGGGATTTTCAGTCCTGGATTAGTGTCAGGCAGAGGGATATGGAAAAAGAGAAGAGAGAAAGTCAGGTTGATGTGATAGACAGACGAGGTGATTTTGTGTGTGTGTCTCTGTCTGTGATGGGGGTTGTAGTGTGTGTGTGTGTGTGTGTGTGTGTGTGTGTGTGTGTGCAAATTCATGTGTTTTGACACTGTTTTGTATTTATTTGGCTGCACAAGTTAGCATCTGTGCAGGCACTGCCACATTGTGTTCTGAGTTGTAAGCGAAAGGGGATTAAAGTTGAATAATGTAAGCAAAATATTTGGCTGCAGAATGGCCAAATGTTTCTTGTGAGGGTTTATGTTGTCGGTTGGTTGATAATGGCTGGCATGTTGACTCTGTGAGACTGATAATGGACAGCTACCGTGTTGGTTAATGCACCCATCATCTAAAAGCCTCTCCATTTAGTTCTACTTCCAACTGAAAGGACTCTGGGAGCAATGTTATCTTTAAAGGCCTCAAAGAGCTCTTAAATTTAAATAACAGTTTTTTCATCAAGGAGGTGTAAAGGGATCCTGACTATCTAACACAGGTGTGCATGTGTGTCTGTGTGTGTGAAAGTTTGTCAGCATGGCTAATAGCGTTTGAGAGAGAAAGCGAGAGAGCATGATAAACAAAAGTGAACATTTGTTAATTTATCCTTAAATCTTCTGTCATTCCGAACATCCCAATTCAACCTTTGGAGAGTCTGTTTTGTGTAAAAGTGACTTTTCCGTTGCAGAATGCATTTTCATTACCAGCATTGTCTTGTGACAAAGTGTAAAACTTGCTTTATTGTCCAGTATGAAGAGTTCTTAAAGACATCAGTCTCCTTCCCACCTCATATAGAATCAATAGAGACTGGGAGCAGTGAGCATGGCTAAATAGAAATATTGTTCAGGGGAAGTGAGATGTGAAAGGAAAAGTGTCAGGAGATGTGCGTCTGTGCGTGCGTGTGTGTGTTTGAACATTTTGTGTAGGTGTGACAGTATGCATTTGTGTGCATGTGTTTAACCGTGTGTGTTTGTGTGTGTGTATGGTTGGGTGTGCTTTGCTATTGTAACCCTGCTGATTGGATTGTGTTTGACAGATATGGAGTCTGGAGAGCGGCTGGCCTCCCCTGCGCCCACCCTGTCTGCTGCTCGCACCTCCTCCCCTGCGGCCTCTTCCTCCTCCTCTTCTTCCTCTTCGTCATCCCCCGCTCCCCACTCTAAGAGCAGCCTGGCCCCAAGCCCCTCAGCACTGGGATCCACCCTCACCACCTCTGGTAAGAAACACTTTACTCCCTCTGTCAATCTTCTATCTCTCAAAAACCATGTGTACCAAAGAAAAAACACTAGCAAGCATTGCAAACAGTTTCCATGTAACTATAAAACATGCCAAAAATGGCCACCTTTATGTCTTGATAGCATTCAGAAGCCTCCTCATTTCTTTACCATGAAAATGAGTTTCGACCAGTATTAATTATACAGTTATTTTGCAGCCTGTGTGAATACACCTCTCTCCCAGCTACAAGGATTTTTTTCATGACAGCTTGGGTTGCAATTGAAAAGCTGCTGCATTAATGAATCCCAAACAATTAGGGGGCTCCTTTGTGTGAGAAACACACACATGCTTTGCCATGTCTCCCGACAACCTTCAGCTCTCTGGCTCCAGCTGCCTCAGAGTCAGACTCAGCAGGACACTGTACATGCATGTGTGTGAGAGAGAAAGAGAGAGACAGAAAAAGAGAGAGACAGAGAGAGAGAGCCCCTGCCTGCATGATTTAACATTTGTCAGCCACTCAATGTCTAGTCAGCCCTGTCCAGCAACCAGCCTCCTTTCTATGCATTGGTCAAAACCATTAGGCAAAGAGGAGTGTGTATATTTGGTGTGTGTATATATGTGTGTGTGTGTTTGTTTATAAAATATCTCTTTTGAGAGTGGATCATTTGTTCATACTCTCTTTCTTCTCATCTCTTAATGTCTTACTGTTTTTTAGGCCTTCTATACACACACACACACACACACACACACACACATAAACCATGATTACACTGAGCAGGGAGCATATCCAGGTTTCTACATAATTGTTGTGTTTTCTCTCTGTTATGAGAAGAGCAAGAAGGAAAGAGAAAAATAAAGCTTCTTGTTTTGTCCTTCATCTCCTCAATGTTGCCCCAAAGAAGACGCCATTAGGAGCATCTCCTCCTTATGCATTATACATCCCTCTGTGCCATTACGTGTGCTCAGATTTTCTAGATAAGCGATTTTGGACTGAGCGTCAAATGAAATGCTGAGAGGCAGGCTGTTAGCTCTGAAGTTCTGCTGCGCTTTGTGGGAATCAAGCAAAGCAATTCTTTTTCATTTCATACAACAGCTTGTTCAGTCCATGGATTATATCTCAAATATATACTGTATACAGTTCTGTGAAAAAGTTTATTTTTTGGCATATTTGTCACATTTGAATGATTCAGCTCATCAAACAAATTTTTTATATTACAAAAAGATAAATTGAGTAAATAAAAAATAAGGTCAGTGTTCATGATTCAACAATTGGCTCTAGGCAAAAACGGCATCAATGGGAGAGCTCCAACGCAAAAGCTACTGCTGACCAATAAGAACGCTAAGGTTCATCTCACATTTGCCAAAAATAAATCTTGATGATCCCCAAGAACTTTGGGCAAATATTCTGTGGACTGATGAGACAAAAGTTGAACTTTTTGGAAGGTGTGTGTCCTGACACCTGGCATAAAAGTAACACAGCATTTCATAAAAAGAACAGTCAAACATGGTGGTGGTAGAGTAATTATCTGTGGCTGCTTTGCAGCTTCAGGACCTGGATGACTTGCCATAATTGATGGGACCATGAATTCTGGGCTCTACTGGAAAATGGCATGGCCATAAACAGGCCAAAAATCCTCTACAGTGATGTCAAAGAGTCATTGGCAGCTATCGTAAATGCTTGTTTGCAGTTGTTGGCGGTGGGTGGCACTACCAGTTATCAGGTTTAGGGGGCAGTTTTTGAAATTTTTTTTCCCTTAGAAATTAAATCATCATTTAGAAACTGCATTTTTTGTTTATTTGGTTTATTTAGTGTAATATTGTTTGTTTGGTGATCTGAATCATTTAAATGTGACATATGCAAAAATAATAATAATCAGGAAGTGGAGAAATATTTTTTCACACCACTGTATGTACACAAATATATACACATAGGACACATCCCCAGCTCATGATCAAAAGAAAAACCATTTTTAACCAGCGCAACAAGAATAAGTCAAGTGTACTGTCTAAGCAGGTAACATCAGTAATTATGTATTTCAGAGATATAGTATCATCATAGACAGTGCAGACATTTATTCAAGGTCCTTTGCCAATGTGCCAATAACACTTAAGAAAAAAATCAGAAGAACATAAAAATGAGCGCAGAGTGTGTGTCTGTGTGTGTGCATGCATCCATGTGTCATTGATGAGGATATCACTTAGAGAATAAAAGCTGATCGGCGCTTGTAGCACTCTCTCCTTCTGGGATCAACTCACGGATGCAATTAACTTAAATCTGTCTGTGGAAATTTGATTGACTGCAACAAACAACAAATTAATCCCCCTTCGGCAGCATCCAAACATGAAAAAAGCAGGCGGTGCAGTTTGTCAGAGAGGAAGAAGGATTGAAACAGAATGAGAAAAAGGGCGAGGGAGCGAGAGAGAGACAGAGACGTAGAGTGAGGAAGAGAGAGTAGGTAATCCTAGGTATGTCTTGCCCATGCTTCCTTCTCACTTCAAAATTTTAGATTTAATTATTCGCCTTCTGGAAGCCTGCATTAATATTGAAAAGGCATTTGCAGATGTCACTTTGTGTTGCCTAGAAAGGAAAGGGGTGTGAGGGGGAGAGGTGTGCACCCCAGGCATAAGTGAATGCTGTGGCTGGCCTTTCTGGGGGTTGCATTGCAGTCGTTTATCTTCGTATCCGCTAGCTGACGCTGGCAAGGCGGGCTCTACATATTCAGCATATTCTAATGACATTCAAAAGGCAGATTTTGCTGCCTTGTGGTACACAGGGGCCTTGAAGCAAAGGGCTATATTCTCATGCGTCACACTGCTGGCATGCTAGTAAAGCTTTGTTTCTCGTCACATAACCACAAATGGTTTTCTTTTTCTGAGATGCATCTTAACAATCATGTTCATTAATAGTCTTCGTCAGTGTTTTGAGTAGTATTATGTATAGTGCACACTGTGTAAAGTCGCCCTCTGGGTAATTAGATCCCAGACTGCATTAGTTCAGAAAACACTGTGCCCCAGTGTCACTGTTTTACATTTCTGTGGTGTGTGCAAGTGTATGGTAGTTTGACATTTTCATCTGCATTGTGCACAACACTTTTCTTTTCTTCAGTCATCACTTTTTGCATGTGTATTACCTGGCTTATGCAGAGGCATCAAGCAGGCTTGGTCTCCTTTTCTGGAATAGAAATTGAATTTGCATGAAATATGCTCACACCAAATTGCATCTGACTCTGGGAGGAGGTAATACGTGGCAGTCGCCCCTGCCAGAAATGATTGTGCTCAGGAAAACGCTAGACGATGATGATGTTGATGAAGTATTCTTCTGTGCTGAAATTGAATGCCAAAAGGATAGAAGGAGGTTAGCTTTTTACACTTTATGCACACACTTCTTCACTTCACCAAGTATATTCACTCTTTGTCCAATGCAGCAAATTTGACACCCACTTTAAACTGAAGAAATACCAGTACACAAATAGTTCTATGTTGAAATTGGATTATGACAAATGTAATTTAAATGTTTTTTTTCTGTATAGACATAAGCATCACTCTGAAGCAATAGTCTGTCTGTTTTGCTCAGAAATGACACAGCTGCCTTTTAAAATTAGGCGCAGTGTGAAAGCTAAATCTGAAGTTAATTCTTACAGAAATAGAAGACAGTCATTGTGTATTTAATTCTTCTGTAGTCGGGTGGATAAAATGTGACACCTTCAAGAGCTTTTTAAATCTAGTTTTTACACCCTGTCGATTCTTACATCAAGAGCTCAGAGAGGTAATTTGAGAACAATGTTCTCAGTCTACACAAATAAACATATACAAAACTAACAGTAGGGCAATGAGTTGTGCTAAAGGTGCAATAAACTACTGTCACACTAGCTGTACACTGACATCAACATCACACTTCATGGATGGAAGAAAAGATTGCATAAATATATGCAAAATGTAAAATGAAATCAGCAGTGAGTATTTTTAGAAACTTGAGTTCAGAGCAAAATCCACCTCCTGTATGGAATTAATCTTTTATAGGACTGTTTAGTCAATGTCAGAAAGTGAAACTGTAGCTTGAAACAACAAAATACAATTAAACGCTGACACAAGAAAATACGCCATTTTAACAAGAAATTCAAACACTCAATCTGCATCCTATGAAGAAGCAGGTCTTTACTTTTTACATTTGAAGATACACAGAAACAGAAATTTCAGAAATTCTACAACATAATTTATCATTTTACAGGACAAAATCTTAATGGGGCAGAGAAGATTGTGTGGTTATCAAGATTGAATAAATCAGAAGTTAAGAGCTTATGGTATCTCCACTTGTTGCTCTGTATCACTGGCCAGTGTGTTGTTAGACACAACTGTATGTACAACTATCTGCATTTGAGCACATTTGAACAAATCCTTCTATGCTTGGATCTATTTCAGGCCGTCTGTTTGGAGCAGCAGGAGAGCAGCCATTCATTGGCTCCACATTGTCAAGTGCCTTCCCTCTGGTCAACCACCCAGCCTTCGGAGCTCTCTACACTGCCGGAGCAGGCAGGCCTGAGTTTGGAGGCCTGGGCTCCCTGGGCATGTCAACTGCTGTGGCTGCTCACCCCCAGCTAGGAACTCTTTCTGGTAAGATGGGGTCTTTGGAATTTTAGTCAGAAGTTGGTTAATGGGAGTGCATTTTTAATCTTCTCCTCTCCTCTCCTCCCCTCTCCTCTCCTCTCCTCTCCTCCTCAGAGTGGTGGCGAGCTGCTGAAGCCCATGGACGGGGAACTGCTGCCTTTCTCCCTTCTTTCATTGGCTTCCCTCCATTCTTCACCCCTCACATTCAGCCAAACCACACCGCCAGTCCTGTCCAGATGAGGATGCCCGGCAAGAATAGCCATACCCTACCTAAAGGTAGAGCACTGTCCAAAAGACCCATACATTGATCCTCACAGATTTGTATATTGTGCTTATCAATAATTGGATGTTATAAAAGAATTAAAGTAAGAGAGCAACAAGTGACAAAACATTTCAATTTGTTTTAAAAGGAGCATCAACATAATATATGAATTATTTTATTATGTTTCTAAGAGGTAAAGGTAAAGGCAGTTTGTACTGTAAAGGAAAAACAACCTAACATCTATCTCTCCTCCTCCACAGTCTCTGTCTTTGTCTTCTTCTTCCCCAACCTAAATTCACTTTGTTCTGTGATGAGATTCCTGCTTTTCAAGACAAATTTAATGACTTTCAATCCTCACTTAGTGATTCTGTCAACCTCTCTCTCCCTTCTTTCCCTTGTGTTCCCTCTCGTAATCTCTGTTTCTTGCACTCTTTTAATTTCACAGTATCTTTTAATTTATCTGTTATTATGTAAACCACTCATGTTGGGCTTGTGACTCACGCAGGCTGCATGTTTGATGAGATACATGTATAAATCAAATTTTTTATTAGCCTATTACATTCTGCAGTTAGTTCCAGATATTTCATTACGCCATGTAGCAAAGTTCTCAGAAGAGATGATTAGTAATACAGCAGTTCTGTTTTGTGTTCCTAGGGGTGAATGGGGCAGTGAACGGTAGTGGCATCTGTCCTCCCACCACACAGTCCGGGAGCTTTTCTGCAAGTTCGGCTTCTGCTCAGACATCGACCAAGACAACCAAAAATTCAGACGCCACTAATACTCACCATAGCAGCCCTCAGAACAATCCAGCAGAAATGGTGGAAAAGCCGCTCCAGAAACCTAAAGAAAAGGTTAGTATTGGTGTTTAGTTTACTTCTTGGTTTGAAAGGAGGTGACATACGAACTGGTTATCCGTTAGACGGAACAAAGCTCATTCTTGCAGTTTTTCCTTTCAACTCAGAAGCCGCGAAAGAAGCCAACAGACAATTCTGTGGCAAGCAACAGTGAATCAGGAACGTCCTCAGACAGCTCAAGTGACGGGTCCCTCAGCAGTGATCTGGAAGACTTAGCAGAGGATGATGAGGATGATGATGAGGATGACGAGGATGACGAGGAAGAGGACAAACACAGTGAATTATCTGACTCTGAGAAGCGGACAAGGAAGAACACAAAGGTAAGAAAGAATGGTGGATAATCAAGATGAAACATAGTTTTGTTCAACTTAAATAATGAAGTAAATAAAAATAAAAGTAGTTTTATATTATCATACCACGTGGCTATTCTTTATTCTGACAGTCCTTTATTTGCTCCCTAGGTTTTGCTACCCAGCACTGGAACTGCGAATGCTGACAGACCAATCTCTGGGGAGCGCCGGGACAAGAGGGCCCAGAAGGTCCTCTCCAACCCCCCAACCCTTGTTCCGTTGCCCTGCTCTGTCTCCCCTCCTGCCTTGTCCCAAAACTCTCCACTGGCCATGCACAGCTCCAGGTCCCGGACAGAGGGGCCACAGCAACACTTCAGTGTGATTCAGTCCACTGGCCTGGCTGGACTGGCTGCCAACTCAAAGCCCCTGGCACTCCTCACTCAACCCCGTAGGGAGTCTTCCCCATCTTCCTCTCCCATAGCCCTCACCACATCTCCAAAGGCACTTACCAGCACTGCATCTCCCAAACCTCCTAAACTGCTGCCATCCTCCTCCCCACAGCACCTGCCCCTCTCTCTCTGCTCTTCCCCTAAGCCTCTTTCTGTTCCCTCTCCACCCTGCTCAACTCTTCCTCTGTCTACCTCCCCACAACCTTTTGGTTTGACCTCATCTGTAACAAGCTCTCAGAAGTCCTCACTGAAGCCACCTCAGCACGCCGTCCTCGGTGCTGCCAAATCCAACAAAAGGAAACTGCTTGAAGCTTCACTTGCTCAGATCAATGAGTTCAGGCTCAAACAGGTAAGCCGACCTGATAACAGCAGCTGAATAATGTCATTTTGTCCCATATCCACACAAATGACACAAAGTACTTCGCATACACATTGTATGCTGTGAGGTAGACAAAAAAAATATAGCTGCACAGTCAGCTTTACTGAACAAATTTATTTCTAACAAATTGACAGAAATGAATTTATCCACAATTTATCCACTGGGGAGTGTGAAGTTAGTTTCGTCATAACTACTACACAAAAACGAGCCCATCTTTTAATTTGGTTTTTGAATGTAGCACATTTAATTATCACAGGATCCAAGCAGCTCACAGACAACTGCAGAACTATTATGAGTGAAGCTGCACACTCAATTAGACAATTGGAGTTTTACATTCACAAGAGGCTAGGGTTTTATATCATGTTCCAACGGGCCCATTTAAAATTATAACATGGCTTTGAGCAAAGTCTAAGTTGTACATCAGAGACTGTCATTGTTTTGTACAGTATAGTTGATAGTCATATGAGTAAATTTGTAAGGCATTGGGATTGGACGTAGATAGAGAGAGAAATGACTATGTTAATAGTTATTACCAAGAAATGTTTATATTTAGATTTAGTGCAGCAGTCTTGAATTCTGTAACCTTCAGAGAGGGAATAGTTTGCCATAAGTGAATGTTTTGTCACTGTCAGCTGTTGTTAATGACTGTATTTGTACAAATAAGCAGTTACTACTTTTGAATGATCACTAGTAATGTTAACAATAAACACTTCAGCCATTTGTACCTGTCGCAAGTGTTCAGTCTAGTCTAGTGTAGTATCTTTGAAGTTTAGTTCAGTACTTATCTAGGTTAGATTTTTTCACATTTTGTACTACATTGGTTTATTTAATGAACAGCATTAGTTTTGAGCCAGATTTTTTCCTCAGGTTAGCACATTTCAACATCTTACTCCTGTGGATTTAGGTGTCCATCACACTGTCTCAGCAGCTGGTTTAAGGCCAAATATGAGGTATCAAACATCAACTGATCGACGTGTTATCGTGGTTTTCTGTGTGCTCTATTAACAGTTCTGGACTGATTTACTGTGGTTTCAGTTGCTGCCGCGTAGCTGCTGCAAAGATTAGCCTGTTGATAAAATGGTTAAAAGCCTTCATTACCATTGTGAAGAAGACTTTGGCTTTGCACACATGCTATTGTAATATTTATGTTTTTGGTCAATTCAGAAGAAATCCTTTAAATATTGACATTTTTTACTATTGACTACACAGATTCCATTGCTTTAGGTGAAATATGAATGATAGCCCAATAATCAATAAGCTAAACCTATTGAGACAAGCTTATTCTGTGAGAATAATTTCCCCTTTCTTGTTTTACCAGTATAGAGAAGTTTACAACGAGCTAAATTCCCCCTGTGGTTTCAGCACTGTTACTGTATTTCATGGTCTGTGAAATTGATTTGTTTCACTTCATATCACATCCAGTTGAAAGTGCAACGTTAAAGTCTAACCTACCTTTGCTTAAACACAGATTGAACCAAACTTGTCATCAGTGTAAAAAAGGCAAACATGCCCAGCCGCATGATGATAATGATGATGGAGCTTTTCAAATGTGCAGACAAAGTAATTACAATTTTGGTGCGATACTCAGTGTTTCTTTTTGTAAACTTGGCCGAGTACAATGCCTTTGGTTATTGCATTTATGTTCTTTTTGTTTCCCAGAAAGGGGCTTAGACACAGTTAACTGTAACAGTGTTCGGCATTGTAGTTTTGTCACCTGCTCAAACAATCAGAAGTGATGCAAACTGACAGCTGGAGCAACTCCACTTTGTCCCATTTCTTTTCTAATTTTTTTCCTAACCTTTCTTTGTTCCTCCTATTCTACTTCTCCCTCCCCCTGATTCCCTGCTTCTCCTTCTTCTCATCCTCTCTTCTCTTCCCAGACTCTCATGTCCCAAGGGCAGACGTTCCCAGCTCACCAAAAGAGGCAGAAGCAGGGGGCAAGCAAGTCTCCCAAGAGGACATCTCTGTCTTCATCGCCATTGCCACCCGCTTCGGCTCCTCCGCCCCAGAACAATCACTCCAACCTCTTCCTTTCGAGTGCCCTGCTAGGGCTACCTGAACCACACCACCCCAATGGAGTCATCCAAAGTACCACTCAGGACGCACCTTTGGCCCTCATCACCAAACCTCGCAAAAACTCTGCCTCTCAAGGTAAGTCCCCTCAGCGTGACGACGCTGGGTCAATGCCTGTCAATCTGAGCACAGGGGCGAGTAGGACCCAAGCAACTACCCAGGCTGGGCCTCCGTCACAGTCCACCACTACCTCACCCAATGCCACAGGCCATGGATCCAGGAAGAACAAGACCCCCAAGGGTAAGGGACAGACACCAGGGATCGGACAGGGACAAGCAGACCCTTTATCTGCCTGGAAGGGCTTCTCTCAGAACCACCTGGTACAGTCTCTAGTAGATTTGTTTCGTGCAGGAGAGTCTGCGATCGGGATTCCTGGAGTTAGTATCCCTGGAGTCGGAATTCCTGGAGTGGGGATCCCTGGTACATGTAACCCCACAGCTGGTCTCCCTGCTAACAAGGAATCTGATGACTCGGGAGATGATGATGATGATGATGAGGATGATGACCTTGAGGAGGAGGAGGAGGAGGAGGATGAAGAAGACTCAGATGATAGTCTGTCAGGTTTGTATCTTCTGTGTACCTGAGTCCATGTAACTCACAATTAAATAATAAGTTGACCATAAAACATGGTTTACAATTGAAAGATGTTTTAAGTTTAATGTGTGAAACATGTTAAAATTGTTAAAGATAATGTCACTGAATTATTTCATACATTCAACCAACAATCCAAAACCAGAAAAATGTCAGCAAATCTTTACAACTAAGAGGGTTCAGCTGTGCAGTGTTTTGTATTTTTGACTGAAAAACAGAAAAGATCTAAATTGTTTATCTTTCTGTAGATTGACTGAATTAATTTACCAATTATTTCAGCTTAAATGAACATAAGGTTTAATCATAAATCCTAATGCCAGCTGATATGATATCTCATTGATTTTAAACTATCATCATCTTCTTACCCTGGTTTCCTATTTCAGAGTCTGACAGCAACTCAGACAGTGACATCTCTGGAAAGAAACTGAAGGAGCTAAAGCTGCTGCCGTCTGGATCATCTAAGAAGGAGATGGCTTCCCGCAGGCTAACCAAAGGCCCAGACCTACTGAACACCTCAGCTAATCACACCGCCACCAGCTGCTCCCCTCTTAACCTACAGGTCATCAAGACTCCCACCATTGTCACCAGCTCCAGTGCCTTGGCCTATCACAGCTCTCCAGGCTCATCATCCTACAGCCTAGCTTCTCCATTAGGTATGTGTTCAGAATCATGTGTGAAGAAAGTGTGAAAATGAGGGGTGAAAGTTAGGTTCAATAAAGTCTCATAATTTTAAAAGCCAAAGTTACTTTATACTGCCTAGAGGTAGTATACCCCCATCATCCTCAGAGGATTGAAGAGAGGCATTGTCAAGGCAGTTGGTTGTCATGACTTAATCGGTGCTCTGAGGTCCTGTAAGGGCATGCCCAAGAGCTCTGACAACTTGTTTTGCACAGGAACGAGTTCTGTTTCCGCCTTCTTTCAGTGCAAACAGATTACTCAAATGAGACAAAACAAGACATACAGTGTGTTTACAAGGAATGTCCCAAGCAGATATTCCAGTCTACCTTCAGTATGTGAAAGCCTAGAAAGTTTTCTTATGCTTTTCTTAAATACACTGTTCATAAAACAGTACCGTGTGTTATAATTCTCTCCTGTGTCGTATCTGTTGGGTTTTGTATAATATCAATATGGAAACTAAGGTAGTACTCAGACTTGAAGGTACCTCAACGTCAAACCATGATACAGAAGCAAATGTTTTGAGGCTAGAGAAGTGTGTGTATACAATGTCTGTGGTCACACTGCGGGTAAATGCAGTTTTGACCCAGTGTACATATACATGTATGTTAACTGACAGGTGTGATTACTACTAAGCTTTGACTGCTGCTACTGTATGTGTGAGCTTTCCAGGCAAAGGTCAAGCTGTCAAACTGATGGTTGAACTCTCTCTGTCTCTCAGGCTTAGGAAAGAGGAAGAGGGTGATGGATGAGAAGGAGTTGATGACTCCTCTGGAGCTGGGGTATGTACAAGAGGCTGAGGAAAAAAAAAACTCTTATAAAGTGGTTCAGAGTATATTGTTTTCATCACTTTCATGATCACATCAATGCGTGGTCACAAATGTATGACACTCACTGTTTTTCTTTTTTACCCAGGTGGCGGAGAGAAACAAGAATCAAATCTGTGGCTGGGCGCCAACAGGGTGAGGTGGCCTACTATGCCCCGTGTGGCAAGAAACTAAGGCAGTACCCAGATGTGATGAAGGTACCTCGGCCTCAAAGCACTGCAGTTTAATCTATATCCATGATACACAAGCAAATGTTTTGAGGCATACAGATGAGCGGTTCAGTGTGTAACAGGGTTTACAGTGGGAGACATTGTGGGCGGCACGGTATATGATTTATTAAGCAAGGCTGTTTTTGGTAATAATTGCAACACTGCTCATCCACATTACTCAAACAAGTGCTTTAGCATCATGTTTTGTTGTGTATTATCTATGCTAACGCTCCAGCTGCTCTCCACCCCCAACCCCCACCCCACTCTGTATGACCCTAATTTTGAGAGATGATATTCTTAGATTCACTTCTTGTGCCACTTTTTTCACCTCTCCTTCTCCCTCTAAAATGATTAATGGTTAGTGTTGGGATGCACAGCTTTGGCCCCATTTGTACGGCATATTCTAATGTATAATCTTCTTTGTTTGCTTTATCAAAAACTCAAAACTATGTATGTACAAAAAATGTCTACTCAGTACCATTGACTCACTGCTAGTCAGTCAGTAGGCAGTAAAAAGCCTAGCAATGCCACAGATAAATAAGAAAGGGCCTGAATTGTGCACCCCAAGGTCAGAACCGTTTTTCTCTCCTGAGAGCTCTTGCTCTTTTTTGTCCCCTGGCTTTTATAATGATTAGTAGCACTGCACAGATGCACACTGTAACTGTAGACTCCCTCCAATCTAGTGCCTCCCAGTTGCTTTTCAATGTCGCTAATTTCGCATTTTTTCTGCCTAAACCAACGCCATTATTATTTTCTCTTCTGTAGTATCTATCCAGAAATGGAATAAGTGGCATCACACGCGATAATTTTAGCTTCAGTGCAAAGATAAGGGTTGGTGACTTCTATGAAGCCAGAGAAGGACCCCAGGTGACTGCCTTTCATCTCTCTCTTTCTCTCCCTGATCCCTGTTCATCTTTTCATCTAGCGGCAGGCAGAGCTTCATGCAGCAGTCACTGTCAGGGCATGGATAGGAATCAACCAAAACCCTCAGTAGTCCTAGTTCATAGACCTCTCACTGTGCATGCTGAAATGTAATAATCAGCTGACATTACTTCCACAGGTGACCACTGATATATGCCATGTTTTGTGCCTGTCATACAAAGAGATAAACAAGAAAATATGTGTGTGTCTATTACTGGAAACAGAACATAGAAAATACTTGCATAGATACATTCAGTGCTGAGGGCCCAGAGAAACAGATTATATATAATCTAAGATAGATAGATCAGTAAATATTTGTTAGTAATATATATTCTTCAGATGTAGATCATGTATTATAGAAAATGTAATGATTAATATCTGAAATATCCCTATTGAGTACTACTGGATAAGAGTGTAGCTAATGATTACATTGTTTGTCAGTCACATGAAAAAATTCATGTCAACAAGTGATTCTCCCCCCACCTCTCCCAAATCTCCACGTCCCTACTTTTCTCTCTCTCTGTTCTCTAGGGTTTACAGTGGAGTCTGTTGAAGGAAGAGGAGGTCATTCCTCGTATTTTGGCGATGGAAGGCCGTAGGGGGCGCCCCCCTAATTCAGAGCGTCAGTTAGTGGGTGAAGGTGCTAAAGGTACTCGACGGAGGAAGGGACGACCCCCTAATGTGGGCGATCCATTGGCACCTGAGGGCCCCAGTCCCAGTGAGGTCAAACTTCTGCGCAAACTAGAGGCTCAAGGTTAGCAAAGGAAATGAGCCCTGAAAAATGTTTGCCATAAGAGCGTGTGCCATTAATCAATCAGCCATTACTCAGAAAGTCGAGGCCAACTTACAAAAAAATGTAGTATATGGACATGGATGTTCTTTTGTCATGCTCATTTGTTATATTAACCTCCTTCATGTGTAGTAATATAAATAATATTTGAATTTCTGTCCCCTATTTTCTCTAAACATCAGGGAAGATAAAGCATGATCTCAGTCAAATGTGTTACGTCAGGCTACAGAAGGATTTACTGTAGGTATCTCCTGAAATGTATCAGTGATGGTGTCGTCCTTCCTACTCCATTCAGAAATAGCCCGTCAGGCTGCCCAGATGAAACTGATGAGAAAACTGGAAAAGCAGGCACTAGCACGTGCTGCCAAAGAAGCTCGGAAACAGCAGGGTAAACTCTTTTTTTTTATGTGTGTTTGCTTTTGTGTGTGGTTAATGTGTCGGTCAGTGGCGGTTATTCAGGTCAGTCAGTCACTTCAACCCACTTTGATCTAAATGGGTGTAGTGTAAAAATCACTGGGGCCTCTGGAGGCCGTCATACTGCTTAAAGAGACAGTGTATGTACGTCCATATATGTTTTCATCATATTAAAGAGATGGCATTAATCCTCTTTCTGCTCTAATCCATGTTGCTGCTGGTTCCAAACATTCCGCTTATACATTTTCTAAATTCCTACACATGACATTGAAACAAAAAATCCAAATTGAAAACTCAAGGCTGTTTACGCAGCCTTCACTTACTGTAAACTACAACTAGAACCATTAACTTTATGTTGTGTAATCTAAAATGTATAATGCAGTAAAAACGAGAGAAGACACATTTTAAAGTATTTTTTTAATAGTCAATATTTATATCAATTTCTAGGTTTTGTTTGAAAAAGAAAAGCATTTACTTGAGGGAAGAGAAAAGAAACAGCAACAATAATATTGACAATAATAAGACAATAAAAAAGAAGAATATACAATGAGTATATAATAACTCATTTAATAATAATTAAAATAAAGATGTTAAACTTTATTTGTAATAATAATAATAAGTATTCTTTAGGCCTTCTGAGCATTGTTTTAGCAAACTGTTGTTTAGCATCTTATACAGTTTAGGAAGATATCAATGAGAGGATAAAATGTCATATTTGTAAAAGAGTTTTAAACATATTCAGCTTTTGGAGCTGCTAAAATAACCTCAATATGTATATTAGTTCAGATTTATTGCATACATTTGGTGACACTAGTGACCTTATCTACCTATATCTAAAGTGTCTTGTCTGCCTTAATTGCTAGAAGCGCTAATCAACTCATAAATTGATGCCTTCATATAGTTTAATAATATCCTACAGGCATAAGAATGGAAGACCTATCCATACTGTGATACCTGTTTGTTACAGTTGTCTAATGACTGCTTAAACTCATATTTATACTGTTTGAAGTTAGAGTAATCCATTCGTGTAAGGGACATGCTGTGTTTGTAATAATATGTGTTACTGTTTTAATAATGTCTGTGTGTGTCTTATGATTGTTTTGTGTGACTGAGTACCTCCAAAATCTTAGTTGTCCTGTAGTTCTCTGAATTACTTGGTCTCTTGTGTAAAATGCATCCTGGTCTGAGTGAGACCTCCTGATTAAATAAGGCTCTCAGGTGTGAATACAGTTGGTGGCTGAGTTTTATGGGTTCATTTTTGTAAACACTAACATAACACTGACTTGACTCTTGTAGCTATCATGGCAGCGGAGGAGAGAAGAAAGCAGAAAGAACAGATTAAGATTCTCAAGCAGCAGGTGGGCCTTCTTCGTGTGTGTGCTGACAAACATTTTTCTTACCTTTCTCCTTATCTAAGTGTCCTGACACATAGTTCCTGTGTCCACTGCACAAAATGCTGAATGTTTTTTTTGTGTGATGCTTTAAAGCTTTTCAGTTACCATCATCACTTCTTGTACTAAACTTATTGTTGTGTCCTTTTGGCCGCCTCAGTTGGAATAGAGTGATTGTAAAGTGATTTTATCTAAGGATATTTTCCAGAGTAAAATTATTAATAGATTATGGGTTTTTTTTGTTTGTTTTGTTGTTTTTTTTACAGGAAAAGATCAAGCGTATTCAGCAGATTCGTATGGAAAAGGAACTCCGAGCACAGCAAATTTTAGAGGTACAGAATCTGATCCAATAGCACCTCTGATTAAGCAGAACATTCCTGGATAGCTACAGCCCCTCAGTCTATAGTGTTTTAATCTTCCTAAAGCTCATTACTGAACAGCAGCATGCATTGGAGGGAGTTGCGTCTTCTTAGGCATAATTCCACATGGAACTAATGCTAAATTGGTCTTGGTTGACGGCTGTTGAATATTAAAATGGCTGTTGCTGCCTCTTCAGACTTTATTTAAATTGGACAGAAAAGTATTTTTTTCATCAGACAACAGTAACAGTTTAGCATAAGTGGGTCGAGGAAAAAAAAGGTGCTGTTTTCCACGTACACAAACACACATGCAACGATGCATACACATCCACACACACTTGTACACAGGCACACACAATTATACTGTAGGAGCTTCAAAGTGTTTTAGCAGGACTAAATCAATTTTGAGTTGACACGGTTGGCAAGCCACTCTTAACGGGAGGCTTCAGAATTTTCACAATTACGTGTTAAAGAGATACATTATTCATTCGCTGTGTTTTACAAAATTGACTGGCATTCAGGAGCATAAAATCTTTGTTCAAACCAGAAAACTGCAAACAATCAGTTAAAGTGCAGCAAAGCCCTCACCCAAGACTGATTGATATATGTCTCTCTGTGATTCTTGACCTTAATTTTTATTCATAGGCCAAACGGAAAAAGAAGGAAGAAGCCGCCAATGCTAAAATAATGGAGGCTGAAAAACGGATAAAGGTATGTTTGTTACGCTTAATGAACCCTTTGAAACAAATGTAAAATTACTGTTAATGTAATATTTTATGAACATTAATATGTGGCACGCAAACTTTTAGCGGCATGGAAAAATCTCAATAATTCAATGATTTGATATGTAGCATGATCTGGGGCTTTCTCCACTTAAGAAGTCGCTGGCAATAAAATTAGATTGGTCTTTTGAAATGGGCTGAAATTCCATCAGTCTGTAGTGATTTTCATGATATTGGCACTATGGAAGCATATTGATTTTTCCCTCATATTCTCTTTCTTTTCTTCAAGGAGAAAGAGTTGAGGAGACAGCAGGCAGAGATTCTCAAACACCAGGTAGGCTTTCACTACAATTTTGTCTCTTAAACAAGGTAGTTACTGTCAAATAAAACCATTTTCTTCAAATAAGAATTTGGAGGTGTGTGTATGTGTTTATGTGTGAGTATATACTGTATTACTGTGGTTAATTACCAAACATCTATTTAATTAAACTACACTTCAATTAAACAGTATTTCTGTTTATTAAACCCCATGCTTATTGGTATTGGATATCACTTCTGTTTCATAATATTTTGCCAACTCTCTCTGCCAGGAGTTGGAGAGGCATAGACTAGATATGGTATGGGTATGTTTATTTTTGTACATCTAACACCTGCATCGTGTAACTGGTTGTGTTATGGTTGTCATAGCAATGCATTAAGTGTAGCACTGGCTGCTGTCATACTACATTCTTCTGCATGGCTTTCCAGCAAAAACAACAAAAAAAGAAAAAGAGTCGGTATGCTGCCTCCATCTGCTCGTCCTGAGGGACAACTGACCCTGTCACGGTGGCCAGGCAGCTTGTGTCCCCCCTCCCCCATCCTACCCCTTTTACTCAGAATGCATTCCAACGACTGCTAGCCAATCCACACTCACTGTCTGAAAGTGCACTCGAGGAGTTTCCATCCATCACATACATTGTCTAACTGTTGTATTGGAATAGCCTGTGTTACCCATGAGTGCTTGACGATTTTGGCCCAGACATTGAGTTTGTGTCTGTTCGTCCATGCATCTGTTCTGCAGTCCACAGAGCGCTGGACTTTAACCTGCCCCATCCCAGCCTCTCTGTCATTCACTGTTCTTGTACTCTGCACAAAGAATGAAAACAGCTGCTCAGAATCATTTTGCCTTTATGGTGGAGACACTTGTAGGCAGATTTCCCACAGTTTGTTGTGGATACAGCACAACCTTCGCTTGAAAATAGACTTGATAGACTGTAAAACAACAATATAATCAATTCCACCATGGGGACAAAAGTGGTTCTCTGTAGTATTTTGTTTTGGCCTGGCTGTCCTGCTTGTAGCCCTTCTCATTCATACACAGTCGCAGCAATCTGAAGGTCTGCCTATCTGTTTCACAGTGGACTCTGAACTGATTGTTACGCAAACGCCTTGTACCTTCACATGCAGTACAATGAAGGGGAGGGGCAAATTGAGACATGAAATAATCCTGGTATTTAAGGTTGTCACTTGCATTTTGTATGCATTTGATATAATGTAGTTTTTTTTATCATAATAACCTTTAACATATTCAGCGTTGTTGATGAAATTGAAAGCTAGAAAAATCTGAATGCCACAGGCTTCATGTCCTTTTTGAACTTGTCCCTTTTGAAGTTTTCCATTTGTAGATAAATCAAACCAATAAGAACATAGAAATATTGCTGCAGAGTGCTTGGCATCCAGCCTGTTTTGTTTATCACAATGACAAAACAATCTTCACAAACAGCCCATTTTAGTCACTGTGTGCTGGAAATGTCCTTGGCAAGCCCTAATAGTGGCAATTGTGTCTTTCTGGTGATCACAGAGGGAATGACAGCCGGATATGGTGGAACGGGAAACCTAAAGAGATCAAATAAAATGATAGTCAGTCACTGGTGATTCCTGTGCCCTTTTGCACTAAACTGTGTGTCATGCACTGAAGAACAACATAGATGTCTGATCCTCAGCACTCACATACTGTGCTAATACTTTAGCTGCCAAAACCAATGAAGTAGAACTGTTCTGTTTGTAGCTACTCTTTACCAGCCATTTCTCTTTGTCATCTCCTCACCAAATATTATTAGACTAATATGTCAGATAAACATTAGCATTGACTCATGTAATTGAATTTATTATTTTAATTATAATGCCAATATGGTACGCTAGATAACTTCTGGCAACCAGTGTTTTGTTGCTTTTGTTGTGTCAGCTTTAGTTTAGAGGCGCCGTCACCGATTCCAGCTGCTTCTCCTTTTGAGCCTGTCATCACATCTACTTTGTATCGCATCTATGTGTTGCTTTTTGGTTGTCATTGTACTACTGTATTCCTCACTTATGCTTCCACCATACATGTGAAAGTGTATAAATGTGAAGCATCGTTTTGTGTTTGTTCAAGTATGGTACCTCTATTGTGCATTACAGTTTTGCATTAATACATACTAAATTTAGTCAGATGTGAGCACTGTGTGTACAGTGTGTGCTTGTTAATGTACGTCTGTTTCCTGCCACTCTAGGAGAGGGAGAGGAGGAGGCAACATGTAATGCTGATGAAGGCTGTTGAGGCTCGCAGGAAAGCAGAGGTAGCCTATATGCACAAAAATAAATGCAAAAATACACACACAGTTCACTCCATAAAAAGCGCCTAAGTCATTATTCCCTGGATAGAGTCCCTCTTTCTCTGCTTTTTGTGCACCCTTTCTCTCCATTCATTTTTTTTCTGCACACTTACCAAGTCAAGTCAAAAGATTCTGGCCCTCAAGCACTTTCCTTTGAATGCGCAGCAGCATTAGGCTGAATTCTAATACTGCTCAGCAAAGTCAAGTAAACCTTCTTGTCTGTTTTCACACACACACACACACACACACTTTCCTTCCCTAATGCTCCCTTGAATTCTGGACTCTCTAGGAGCGTGAACGCTTGCGGCAGGAGAAAAGGGATGAGAAGCGCCTGAACAAAGAGCGTAAACTGGAGCAACGGAGGCTGGAGCTGGAGATAGCGAGGGAACTAAAGAAGCCAAATGAAGACATGTGTCTGTCTGATCATAAGGTAGTTTAGACAGTAGCTCATCGGGTTGGTGCTGTGAGTGTAAAGTTGATCACTAATAATAATAATAATCTAGATTTTAGTCCATGCATACTGTGATGTACAGTATATTGTACATTTTTCATTATTTGAGCAGAGCTAAATACATTTTTTCTGATT
>JAUBNQ010000017.1:13049507-13079584 GCA_032353495.1 Ctenopoma kingsleyae | reverse complement strand
ATATATGTGCCCTGTTTATTATAAACTGTAATGGATTACATGCATTTTCTAATGAAGATTTGAGATTCAAAGGGTTCATTGTCATGTGCACAGTAAGAAACACGTTTCCCTGTACAATGACATTCTTTCTTTGCCGGCCACACCATATGCCACAAATATGTCACCAATTAGCTTAATAAATTACCTCAATAGCAAACAGTCAATATATCATAGTGATTATAAAAAGGCTTTAGTTGGCATAAGTGTATGCTGTTTGACTGAAGGTCTATAGATCAACGTAGCATACAGAAATAACAGTATGTTTTGTACTATTGCAGCAACATCATCAGACCAGACGAAAGCTGTTTGAGATATCCCATTCTCTGCGCTCCATGATGTATGGCCAGGACCGTTACCGCCGCCGGTACTGGGTACTTCCCCACTGTGGAGGAGTCTTCATTGAAGCCATGGAGAGTGGCGAAGGTAGTTAGAGCAGAGTACACACTCTGATGAACTGAGGAAGAGAAAAGAAGACGTTTAAGTGCATCTGTTTAACTGCCTGATCAGCTGTTTCGGTGGTTTGGAATATGCTGATGATGTTATGCTTTATCTTAATTCTCTAAAACTAATTTGAGATTGCATGTGTATATAATAATGGTCTAATACACTTTCACTTATCTTCCAAAAGCAGGTGTAGAATATTATTGTAGATTGATCAGCACACAGTTGTAGTGTCTCCCACAGAAATTTGAGTTTCAGCTGTGTCAATAGTCTCTCTCATTTCTCTGCAGCTCCAGAGGAACTGGAGGAGGAGCGACAGAGAAGGAGGAGAGCAGCAGAGGAGGTCAAGGTTAAGGAGGAACCCCAGGAGATTGAGTTGCAAAAGGAGAAACCCACAAACCACGATGGGCAAAGCATTTGTACGCAAGGCTTAGAGCAACAGAAAGAGGAGGAAAAGGAGCACAAAGGGAAGAAAAGCTCCCCGACTCTCTTCTACCAACAACCAGGCTGTGTATCCAAACTGTGCACACTCCGGAACGTCAACAACGACATTAGCAATGAAACTGTGAAGGCAGAGAGCAAGGAGAGTTCCCATGTGAGACAGAACGGCAGCCCCGTGGGCACTAATTCAGCAACCATACTAGCATCATCCCCCCCTACTCATAATACCTCAGAGGTGGCAGTAGCAACAACCTCCTCCATGGTGACTACTAATGACACTACAAACATCCCTCCCCCGGCCTCAGCCTCTTTAGCCGTACCCTGCCTAGCCCCACGTGAAAGCCCAGGGAACACTCCTCCAACTTCATCCCCTGTCCCATCTCCACACCTCTCATTCCAAGCCAATGACCAGCTACTGAGAGTGCTGACAGAGAGGAGTGGACACTGGTTCAGTCTGCTCCCACGCAACCCCTGTGACCTCTCTTCCCTCACCACAACTCCTCCAGGAGCGCCCCGCATGTCTCCTCAGGAGTCCTCCACCCCAGCCAGACCCAAGTCCACACCTCCATCCCCTGCTCTGCCTCTCACACCTTCTGCAGCCTCAGCCTCTGCCAGCCCACACCACCCAGCTGGTCTCCTTAACTACTCACTATCAGCCCTCCAGGTGAGGCTGTTGGCTAGAATTGAATTAGATGTTGTATTTGTTGAGTACCAAATCACCTGAACTCTGATTATCTACCTCCACCTCCCTCATGCTTTTGTTTTTCCTTTTCTCCCCAGGTTAAGTCAGGTGGTTCATTGCTAGGAGTTTCTTTCGGTAGCTGGCCCAGTGGTATCATTAGTCCCAGCTTGCCTCTGTGCAGCAGCCCCAACCTCATGCTGGGTCATTCTCTCGAGGGAAACACCGCAGCAAGTGTCTCCAGTAAGAGTGAATCACCTTTACCTCGCATTGACAAAATTTCATCCATGCCCTCTCCTGCCCTGGAAATGCCCAAATCCCTTGACCATCCCACACCTCGGCCCATCCCAGAAGGTGAGTAACAAACACAAATAAATAAAAGAGTGCTTAAAGCAGATGCTGTGATCAACCCCCGTTTTTTTTTTTTTTTTTAATTTTAAAGAATTCACCTGCCTTAAAAGATTTCACTTGCCTGAATAATCCAAGATAATTGGATTAGGGAATGTTCTGCTCTGCTGTTCACAGCTTCATTTGGGTATAACATGGCTGAATGCAGAACCTTTTTTCAGGGATGCATGTTCAGTGTATTCTAGCTCACAGGCCTGTTTGTGCTCATTGTCACAGAGATGCTGACAGGGTGGTGGCGGGTGTCTGACATTGAGGAGCTGAGGGCTTTAGTCGATGCTCTCCACAGCCGAGGCATCAGAGAGAAGGGCCTCCAGAGGCAGGTGCAGAAATACGTGGAGATCATCCCCCAGGTCTGCACTAAACACAAAGATGGTACGTGTCTCAGCACTTCATCTGAGCATTGCTGATATTGCTTTGAACAAGAAAGTCTGTTATTCTTATTGTAATAACTAACATTTGGTTTGCTATCATTCACGCTAAGCAGCCTTAGTAGTCCCTGAATATATTGTTAAGACTGTATTATGTTCGGCTGCAGTGTTAATGTGTTTCCTGAATCAGTATTTGTGCATGTACTCATGACTGACTGATATCTTCCCTGCTGCCCATTTAGTGGCCATGATCGAGCTACGTGAACTGGAGGAGAGCCAGGTCAGTGTGGAGTCGGTGCGAGGCTGGTGTGTTGAGGAACAGGCTATGGAGATGGACATTGCTGTGCTGCAACAGGTAGAGGAACTGGAGAGGAAGGTCACAGCAGCCAGCCTGCAGGTCAAGGTAAAATGCTAACACAAGAACACAAATATTTCTCTACACATTTTGTTAGTAGTGTAAAGTGTGACGAGAGTTGTCATCAGAGGTCAAAAAATTGAACAGCACACTTCCTCTTGCAGGGCTGGACATATCCTGACCCTCAATCTGAGAGGGAGGACCTGGTGTATTACGAGCACAAGCCCCCCACCACCAAATCCACGGCAGCATCAGCAAATGGGGGAGACAAGGACTCCAAGGAGCATCCAGATGAGCGAGTGGAGAAGGGCGGGTTGATACGTCACCCGGACAACCCGTTGGACATAGCAGTGACACGTCTGGCTGATCTGGAGCGCAACATCGAGAGAAGGTACCTGAGGAGCCCCTTAGGTACCACCATTCAGATCAGGCTGGATAATGTGGGTACGGTCACTGTCCCTGCCCCCGCCCCATCCACTAGTGCTGACAGGGAAGGGTAGGTCATTTCTCCAACCAAAGCTCCCCACTCTCCCACTAAGACCCTTTCCTCTCTCTGTGTGCTTTATGTTTCCCATATTACTCAAAAAGTGAGGGTCTTTGCTGCTTCGACAGCAGGTTTTTGTGGTGGCTTGTTGCATTTTTGTTTTGTCTTGTGCAGTTTTTTGTGTGGTAGGGAGACTCCACTCAGTTTCATTTCTTGTGCAGGCATTGTTTACGGCATTTGTTTTGTTTTTTTCTGCAGTCATCTGCATGGTGTTGTGCATCAGTAACCTCGGTTATGGGCATACTCATGGCTCCCACTATACTGTACAGTATACACTTACACAGGTTCTACTCCTTCACTCTTTCTGCATGAACTTCCCTTTAACATGACAAAATCGGTGTGAACCTCTCCCCAGTGCCCTACACCCCCAAAATTCTTATGCCTGTCTCTGCACAGCTGGAGCTCTTTATGGTCTGCTGTCTTGTTGGCGGCTGGATAAACTGATACTGTTTATTGCTTTGTGTGTATGTGTGTGAATACGCCCACATATTCACATATGTGTGCATTTTTGTTTCTCATTGCCTTTCCTTCTTTCTGCATTTTCCTCTCCCAGTGGTGAGGAGGAGGTGGCCCATGGGATGAAGGTGTGGAGGAAGGCCTTGAGTGAAGTGCGTAGTGCTGCCCAGTTGGCCATGTGTATCCAGCAACTGCAGAAATCTATCGCCTGGGAGCGTTCCATCATGAAAGTGGTGAGCAGCACATAAAAAAAAGAAGCCACATCATGTTTCTACCCCATTAATTCAAAACAAATTCTATTCAGCAAGTGTATGCTTGTTTTTAATGGATGCACTCATTTTGTAGTACTGTCAGATGTGCAAGAAGGGAGATAATGAGGACCTGCTCCTGCTGTGTGATGGCTGCGACAAAGGCTGCCACACTTACTGTCACAAACCTAAGATTACCAGTATCCCAGAGGGAGACTGGTACTGCCCGGCCTGCATATCCAAGGTATCAGAGTCTTTTATAATACATCTGCCCACAGTGGATCACTAGAGAGAATAAATCAATCCCATCTCATGTAATTATTTATGTTTTCTAGTTGATTCTCACCACCCTCCATAAATCCACGCCATATGAGACTTTAGTAGTTGTAGTTGTCAATAATGATAGTTTTGTATTAAAATAATTACATTTGAGGCTGTATGTGGATTTTACATTTCCCCTAAAGTTTTATTATGTTTCCTCTCAACTTTTATTGTCTGCAGCAAGAATTTGGCAATTTGGCAATTTTATCCATTAAATGACAATAAAACACTCCATATTCATACTTCAAGTAGCTGTTACAGTAACAGTTTTTATTGCATATTTAATAGAATGTTTTAAGCAGGTGCAGTCAGGGGAAAACTGTATGATACTAGTTGGTGTAAGATATGACAAATAGGTCTGATATTTTAGTAAAGGCTAGTATTAGTATGATTAATTCGTCCAAGTTGAACTGTTCTATGAGGTTTAATTGCACCATTGTTTTCATTATTCAGGCATGTGGCCCATCCCCAAAAATCAAAAAACCTCCAAGCAAACCAGTAGCATCCAGCGGAGGAGGTAGTAAGAAAGGTGGAGAGGCGAAGAAGAATGGGAAGCAGGCAGGTAATGGGGATGTGTCTGAGGATGACTCAGCCAGCACCAGCAGCACGCCCAAGAAAGGTGCAAAAGACACCAGCAGGAAGAGGAAAACAGAGGAGACCTCCCCTGCTCTGTCAGCATCCATTCAGGAGAGCCCTGTGTGTGTGAAGCGAGCCAAGACGGCTAGAGACAACAACAGGGACTTAGGTTTATGCAGGTATAAGCCCTCATACTTGTTCATACTTGTCTTTGTGTTGAATATTTTTTTTTACTGAATTGATCAGCTTTTTCTTTTTTTTTAACAGTTGTACAGTAGCTGCTTTATCCACCATAGATCTGTTTCTAAGTTGCATAAAGATAATTTAAAAAGATAATCTTTTCTACTTATTTTTTACCTCTGATGAGTGGTATTTTTTCAGCACAAAGTCAGCTGTAAGTGTCATTGATTTAGGGTTATTATTCATTGGTGTTGGCTCATAAAAACACAGATGTTCACATCAAATACAAACTTTATATCTCCATTAACTAACTTATTTTGTCCACTTGGGGGAAGCATGCTGTAAACACAATGCTGACATTATCACTTTTTAAGTTGATATAGTGAGATAGTTAGTAAACTGTTATCTCTTTAAATATCATGTAGATATGTAGACACCATCTCCTGTGGAAAATGTGACTCTGCTAAATTCTCCACCGCGTTGTCCAACTTCATCTGTTGACACTTTGGTGCACAGCTGGTAGTGCTGGTGTTGCAACCAGACACTAAAGGGCCATAAAACCAAAACAAGTAGCTAAAAGATGCTTTGTAGAGCAGAGGTGAAGACTGTTCTCTGTGGGCACATACATGTGTATGATCAGTTGTTGATATAAATTTATTCATTATAGCTGTTTTAAAAAGAATAAATTGTAAAACTCTGTGTTTTATCTTAACAAATACAGTTCTTGATCTTTGGCTAACTGTGTGTACCTTTGTGTATTTGTGTGTTCAACAGGGTACTCCTTGCTGAGTTGGAGCGGCATCAGGATGCATGGCCTTTTCTCACACCCGTCAACCTGAAATCGGTCCCTGGCTACAAGAAGGTCATCAAGAAACCGATGGACTTCTCCACTATACGTGAGAAGCTTGTGAGCAGCCAGTGAGTCCCCATCGTTTTTTCCAGTTCTTTTTGTGCAGGAATCCTTTGGGGCCTTTGCACAGAATTTGTAGTCCAAGTGGTGTTTTTCAGGAAATAACTTTTAGTTACAGTTTGTAGTGTATCTGTGTAGCGGTTTGTAAGTTGTACTTTCTCACCTAAAGATTGTCTTTTTATTTCAGGTATCAAAACCTAGAGACTTTCATCATTGATGTCAACTTGGTTTTCGATAACTGCGAAAAATTCAATGAAGACAACTCAGACATTGGTCGAGCTGGTCATAACATGAGGAAGTTCTTTGAGAAGCGCTGGACTGAGCTTCTGAAACAAACAAACTAAAAGTTCAGATCCACTCTATAAACCCATTCAGCTTTTCATATCGGAGCACCAACTTTCTCTTTGGTTTGTATTTCCTCATGGAGAATGTGACTTTGCGAGATGGAAGGAGAAGTCGCAACATTAATAAGGAACCCATGGTGTACTTAAGAGAGGTGTCACCTTGAAAACAAAAACAGTCATTACATGAGGTGTGCTGGATTTATTACAGCAGGGATAAAAGCCCCAAAGAGTCCCAGAGAAATGGGGTGTCCTAGTGCAATACCATTCCCTGTCTCAGAACACTGCACTGAATGAATCCTCAACTGTCACTGATGTGTCTGCGCTAGAATACTTTCCACTACTTGTAAATAGTCTTTTGTTATTTAATCGTATTATAGTGAATGTATTTAATTTTGTAATAATTATTTATGAATCAAGGTCCACTTCATTTTCTACGAAAAGGAAGAAATCAACTGAACCGCTTTGAATTAAAAAAAAAAAAAAGGAATGTGTCTTTGTGTTATAATTTTTCACCCAAATATCAAACAAAGCCAAGAAAAAAAAACTGTTTACACTGTTCAGTGCTTTGGGGTGTCAGAGGACTGTATTCATTTGTTCAAACTGTAAAACTGCATTTATTTACAGGAACAGCAGAGGAACAGTTAGACAATGGTGATTTTTGTGTATATACTGTTTATTAATGTCAATATTATGTCTTGTTTGAAACGATGTGTAAAAATTGTTTAAGAATATTAAGATATTGTTTATGCCTTAGAATGATTGTAGCATTCTATTTTAGTGAACGTGATGAAAACATTATCATATATATTGTTTGTACAGTATATACATATCCTCTGCAAACACTGTGGTATCCTTAATCTTGGTAGTGCCTACCCTTCCAACAGGGGCATGTAGGGGATGTTATTGTTTTTAGTTTTCATTCTTATGATGACATTATTTTTTTATATGATTTCAATCCAACAAGGCCTCCAAAGTTGGACAGTGACACAGAAACCATTCCTCACCATAGCAGAAGAGAAAAAAAAAGGAACAACAAGCATTCAGTTATGCTTCCATGATGCATTTCCTCGTAATCTGCCACAATACAGAGGACCTAAGGCCATTTGTAACCACTGTGTTGAACCTTGCTGTGTGTTGTGGCCTGATGGAGGCAGCTAGATTTTTTTGTACCCAAGTCAAGAGTACTTGAAGTTACTTTATTTAAGATATTGTGGAATAAAAGTATCATTCTTTTGTAGGAGCTTTATTTTTCACTAGTGTGTGGCACGGACCTATTAAAAGGATGTTTTTCAATGTAAATGACTTAAACTGGTTTTATTTCGATTCCATCTTAAAGAACTGCTTTTGATAAAAGATGGTGATCCGTGATGGATCTGTGGATGAATTTATTCTTCAATCACGTTAGTATGCATTAGTGCTGCAACAAGTATTTTGAATAGTGATTAATCTGTTGCTTACTTACTTGACTAAGAAATTAGTCACCGAATCAATAAAATGTCAGAAAAATTGTGAACAACATCCTTCTCAATTTCACAAAGCCCAACATTATGTTTTCTTTTGTTCAATAAACATCTCAGTTTACAGTGACAGACGACTTAATAAACCAGATCATATTCACATTGAGCTGAATCATAGAATTTTGACAATTTGTCAGTTTCGCTAGAATACTCTTATCAATAGTATTCGTAAATGTGTCAGTGTCTATTTCCACTCATCAACACCACTGTGGTGCCCCTGGGCAAGGCCTTTAATTCCAAACCACTGATCTCTGGAGGAACTGCTCAGTGGCCTGTTAGTGGAAAAAACAGCAAGAATAATGCCAAAAACACAAATGTAAAAATCTTTTCAATATCCTATAATTACAACAAAGCAAATGAAAGATTTATGTTGTCAATGAAAACACATTGATTTGACAAGATGCTTGTTTAATTTAGTGAATAATTCATTTCAAATAAGAAATTGTTTGTTTTTGTTTGTGAATTTTAAGAGGTTCAATCATCAGCAACAAAGTACTAAACATACAAAATGATGAACTGTAGGTAAACGATCTTGAATAAAATAAAAATAATTAAATTATTAAAAATGTTACACATAAGTTTCTAATGCATCCTAGACATTATGTCTGACCATTAACAGCAGAGCTCTGCATATCTTTTTTAGAACAATGTTACAGCACTACAAGTAAACTAGTACAAATTTTAAATATACATTATGATACATTCAGACAGTGGTAAATCATCAGATCATTTACTTAAAATTATCAATAATAGTAGTGTAGGAATAAAAAGGTGTCTGCAAGTAAAAAGTGCTGCATTCAAAATGTTAGAAGTTCTCATTATGCAGAATGAATCATTTCACATCAATGAACATAATATTACTAGATTATAATTATTCATCTTTATTATTTCAGGACAATTAATGATCGTGTTCATCAATTTAACGTTGCAGCTGGTAATGATTATTTTAACACCTTACTACCTTTATGATGATGATTTAAATCTAACAATTATAATACAGAACATAGTGTTGGGTGGCTTACGATTTTACACCAAAGATCAATAAAGTCTTATGAATGGATTTTTTTATTATTAATCTGTTCAATTATGAAATAAATGTAGTTAGTTTATGAAGTATGTAGTAGCTGGAAATGCCAGCGTTATTTAGTTGTTGTTATAATAACATAGGACTAACAAAGAATTTGACTTTAATATTATATTTTCTAGTCTACTCTTGTAATTAAAAAAAAAAGAAGTCTTCTTCCTCTTCCACTGCAGATTACAAAACTGGGAGTTTCACATTGTTTTTTTTTCCCATGTGTTTTTTTTTTTTTTTTTAATAAACACGAATAAATCTTTTAGTTGTTTATTAGTATACATCTGTTTTACATCAGTCTTTAAATGTAACACTAAAGATTTTAGATTGTTATTTATTATCTTTGTCGTTATTAAGTTTTTTGACGTGAAAAAAAAACCATCAGCACCGTGGTGACGTAAGACGTACTACGTGACCGTCAGCTGTTCGAGCAGGAAGTGAACAACAGTGAAGCGCAGAGACACAACACGACGCAGGAAGGTAGAAAACACAGCTGTGTGCAGGTGTAGCTAATGTTACTGTTAGATTTAACCTTATTTTCCGCCTGAACTTGTTTGTTCGTTGTTGTTTTTCCTCCATCGTTTGTTTCCGCGCTGGCTTAATAATAATGTTTGACAGTAACATGAAGTAGAAAGTTTCCTCTCGCTCTGATGCACATTTACTTTGAGCCTAGTTTGAGCATTTACAGTTAAAGCTTCCCTCTCCAGCTCTGTTAGGGGATGATGTGACAGATCTATATGAAGCGCTGTTCAAACAAATAACCTGAAGCCTTTTATTGTATTTAGGGATGAACTCAGCCTGTGTGTTAATCTGCTGAACATTTCTTGATGAATTGCTTATTTATTATGTCTGCATTACGTTAGAAAACTTTGAAAATGCCTGTTTATTAATTATAATACCTCAACCCAAGAGTAAAATTCTCTTTTTTACTTATAATTCACTTAAAACTTATAAATGTCATCAAAGAGCAGAAAGGTCTTTTTCACTTTTTCCGATTTCACACAAATAAAATCCAGCATTTCTAGTAGGTTACAAACAATTTACTGCTGGGATTTGTAAAGTTTTTGAATCTTGGATCTTGAAAGGGTAGCTGAATATCCCACATGGCACTGACACAGAAAAATATCTGATTTCCAGTTAGACAACTTTAAAGACTTGCATATTTACTTGAATGACTTGATGTAGCAATAACAGCTAATTATTATATCATGTATAACTTGATATATAGTTCATATAACTCATTCATTTCCATCATGCGAACTTTAGGACCAGCAGTCCCCATGACGTCCCTGATTTGCACTTTACAAGACCATCGGGATGATGTCAACTGGTGTGCCCTCTCAGGCAAACTGTTGGCCACGTGTTCTGGGGACAAAACTCTCAGGATCTACAACACGTGTGACTTCTCCGAGATGCCCTTCTCACCACTGTCAGGACATGGCTACAGCGTCCACTGCTGCTGCTTCAGTTCCTGTGGACAGTTCCTCGCCTCGTGTTCGACCGATGCAACGACAGTGATCTGGTCCACGGTCACGGGTGAGATCGAGGCCGTCCTGGAGCATCCTGGTCGTAGCCCGGTCAGGATCTGTGCGCTCTCTCCTGACTCTGCTCACCTGGTTTCTGGTGCATCTGATGGCACTTTGGCTCTGTGGGATTTCCCCTCCAAAAAGCTCTGCAGGTAAATTTGAAAGTCTGAGAAAATTGATTCATTGATAAAATAAGCTTAACTAGTGTTAAAAATGAGCTTATTGCAGCCCTACATGTTTGCAATCTTATTCTATTGTAATGCAAACTGTGCTATACTATGTTAGCCAGGTTAGTTAGGGGCTAACTGTAGGATAATAGCCTACCCGTTGGTTGTGTTTGTGAAGGACCGGGGCAGTGCCTGACACCACAGTGGTAGCCTGCTCCTTTAGCCCCTGCAGTCAGATGTTCATGACCGGCTCCACCTATGGGGACCTGCGTCTGTGGGACCTGGATATGAACCAACTCCATGCAGAGAAGAATGCCCATGACCTGGGAGTGACCTGCTGCACCTTTGCTCCTGGCATCCTCAGTGGTGAGAATTTATCACCTACTCTGTGGCACACAGCTTTGTCAGGTTTTTCTGGTGGCATTCAAGAGTAAATGCAAATTTCCAGATTACACATGGCTATTGTATTTTTCCACATAAATTTGCAATATAAACCATCCTCACCAAAACTATCAAAAGTAACAGTACTTATTATGCAGCCTGATATTTTTTTTATTAATTAATGTATTTTTTGATACTTTATATGTGTTATTATAACATTTTACTCTTCTAACTGCTGAAGGTGAAAGGAGTTTTAAAAATATGGAAAGTTTTGGCATTGTTCTTTGCTTTCGTCTTTTAGCTGGTCAAATTGTGCAGTTTCGTCTGGCATCCTGTGGGCAGGACAGTCAACTGAAGATCTGGTCCATCACCATGTCCAGCTCTAAGGGTTCAGTGACATATCTTCACCTATCTTAATGCAACATCTATATGTCGTATGATTCTCTCTGTCATTATTACAACTTTGTATAGACAGAAGATTGTCTCGGTCTGAGGCTGCAGGCTCTGTATTGACTAAAATGATGCACTGACGGCTGATTACAGTCTTCATTTGTGTAAATAGTTTGTAATGTTTTAGCATCAGTTTATCAATATTTAACTGTTTTTTGTACCACTAAGTACTATTTATGCATGTCATTTTCCTTTTTCCCTTTTGAATGTTTTTTTTTGTGGATTCTTATGAAGATGATGTCACAGTCTAATCTTTATCCATCTTTGTCCTTGCTGTTTGTTTCTCTCTCGCAGTGTATAAGATGCAGCTCCTGCACACATTAAGTGGCCAGTCGGCTCCAGTCCTCTCCTGTGCGTACTCCTCAGATGGACAGCTGCTTGTGTCTGGGTAAGATCTTACGTTTAACAGAGGATAGCGGTTGTGCTTCTCTACAGTTTACATCCGTTTTATGTTTCTGCATTTAAATTGATTTCTTGCTTTGCAGACAACAAATATCTTCAGTGAAAATCAAATCGCACAGTCTTGAAATAAGCTTTAAATAGCCTAGCTACGTCATCCCATAATTCCTTCATCCAGTGGCAGATTTAGGTACAGGCGACATGGGCAGCTGCCCGGGGCGGCATGTTGCCAGGGGCCACCATGGCGTGTTTGCGCAATAAAATCTGAAATGGTGGTGATCGGTTTCCTATCTCGCATTTACAGTTCAGTGATATCACACCGCAGTGACTGTGTGGTAATTAACCTTGTTGGAGTGGGCGCCCTAATTCTAGTTTGTGAGCTGGCCAGGAGCCTGCCTGGTAATGGCTTCCATTCAGAAGTACTGTACTAGTTTCTATGAGAGTGGAGGGGTGGGTTGGGGTGAAGCTAAGGTTTAGTTTGACTAGGCCACAACCACCACTGCCTTCATCTAAACGTTTGGTATAATATTGGCTGGTGATGTTATTTTCAAGAGTGACTGTTGTGTGTGTTGTGAGCTATCATTGCTCAGTCAGAATCCTGCTGAGTGTTGAGTAAATAATGTAAAGGTCACTGTTTTGCAGCTGTTGCTTAAATTTCACATAGTGAAGCTTTGTCAAATGCACCCACAGTGACGAGGACACACACTTGCAGTAATAAGCAATAATGACGTAACACAGATAAAATGTTTACATCTATTTATCTTTTCCAGGAATATTTCAAGGAAAATTTCAACCAGTGACTTCCAGAAAGAAAAAGAAAAAATCTTTTGGTACACTTTGAAATACTATTAGCAGCCAAGTAATATAATATACACATTATATTTGATGGGCTAAAACAAACAAAAGTCCCTGGAGTGCTGTGAAAAAGTATTTGCCCCATTCTTATTTTTATTTATTTATTTATTTTTGTATGTTTCTGACACTTAAATGCCACAAATGAATGTCAAGTTTTTGATAGCTTTTTTCCCTTAATAAATGAAATCATCACTTAAAAACTGCATTTTGTATTTACTCTGGTTATATTTGCATGATATTAAAAATTGTTTGATGATCTGAATCATTTAAGTGTGAAAAATATGCACAAAATCAGTAAGGGGGCAAATATATTTTTATAGCACTGTACGTTCCTCTAAAGACATTAAGGAATTTTAACCTTCATGTTTTCTCAAGAAATTCATGTGACGTTACTGCAGTTGGCGGCCATATTATAAATCTATATTTTACATCAGTCTCTTGATCCTAAATAGATCAAGACACAGATACTGATTTATTTAAGTTCAAGATAAGAAGAAGAAAAAGTATAAAATATAGATTAATTGCCTGGACACTGACGAAGTAGGTCACCCTCAAATGTAAGGGTGCAGTACTACAGATGATCCACTGGGGGGAGACATTGATTAATTTATTCCTCAGTGAGAGAACCAACTGCACCACACACTCAGCTAATAAAACATTACTTACATAGTTTTATCTGTATCTTTTTATTTCCCTCAGCTCTGTGGACAAAACTGTTATGATTTATGATGCTGTAAGTACATCTTCTTTTTGTTGATTTACTTAGTAGTAACAGGTTTTACTAGATTTAAGTATACGACACACCATTCATGACATAACATTCGTATTTTGCTTATTGCTATACTTTGTGTATTTGCAGAAAAATGCAGTTTTGCTTTATACATTGAAAAAGCATGACAGGTAAATATTTGCTTATTCTTGTGTTGAAGTTTTGTTTAGATGATTTTCTCACTGAATATAAGCATGAATCTAAAATGTTTTTAATCAAATCTGTCTGTGGGAGATCTTGAATATGTAACAACACTTATTATCATTTAAACTTTGGCTTTCTAATAAAATACAAAAATATGCGTGATTTTGAAGAAAAAAAAAACAGACATTAAAACATATTGATAATAAGATAATAGTTTTAGTAATACTTTCGGTTGATAGTGCATTATTCTTAAAGGAGAAACCACACAGTTTCTCTGGATACAAGTTCAGTCCTTCTTTAAACACATTTTTTCTTATGTTTCTTATTCTTTATTTTCATAAAAGCGGACATGATTTGATCGTTGTGCTGAATCTTTTTTAAACATTCAATCCCTTTGTTTGCACAAGGATATCAATTGTAGCACCAATAGATTGTGATGCTGTGTGGCCACTAAACATTTACATTTTTAGAAAACTACACTCACTGCATCTCTTCCTTTACGCATATGGTGCAGGTACGTAGAAGCCACAGCTGGATGATCACTCTTACATGCTATTTATACGTCCATCCAGCCACCTGTAATTGAAAGGCAGCAAGTTCATTTCCTTTCAGTGGCGCAAATGAAAGTCATTTTGGAAAATCACTAACTGAAGTGGAAGTAGACGAGGCAAGTTGAAGGAAAGTAAAAAAAAAAAAAAAGCAAATCACAACACTTGACAGAATGCCTTCAGGAAACTCATTTGACTTTAGACAAACGCAGAATAAAACAGTGTGAAACTAACTTAATGTGAAGTCCTTTCAGTACTTATTGGAGATTTTAGACGTGTTTGAAGCCAACCTGCTTTTGTGGATCAACATTTCTGAGCAATTCAGCTCAGCTTTAGGGAGATTGTCCTCATTAAAGTTGCCTTGATTTTCATGAATCTACTGAAAATTTGATTTAAATCCTTATTTAGATCTTTTGACATGGTAAATCACCACTGAATTGGCCCTCTGATGGAGAATAGTTTAATCACTGCTACATATTTAGGTCTGATATCAAGCTGTAGTTCCCACCTTTTAACCATGTAATAGCTCCACTGCAGGTAGGGCCCCTACAGCTGATTCAAAGCTCAGAATTAAAATTTGTGGCTTTTGGCTTCAGTTTCTGAAAGTTTCGAATGGACCTGCATGTTCACAGAGCCAGTTCGATATTTAATCTTACTTCTAACAATGTAGGAAGTCTCTTTTGGTATTATACAGAAACGTTACACCTCATTGTTGACAGAGTTGACATTCAGCTGATTACTGTTATGCGCTGCAGGTATGTGACAGCGTGCGCCTTCTCTCCAACATCACCACTAATTGCTACAGGATCTATGGATAAGACTGTAAACATCTGGAGGCTGGAGGACGGATGCAGTGGCCATGGTGGGGAAAACACACACACACACACATATCACTTGAATAGAGTAAGATTCACCATTATATATTGATGAGTAATTATTGTTTGGTCTTGCAATCTATTTATGCATCTGCCTCTTTTACTGCACCTCCAACTTGTTTCCAATGGAAAGGCTAAAATAATTTTTTGACATAGCTAAAGTTTTATAGCTGCCGTCTTATCTTTGCCTGCTCTACAAATTTGCACAGAATCTTGCTCTGCTTTGTGTATTTTCTGCAAATGTTGAAAACTCTTAAGAAGGATCTTTGTCACGGTCAGTAAACCATTACGTCACATCTCATCTTGTGGTGAAGGACAGACTGTAAAGATTGCTCAAAGATTACATTGCAGTGCTCATGTTTACAGTTATGTCTTTTTGTGTTTCAGTGGAGCCCGCTCTGTCATCAAGTGAAGGTAGAGAAGAAAATACGTTTTACCATAAAATATGTTACACTAGTGTACGAGGCATAACTTGAAAAATATTTGCACAAATAATTAAATAATTTTATAATAATTGAAAATGTTCATCTTTTTATCTGTAGGTGTCAGATCCTAGTTTGCTCTAGCATCAAGCTATTTCGGTTTGCAGTGCACAAGCTTCTTTTCACCTTCTAGATTCACTGTGTGTCAATGAAAACGTCGATGAAAGCTCCAGACATTTATTTATATTATTACACAAGTCGTGCTAGCCACAGCCCCTGATCAATAGTTAGTCAGCAGGATTCCAGGATAGTCATCCGTGGAGAATATGTAGTCATTTTTCAAAAGGTGCTGCAGCTGTCAAGGACTGACCGACTTGCTTTGATTCCCCCTCTCAGGGAGAACCTCAGCAGGCCGATCGAAGCTGTTGGTCAGCGATTGGTCAGAGGAGGATGTGTCAGAGTGGCTGGAAGAGGAAGGCCTCGGGGGATTGGTGGACAAATTCAGGGCCAACAACATAGATGGGATAGAGCTGCTCAGTCTCACCAAGGAAACACTGGCGTCAGAGCTGCACATAGGTGAGGAAGACAAGCATCACATACTGATCAGCGAGTGCAGTGCCGCGTCCTCAGTCTCTCATTCTCTCCTACCTCTAATGCTTGCTATGTCTGAAATGTAAGAATATAAACCCGTCTTATGGTTATTACACGCTTGGTCTCTTATAAGAATGAACGTGGACGTGTGTGGATGAACAGCACATTAGATTAAAGTAAGGGCGAAGGAATGAATGAATGTTGATGGGGGAGGTTTTACTCGGCAAGATTACATAATGTTAGGCTGCACTGAAAATCACTCAGCTTTGGGGCTTCAGCAGTTCTGACTTTAATCTGAAGCACTTCATCAGTTACATAACCCAACCCCCAAAAGAGTATTTTCCACAAGGTATAAAGTGAATTTACACCTAATACCATTAGGCCTTCCTGGTTATTTCCAAGTCTCTCTGAAATAGAAATGCTAATGAAATTTCAGACTTTTGGTATGTTTCTATTTTTCTGCAAGAAATGCAACCACAACACTAAAGTAGGAGTGTTATGTTGTCGATGTCAGTCTACCAGTTGTGCAAGTATTCGTCATGTAGTCGTCTACGAGTGTTTGTTGTATTGCCATGCCGTCATTTCCATTCCACAGTGACTCCTCAGTTTGCACAGCTTCAGTGCTGTGTGACAGCTTCTGTTTCTTTCTTCTTCTTCTGTTTTTAGTAACATAGCATTACTCTCTGCTTTTTAACAGAATTAAAATGCATATAAAAAGTTTTCCTCCACTTGGAAGTTTTCCCCTTTTGTTTGAATCATGGGTGATTTAATTGGCTTTTTTGACAAAACATTACAAAAACATATTTTAAAAATGCCACACAAATTGTTAAATGTATTTTAAGCATTGCAGGATATATAGACCTGTATGTGGAAGTTCCAATTACTGCTGAATTAGTATCCTGGACAGAAAATACACTATGGAGACCAAAGAACACTTTGTGTAACTCAGTGAAAAGGTTATTGAAAAGCGCAAATTAGGGGATGAATACAAGAAAATTTCCCAATCGCTGAACATTTCTTGGAGTACAGTTATATCTATCATTAAGTAATTAAAGGAATATGGTACAGGCATAAATCTGCCTGTGGTAGGTCTGTGACTGTGTGAGAAGAGGACTAGTGAGTGTTGTAACCAAGACACCTGTGACCCCTCTGAAGGAGTTACAAGCTTCTGCAGCTGAGATGAAAGAGTCTGTGCATATGGCTTCTATTAGCTCGGTTCTTCACCCGTCAAAGCTTTAACTGGCAAAGAGAAAGAAAAAAAAAAAACAACTCATGTTAACTCTCAGCTGGAGTTTGCCAGGAGCCGTGTGGAGGATTCTGAGGTAAATTGGATGAAGGTTTAATGATTTGATGAGACTAAAATTGAACTTTTGACCATCAGACTAGACTCTGGTGAACAACTCAACTAATAATTGTATATACAGTGTCAGTCTCAGTCAGCGTTAAGCTTTAAACTGAGGTATATTTCTAATACAATCCTTCAAACACATTCACAGCACTCAGGTGATATCCGTTTAACAACCAGCCAATTGGCTGCATCAGTGATGATTTAAGTGAGTAACTTTGAAGAGTGTGAATACTTATGCTCCCACTTATTTTCAGGGTTATTTACTTAATTAATTTATATTACTTTGTAGAGATCTGTTTTCACTTTGACATTTACGTTTTTGTAAATTCTTGTCAAAAAAAGCCAGATTAAGCCAGTTTATAAGTGCTGTAACTTAGAGGAGAGCATTGAGTGGCAATATGTTTTATCTGCTGCAATAAAATACAGAAACGGGTATTTTTTTCAAAGGTGGGAGTGAAATCAATACACGTTCTTTCCTTCAAAAGAAGAGACACAATAAAATAAGACAGAATGTACTTGTAAGATTATCAGGGAGACTATAGTTAACTCTTTATTTTGTGTGGTCATTCGTTTTCATAAATGATCCTAAATTCTGCAGCAGTTGGATTCTTCGAAACAGTAAATTAAATTAAATTAAAATTCACTCAAGTGCCTGCTTAGTATTTAACTTTGAAATGGACAGACAGTCAGCAGACATGATCTGTTCCCACCATGTTCACTCTCACCCACGCTCACATTTGCCATCCAAGAGTGAAAAGTGCTAAATGCAAGAATAATAAATACTAAACCATGATACTGATATATATTTTTTAGCAAATTTGTTCAACTTGATACTCCAGTGGTTTCTGTTTTACTGACAGCACACATCATCTTAACTGGGCGTTTTCCACTTCTGGCACATTTCTTTATTCTTCTGCTCTTGTGTGTGTGTGTGTGTGTAGAGTCTGTAGGCCTGCGCAGTAAACTCCTGAGGAGGGTGGAGGAGCTGAAGAGTGATTCAGTGTGTTCAGGCATTCCTGATGAGTTCCTGTGTCCAATCACCAGGGAGCTGATGAAGGAACCGGTCATTGCTGCTGGTAAATGAAGATCAGTACTTTTATACTTAACACATTTTTCACAAAACAACAACAGTTCTTTAAATACAGACTCCAGAGTTGTTTCTTCAGAGTTAACTTATTTGCTTGTGTTTGGGTTATTGGTGTAATATACTGTATTTTGGACATTTCCCAACAGATGGCTACTCCTATGAAAGAGAGGCCATCGAGAGCTGGATCAACACCAAGAACCGCTCCAGCCCTATGACCAACCTCCCATTACTGACGACTTTGCTCACCCCTAACCACACCCTGAAGATGGCTATTGGTCGCTGGAAGACCAGTCACTAGCGTGTGAAAAAAAACTTGCTTTTACTGTGTGTGTCCCAAATGTTTTACCTGAAGTAGACAGAAACCAGGCAATAAGAGCCCACAGAGATCCCACAGCGTCGCAGGTACGGGTGTGTCTGGTTTTGTTCCATTTGAGGCATGTGCACACTGTGGGTGTTTCTTTGGTGGGAAGCAGTTTTATAACTGTGAGGGGCAGAGAGACAAATATTGATATTCTACCAACATGATGTTCCTCTGGCCAATATGTTGGTAAAGACGCAGAGTAGAAAAAAGTAGATTATTTGCTTGTTTTGTTTAGCTGTTTTAGGGTGCCACCTGCACAGAAGAAAGACACCCATGGTCTTTTTGCTTTGATAAATGTTGGGCCGTCTTCACTTCTCACTTGCTGCCTTTAGCTTTAGCGTCATTTTATTTCTGGCATACAGGATGGTTCGTCTGTTGTGGCTGATAGTGGACAGTTGTCTGGTTTATTAAGCTGAATAGAAAATGTGAGAATGTGCATCTATCGCCCTTTACAAGTGCTGGAGAAACACTGCATGATAAAGAAAACACAACACAAAATGCCTGCAACTCTAGGCTCTTTGCAGATGACTTCCAATTCTGAGATATTAGATATAAGTTTAAGATATTTAGACTGCAGAGACAGCTTGTTTGATATCTACCCACAGATTTTAAGTGATGTTCAGTTCAGGGGTTTCAAGTTTCTTGACTGTCTGGATCTGCATGCAGAGCTTGCTGATATTTAGTTGAATCCATTTTTTTTACAACCTCAAAGCAGAATATTTCCACCGTCATACTTAACAGATGGCAAAGAAACTTACTGAGTGCTGCCACAAATACTCTTTAATTTTTCCAAGTTTTTAAATTCATCATTCAAATGAAAAGTAAAAGTACATTAACATTTGAAGTGAGACTCATTCTTTAATGTCTGTTTGCTGCAGGGATTTAATTTGATTCTTTTCACTTCAAACATCAACAAAAGATTGTGAGCAAAGCTAAAAAAAACGATTTCGTAATTAAAAAAACTCTAATCGGGTGGCATTTAATGTTGTTTATTCTTCATTTATTCATCATTGCAACCTTTCACGTAGAGTCTGTTGATCTTCAGTATGTTACAGACATGTATCTGTTTGTTAGATTGTCTGAACGTTGCTGGACTTATTACAAACCCTATGGGTTATTGTGCTTGACCAGAGTAGTATAAGTTTACCTCCCTGTGCAGGTTAACATCCATAATGTAATGCATTAATGACAATAATAAAAGAAATTTGCAATATTCAAAAAATGTTAATGTCCACAAGTCATTTATTTTAATGGTTTGAATAAGTGTCAGATCAGATAAGTTAAGTTGTAAAGTGAAAAGACCTTTTATCTATCCGTCCATACAAAGTCTGAAGCTTATGCAACATTTTATGGAATATATGCTGTAAAAAAGTAGATGTAGAAATGTAGTTATCCATTAATATTTTATTTTACCACAATAATAATGTGGTAATATTCTGTAATCCATAGTATGACTCAAAAGGGTATATAACAACTATGGACATACAGCAATGCAAGAAGTCTCTTAAGGTCTGTATCCTTGATTGTGTAAATGCTCTTTCTGTGTCCAAATAAACCAATAAACACTTCATATGAATATGCTCTCTGCTATGCAAAAATAAATAACATATACTGTGAATATCGAAGCAATCAATTCAATAAAAGATTATGTCATGTACAGTACAGTGCATCTGTTATCAAATGTACTAAGAAAAAGAATCTCAAGTACACAAAGTAATTTCTTTTGAAGCCTGTAATGCTGACAGGTAACCACTTACAGGGAAATATATAATCTGCAAATACAGTGTACACCGTACAAATATAAATGTTTTTTTAAAGACACTTGACAATAGAAATGGTCATATCCTGCAACTAATAGCATGAGGTTTTGTATATTCGTGCACAAAGCTTTCTCTGACTTCTGTACTTGATATAATAAAAGTTCAGACAGTATACTAGTTATTTTTTAAATTCCTACTTAAGGTATGTCTGGTTTTCTTGAATACACTAGTGTAGCTGTAGACATGTAAGCAAAAGCGTAGTAGCCTGAGTTGAACACTGGTTCTAGATTGTAAAATGCAGTGCAGCAGCATAACTCTACAAAACAGGCTCAGGGAAGGGATCTGTTCTCAAAACAGTCTCCCTTGCTACCTTATTTGGGACATTTGTTGAAAACAGCCTGTATCTGTGCTTTGACAAACTATATTCAGACATTAGACTCTATAAATGAGCGTTTGGGTTTGATGGGAGCCATATGCAGAGCTGGGTTGTCTCTCGTTAGGCTTGCCTGTCTGTGCCTCCCGTCAGGGAAGCGTAGCTGGGAGGATGTGGTGCCTCTGGCCTCTCGCTGGTGGAGCCGTTCTCCAAATTCCCGGCCCTGCTGGCTGCTGGTCTGACTTCCAGGGAGCTGCTCCTGGAAGGAGGAACGCTTGAACTCATTGTTCAACCCTTGGAACTCCATGACTGACATACTGAAACTCTCAAGCCCTCCTCCACCACCCTGCCGGCTGAGACCGGAGGTCTGCTGGCCCTGGACGCGCACAGCTTTGTCCATTACTCCCATGAAGGGCCGGGGCTTTAGCTCAGGTTTTGTCTTGAAGCTACCACTGCTCTTGATCGGACATGGGGCATCCAGCACCTGCTGCCTGCCACCGTCTGACAAATTCCCACTGGAGGCCTGACTGGAGCTGGAGCCTCTTGAGCCTGCCGTGCCACCTCCTCCACCCTCCCTCCTAACCTCCATACCAGATCCCAGAGCAAGGGCCAAGCCATCTAAAGCCACAGAGTGGGTAGAGAATCTGTCAGAGCTCCTGGAGAAGCTGGAGGATCGGGGCTGGTACATCTGGAGAGGTCCAGGAGGGGAGGAGCTGCTGGGGGACATCGGGTGGTAGTGCTCAGTGGGGCTGAGTCCAGAGTGTTCACTGATAGATCCAGGGACCATGTCGACAGCCAGCACCGGTGCAGGCCTCAGAGAGGTGGAGATGTGCCTGCCTGGCAGAGGACTGGAGGGGCCGCACAGAGAGAGAGGCCTGCCCCCAACTCTACTCCCTGCCTGGAGGGAGTGGCAGTGGTGATGAGTCCTGCTGCCCTGGTTCTGGGTCTGTCTGCTGATAGCAGGAACAGGCTCAGGCATATCCACAAAAAGTTGGTTCTGTACATACTCCTCTTGAGGAAAACCTGGCGCCTGATCTGTTAAACCAAATGCCACACCTCCAGGGAGAGTCCTGTTTGGAGCATATGGATTCTGAGGCCAAAATTCAGGGCTTTTCCCACATGGCAGGCTCACCTCCTCACCTTCCTCTTTTTCTTCATCCTTCTCAGCATCAGTCTGCTCTGCAGGGATTTGCCTCTCCAGACTTCCCTGTGAATAGACGTCTGTTTCCTCTTCTGTGCATTGATGGTGGTGGGTGTGAGGGTCCCTGTTGTAACCTTGTGTTAAGTTATTGCTGGATGTTTTCTGATGATGTTTGCACTCCTCCTCTACCCGTGCCAACAAGCGACGGATCTCCCGGTTGGACGGAGAGAGTCGTGCTGCTTCGTGGAGGTCTGCCAGTGCTGCAGCAAACTGCCTAGGGAGGACAGAGAAGAGGAACAAAGGAACTCAAATTACAGCACCACAGACACGTAGCATCCCTGAGCATTTGCTGATTCCATCATTCTTGTTAAAGAAAGATTTTCCATTGAACAAAAAGATTCTTCCTTGAAATAATATCCTTCATTTAAAGACTGCTGTACCTGCTGCTCCTTTTGGCCCGTGCTCTAGCATAATACGCTTCATAAGACCTTGGTTTGAGTTCCAGGGCTTTTGTTGCAAAGTCTTCAGCTATGCCAAAATCCTGTATTTTCAGACATTACATACAGACATTTACATTTCATATTTAACATTAAACAAAGCACACAGTAAAACAATCCCTCTGTAGTGCTGTGTGATTAAGTGTATAGATTGGAAAATGTTTGTTTTGTAGAAATAATCTGAGGCTATTCCAATAAAAAATGTGTTTGGACCTGAAGATTGAAGCCTATTGAATAAAATGACTCACACTGCAATCATTTTTATTGATCAGGGACAGAAAGTGGCAGGGAAATAGACTGAGAGAGCTGCTGGTTTTTCTGCAGGTTTTTACTGCCATCACTCTCAGGTGAATGAGTAATAACACGAACATATTGTGATTCTGTCCATGAGAGAGGGTTAAAATGGAAGCCTTGAATGTGAGATTGTGAACATTGCTGTTTAATGTTTAATGATGGTATCATGTAGTCTCTCTGCTGGCCCTTACTGCCTGCATTCTGATATAATATGTGGATTTAGCCAGCACACTTGCACGTCCACTGTAAATAAGCCCCTGTAGAGACACAGAGAAAGAGTGTGTGCTCTGTCTGCCAGTGAGAGTGACCTTATCACATCACATTATGTGCTCTATTATTCATCGGCCACAGTGACCCTTAGGATGGCATTTTTACACAGTCTGTTAGGACGTGTGTCATCACCAGGGTCGGTTCCAAACCTGGCTGCAGGCCACACACATCTATCTCTACGCTAACAGCACACAGTTATTCATTATGTCACCACCTGCTTCCAGGTCTTGCACGTACATTCTGTTTACCAGCGAGACATGAGATTAGAGCTGAAAAGCAGAAGCATTTTTACAGTGAGCTATACTGGTGCTGACATTATCTTTTTATGTTGATACAGATAAATTATATATCTTAAGGAGACGTCATCCCTCCTGCTATCCCCGCAGTGTCTAATAAACCGGCCGGTGTTTAAAAGTGCATGAGCAGTTTGATAGACTGTGAGCCTTACATTGGTTTTCCTGCGGCAGCGAGAAAGGTTTAGATAGAGAGAGACACGAAGGTCTTTGAGCCCTTTCAGCTCCTCTCCTTGCCCCTCACGAGGTAGTTTCCTCAGGGCATACTGATAACGCTGGCCTGCCTCCTTCATACGTCCCTTCTGAGGAACACATAGAGAGAGGATGAGACAGAGATGGAGAGAGGAGACTGTTTTTGAAAACTAATTGTTTGAAGCAGATTTAAATAAATGTTTGCAAGACTTAGCATACCACCATAACGTACCTTGTAAAGCAGGTTCCCTTCCTCCATCAGCTTCTGCAGCAGGATGAGGAGAATATCTGGTTTGGAAGAAGCCATAGCCCATGTAGCGTGACCTGATGGAGTGGTACAAATATTTATCTTTCTATTATATGTCTTACCTTGTCACTATTACTTTGTGTCTTACATAAATCATGTACCTGATCGATCATGTGGAGCCGTTTTGTAGCCTTCGGTTGATGAAGGAAAGGAACCGAGGATGGAGAGAGAAAGATGTGAAGAGCAAGTTATAGAAGTGGATTTAAAGCTGCAGCTGCTGCAGAATAATGAGTAAAATTCAGCAAATACACTAAGGTGGTAGATACGGTCCACTTAGCTAAAACTAACTCAGCCTCAGTGATATAAACAAGGAGGGCAAAATAATAACAGTCAGAATAATAGCAACACATAATAAAACAAAAACATTTTTGCCTTGAATATAAAATTCACTGAGCTGTGATTTACATCAGGGGTTTTATGAAAAGCATCACGTTCATACCCATCTTGGATCCTTTCTTAAGTAGTGAAGCCACCAGAGCTGGATTCTGGCAGCCAGTGGTTCGCTCTGAACCTCTGGTACTGTTGTTGTCGGGTCGTTCCAGCACTGCTCCATGCTCGACGAGGCAATACACCTGTGCCATGCACAGAATAACAACAACATAATATTCTCAGTTAAATATATATTTTAATTACTTGGTTGATTACACACTGTATGCTTTAACTACATTAGCAGACATTAGCAACAAATCTGTTTGCTCTGGAAAATTTGTGATCATCAGTTTTGATTACATTCCTGCTGATCAACAGATTACATGAATGAAAGTCAGAATGATTGGAAGTTATGTTTTTTTCCACATGCACTGTGATTGCAAATTGATGTCCTGACTTGCAGTGCAAATTATGATTATTATAATTACCTTGATAATTATGATTTATTTCCTTTGTCTCACATAGCTTAAATATGTTGTTGTGAGACATTTGTATGTATTTTACTTTGCTAATAATCTTTTAATAATTACAATATTTCAGTAAACTTACTGTAATGTATACACATCTCTAAAGTTCATAAACTGCATCACAAGTCCACTACAGGCAGAACTCTGCAGGTTTTTCCACTGTTAACATGATATCTAGAAAACAGCATGAAACCCACTGTATCCGCATCCCCGTTAAGAGCAGCTAGATCAAGAGGAGTGCGTCCTTGTCTGTCTGGGTGGTTTAGGTCTAAGCCTGCCTCCACGAGAAGCTGCACCACAACTTTCTGGCCCTTCAGACAAGCCCAGCTGAGTGCAGTCAGCCCCTCCTGATCAGTAGAGGACAAAGAAGCACCTGGGACCACAAACAATACAAATATTGTTCTACAATTCTTCAAACATACTTAGACATTACTGGGGAAGGTGGGGAGTCTCACCTTTTGATAGCAGGAGTTCAACAGTGCTCATGTGGCCCTCAGAGGCAGCCAGCATCAGCGCAGTGCGACACTGTTTGTCGCTGACGTTTATATCTGCACCTTGCTTCAGCAGCAATTCAGCAACCTGGTAAAAGGATGAAAATGATTCCAAATAACGAACAATGTTTACTAACAGGAAACATCTTGTGCCAGTCACCATCCTCATTCTTACCCGTGTGTGTCCGTGTTTGGTGGCACTAAGCAGTGGGACCATTCCTCTACGGTTTGGTATCTCCAGCCCTGCCCCCAGCTCCAGGAGCAACGCACACACCTCCATCTTCCCTCTCCCTGCTGCTGCGCTCAGCACTGACAGAGGGCCGGCATAGAGATGGGACAAAGGTAAAGAAGAATATGTAAATAACAGATTTTGGAGATAATTAGAAGAAATAGAATCAGGAGTAAGAAAAAGAGAGAACAACAAGACTGGTTCGTTCTATAATCTGTTTGATTCTAATACGAGTATAGTAGTTATTCTTAATTAACCTTTTTTAATCTGTTGAACTAACATTTTGCCGAAGCAACATTTTAATATTTTTTATTAATAAATATTATAAAACAAATCTAGATATATGACAAGTGCAAGAGGTCATAATTGCTCAGAGACACCTGGGCTCTCTCTTATTCCTTCTCTTCAACAACGAACTCAACAAAAGGAAACAAAACCTCTGTACACTATATAACATACACTCTCCTACACCAGCTAATGTTAATTTGACAAATTATAGGCATTGGTCCATTTCTTAGCAGGCACATCCTCTGACCAATTGAGCAGCTGGGGATAGAGGCAAGGTATTGATGGCATTCCCTAACCTCCAAGTATCCTTCATAAATAACATCATGTTTCATGTAACCACATGCTTCAGTGAACAAGCTGATTGTATAATATTGCCTTAAAGAAAAGTTACCGTCATATTCTATGCTGCATAGCATACTAACAGGGGTTAGTGAAGCTGCTGCCTTAAATATGCAAACTGAACCAGTGAAAATAATATATAATATAATAATGTTATATGTTGTATGCATCCCTGTCTTTGGTTGAATGTATAGTAAGAAGTAATTATTGATTCAATAATGAGAATTTAACTTATGTATATGCTTGACTAATCTGTGCAAATGGACAGTAAGCCAGTCATACTTCTGTAACACTAAAGATAAAACAAAGCCTTCAAACTGTGCATGCAAAGGTGAATGTTTCAGAAGGTATGTCATGCTCTCACGTTGTCTATCTTAGCACTGGAGGGGACTGCATAATAGAATTATACTCTAATGGTGCTGTAGGCAGAGATACAGGCTTCATCCGACATGCTTTCAGGAAATGGTCCTAACAGAATTCTGCAAGCTACATCACATCGGTGATAGAGGTAAAAGTATTACAATTGAATAACAGATGCTTTTTAGATGCTACAAATGTAGGCAGACGTGATATTCTGTGTGATAAATTTGACACTCACATTTCTGTCAAAAACAAAAAAAAAACTACAATTGAATCAACTATTTTATATCAGAGTCTAACAAAATCATAATAATGAAACCAGTTGGTATCTACTGTAGTACTCTTTGTGCATCCATAACATTCATTGTACACAGCCATAATTAGCCTGAAATCCAACCCTAAAGTCCTTGAGCATGACTCTAGAACCACAGTGATGGACAGAAAGAGGTGAGAAAGCTAAATTTATCTGAAATGCACCCGTTTCGCCCCAGAGAGAGTCGTGAGCATCCATCTGCACTGCCAGCTGTTCATCTTTCAGGTCCAGTATGCTCTTCACCACCTGCAGGAAAACACATTTTTACAGTCTTCTGTATTGCTTGCTTGTTGTGCAGAAAGAAAACCAAAGCACCCACAGACCTTGACCATAGCAGACGGCAAACAGCATCTACATGAAACAAAAACACCATGCTCTACATTGAAGACTAATTTCAGCAGCGTTAAAAATGTTTTCGTTACTAGGACCTTGATATGATATATACCTGTGTGTGTCCCACACTGGCTGCAGCTGTCAACGCCTGCTGTGCTGCCTGTGTCTTCCCAGTGACAGTGTCATTGCTGTGTTGCTGGTGTGGGTCAGTGGGGATCTCTGCTCCCCAGTCCTGGCCCAGTAAGATGTTTATGATTTCTGAATGGCCCTTCAGCGTGGCATGGACCAGTGCACATTGGCCATTTTTATCAGCATGGCCCACCTGGCACAGAGGGGTAACAAAGAAGGACTTATAGGACACTGGTACTTGCCAGTGTCTGTAATGTGCCGGCCTACATCATATCTGTTTATGTCATCTGTCCCCCAGAATAGATCCTGAAATCATGTTAAAGTAAAAGTGTTAAAACCAGGGCTGATATCACTGGTTTAAAGGTACTGAAAGACAGGAAAGAGTCTTCTGCCATGGTAATTATACTGGTCACGCCCTTATTTGTTCCTCTTGCTCACTGCACAGAAATGACACTGACCTTGGCTCCTTTCTTACAGAGCATGCTGACAATGTCGGCATGTCCTGCTGCTGCGGCCAAACAGAGGGGTGTCATGCCGCTGTCAGTGGTCCCATCTATAGGAGCACCCATTTCAAGCAGCAGCGCTACCATCTCCACATGCCCCAGGTGGGCATGGACGGCCAGGATGGGAGCATGTCCTACCACCTCTGTACACCAGGTCACACTCGCACCACCCAGTATCAACAGGCGACTTACCTGCAGGATCAACATAATGAATAGTATTATGTATATATAAGATTATATGTGGGCATGTGAGTCTTTTGCAATGTAGAACATGTGTATGTCACCTTGATGTTAGGTGTATAAAGGTTCCTTAGGGAGGCCAGTGCAGCGGACAGAGTGTCTGTGCTGCAGTTTACCCACATGGCCTGTAAAACGCTGGAGGACACACCTGTCTTCTTGCTCAAGCCCTGTGATTGTGTGCGACAGATGCAGATAGACAGAGATGGAGAAGAGACAGAGAAAGATTAAACTTGCTCAGATGAGATCCATGGTGCAGAATTTGAATAACGTCCCAGGAGTATAAAACACAGAGCACAAGTTATGCATGTAAACAGTACAATATTCACTGTACTGTGGGTGTTTATATATACGAATTGTACTAATGTGTGTGGGTGGTGGTTAGGCCAGGGGTTCACTCTAATTTGTGCAATTATACACAGTAAAATGCAAGATCTTGTTTAAGTGAAGCCTTTGGGAATTCAGTAGATTTGAAAGGTTTTACAATCAGTTCCAGTATGAACCTACATACAAAAGTTATACACACAGTGTCACAGTTCTTGTTACCTTGAATATGTGAGCCTTGAGGATGTGGTGTCCTAGTTCCATAGTCTGCTGCCGATTCAGCTTGCCCTCCTGTCTGGAGAACATGAAAGCCAGGAGAGCATGGCCGCTCCTGTAGATGTACACAAAGTGCTTATTTGTCAGAAATGGCACATATGGATTTACACACTGATTTGCATGCCCCTAAGAATTTTCTGCTCTATGACCTTTGACTTTTAGCCTCACCTCGGATCACAGAGGAAGTCTGTGCTCTCGCCATCTGCTCTCCAAACTAACCACTCTCTGAAGGATGGGTGACACAGCATCCGTGTGCCGTCCCTGCGCCTAACCTGCAAACACAGATAATATGGAAAGTTTCTTAAATCTAAAGAGACATACTGTAAGTAATTTAGATGAAGACAGCCTCTAAATTCTTAGATGTAAATGTAAATTATGTACTTTGTAAACAAACGCAACTTTCACACCAAAGAAAAACAAACTTTATTATGTTCCCTTCCACACAGTCATATCAAGAGTCTTACCATGAATCCAGCCAGGCTGTCTAATCTCTGCTGGAAGTCCTTCCACTCCAGCTCCCCCCTCACACTGCCTGCATTCAGCGCCCTGAACATTTGTTCATCAGTCAGTGGGTGAAGAGACGCAAGTGCCACATTTAGCACTGGAAGTACCCGTTCAAAGACCTCTTTATCCGGAAAGATCACACGACACATCAGCAGGTACACCTAAAAGATACTTACAAGTTAGCTCATGTTGTCAATGATGTTGCCAGACTGTAGATTCACATTTTATCAGAGTATGATAAACTACAGTACTAAGAACTACCAAAAATATAGATAATTAAACTAGAAATAAATAATTTAAATATATCTACAAAGCCTCTATTGATTGCGTGTATACATTCAATAATTGGGCATTTAGGGTCCTTTTGAGTTAATATTGAACCAATTTTAAATAGTTAATTCTACTTAATCATCCTAATTTAACTCAGATATTTAAATGTAAATATATCCACTGCTTGGGGATACACATCTTCAGCACTGCTCTAACAGGCTTTTTCACATACATTGTCCAATCACTAAATCATCACATTTCCAGTGTGTATAATGACACTTGTTCATCTGTTGTTCTATTTACCACTGGTGATTATGTAACATTAAAATACATCTGTCATTTTCTTTAGTAGCTGTGGACTATTTTTTGCTTGTATAAGGTCTCCTGTCATTTTTATCTTTTATTGATCTGAATAGCATGTGAGTACACTTTTTTCTCTTTTTTGGGGGAGTGCAGGGCATGTCTGAAGAACAGTTGTGGCCTGTTGTGGCGGACAGCTCATTGGGATAACTGACAGGTGCTAAGTGGACTGGACCAGATGAGGAGGAGGAGGTGAACTGGTCCAAAGTTAAAATGTCTCTTTTTGGCTTCAAAATATTAAATATTATAGTTTACATTTAAAGTAAACTGAAA
>JAUBNQ010000017.1:13036536-13049407 GCA_032353495.1 Ctenopoma kingsleyae | reverse complement strand
ACTGGTCCAAAGTTAAAATGTCTCTTTTTGGCTTCAAAATATTAAATATTATAGTTTACATTTAAAGTAAACTGAAACACGTATTACTTTATATCTGTGGTTCACAACATGTTTAATATGCTACCACTTGTAGTGGGAGGTGGTACACCGTGTACACTGTATAGTTCAAATCAAATCATAATTTATATATTTTCAAATTAGCTTATCAACAGTCTTTCTCTTTAGGCACACCTGCCAATTGTCCAAGTGTCCCTAGGGAACAAACACCCCTTGCTTGTTGGGAATCACTGAGAAACATGCCTGACCTCTGACAGTGAGACGGGCACCACAAGGTAGTTTCCTCCTTTCAGAGCCAGGTGGCCTTTGTGGAACAGATCCAGTGTCAGCTGAAGGTAGAGGATGGAGCCGTGGCTCCGTGTTGACAGATGGCTGCTGAATTTGCTGAGGAGCAGCGGATCAGGGGCAGAGCCTGTCGGTGTGGTGACGTTGGCGGCAACCTGGGTGCTCCCGCTGACCCGGTGATGGATGTAGTCACTCAGGTCTGCTCCCAGATCACTGCTGTCTGGCAGGATGTCCAGAGAGATGCCAGAGAAGGGAAGAGGAGTGGTGATATCCTGCAGAAGAAGAAAACAGAGGCATTACTGGTGAAATATTGTTAATACTGACAATACTGTTAATACAACACACAGGCACAAAATCTTAATATTTAGTGAATAGTAAGTGTCATGTTGTTCATGCTTTAGCTAAAGACACATTGAAATGACCAAAATCAGAAGCCATTTTTCAGATGCTGTTGCCTCTGACTCATGCAGAGCCATGGGATACAGTACGGTAAATAGTGTGACAATGACTCAAGCTCTAACATTGCTCATAGGCATCTCTCAGACTCTCATTTCATGTTATGTTGCCATCATGAACTGCTCAACACTGGCTACAACAAGCTACGACTGATCCCCCCCAAAAAATACATGTTACTGCAGCTCAGTGCCTCACTAACAAATAATGACATTTTGGTTCAACAACAAGCTATTGACTTGTGTTTGTGGACTGTTCTAACCCATTCAAAACAGTCTGTGAAATACCTAGGTCGTTATACAAGAGTAATCACTTTCTGTGAAAATGGCTGGTAAAATGAGAAGGTTGAATGATTATCCAGTCAGGACACACAGTACTAGGGAGGTGAGATAATAGCTGTACTCTTTGAATTTCTGTATTTATTGCTTGATGACTTCAAATGCACCATGACAAAAAGTGACCCCAAATGTGTTTTGTGTATTTCTAAACACTAATCCAATTATATAACCAGCTGGCTGGTTGTCAAGCTCCAGACTCCCAGCAGACTCCCAGTGGTATTACCATCATTCAGGGCGTAATCCATGCAGCATTTGGAGACTTGGCTTTGGCAGTGGACAGATGCATCCGCTGTTTGGTGGGATTACCAACCGGATTGAGAAAATACATCAGACTAGAGAGAGCAACGGTGCCAACTGTCACAATGTCTATACCATGGCGGCAAAAGTACAAGATCAAACTGTACAGTCTGTGCAGGGAACTAAGACAACAGAAGCAGGTATTGGGAACACCTCTGTGATACTGTGTAATATGAAACACTATGAAAGGTGAAGAGTTCAATTCACCCAAAATACAAAATCCTGTTTTTTCATGTTACCTCCTGTGCTATCTAGGCATTTACATACTGTACATAGATGTGTTTGCCCATAGATTTCTACATTTAACCAAAGAGTCCAGTGCTGACCTGGCAAAAAGACTCTCATAGGTGCTAGAAAAGCATCATGCAAAAAGAATCATGCAAAAAAACAAACCACACACATCTAGATCTCACTACAATAATTTTGAATTTCATTTGTAGCACTTATTCAATTTAAGAACTAACATTTAATCCATAATAATAATAATCCATAATCCAAAATTATCCAAAAGGAACATCTTTTTTTACTCAGACGAAGCGTGAGAAGCATGATTTTTTTGGTGGCTGCACTGAAAACTGTTCACATGAAATATGTGGATTATCCAATGTAACTGAGGTATTGCCTATGTACACATCCATCATTCCACTCATTATCTAAACCTACTCACTTAAAGTTCACGAGGGCACCCTGAACACTTTGTCTATGACAGGGCGGTCATATGTAGTCCACTATTCACACCTACAGTTTTGAAGTGGTCAGCTGACCTAAGCTGCATGTGATGCATGACATCAGTGAGAAAATAATTGGGTAAACCAACCCATTATGACAGGTGTGCTGTAGTTTAAAGACCACTGTAGTATGTAAAAATGTTTAAAAAAAAAAAAGTCTCACTCACCACCAGGCCTGTCCTGACTGTGACCACCAACTTAAGCCAGAATGGAAATTTGGAGATTATTTTGGTGATGAAGGTGGCGATGGTGTCCCCATAGTCTGGTTTATGAAATTCTGCCTCATTAAGACTGTCAACTAATATGATGTAGTCTTCTTCAGGCAGCCTCCTCTCTGAATACACAATAAATAGAGGTTGAAGGACATTAAATCACTTGTAAAGAGCACACGATAAGGAAACAAAGAAAAAATGTATGATAGTGTTATCCTAAAACAAATGTGTGCATGTTTGTTTTCTAGCACAGAATATATTTTAATGTGTAATAAAAGGGGCAGAAGCCATTGTTGCTTATTATACTGAAACAGGACATGTCTATCATATTTCACTTCATCTAAGCTGTCAATACATCCCTGTAAGCCTGCGAGGACTCATGCACTCAGTCACAAGGGCTCTCCATTTTTTTTCTAACCTGCTTAATAGAGATGGAGTAGACAAAACACTCCTCTGCTCAGACTGTGCAGGGTCTGGCCACAATAACACATCAATCCTATCTGATTGACTGTATCATGAGAAACTGAGCTGGCTAATACGGCTGTAGCATTCACAGCCAGAGTATTTTGTGACCTTGAAATCCTGTGGGATGCTGATGATTCACAGGGGCAAAAATAACACTCCTCATTTCCCTATGTAAATGACCTAACATCTATTTCACACAGTGTTTCAAATCACTGACCTTTTTTTTTTTTTTCTTTCGGCTTATCCCATGGGGATCGCCACAGCAGATCAGAGCCCACACATTTATTTGTTTTATATGCCAGATGCCCTTCCTGATGCAACCCTCTCCAATTTTCACCAGGATTGGGAGTGGCACCTTGACTGCACTGGCTTGCGCCTCAGTGGCTGCATTTTATGGACAGCTTAGAGGTTCAGTGTCTTGTCCAGGGACACTTTGACATAAGGTGAGGAGGAGCTGGTCCTCAGCCTCCCGTCAATAGAGTCAATGGGCAACCATTTTACAAACTGATCCACTGACACCCACTGTTTTAAACTGCTGACCTTAGCTGGGGAAATAATCTATGGGCCTATCATAGAGTCATTAATGGACTAATTCACACAGGAGATAACAGCAAGCTCACTAATTACGTGGTGAGGGAAGCAGAGTTTTCCACCTTAAAAATGATACTATTTTAAACTTTCAAAAGGTCTTTAAATTTGACGTTCACTTTTGTCTTAAAGTGTATGTGTGTGGACACTTCATTACCCTTGCGCAGGCTGGCTATGGGCTCTAGGACACCCTTTCGGAAGGCAGCAATGGGGTCTTGAACACAGGATCGCAAGCTGAGTGTGTTTTGCAGGTGAGGCTCTTGTGCCAGCAGCTCCCTATACGGGTTGAGCTGAGGCGCTCTGGCCAGCAGGGCGGCAACACTGTGCACAAACTCCGGTACCAGGCAGGTGTAGGTGTTGTCAGCCTGACAGAAGTGGTAGGCTACCACCTGACAGAAAAGAGAGGCAAGCGAAAAACATGAAAAAAGCTGTTTATTTCATAAAATATCTGCATTCAGGTTTAAACAAAAACTGTGTAACAGCCATTGGTCTGGAGCAGAAAGCTTTAACAGCTTGAAAAGTACCTGTAACACTTGCACTGGGGTATAACGAATGATTTTCACCTAAAAACACTTAAAGACTATATAAAAACACATTCATATAGGCTGAAGTGTCTATAAACAAATTAGTGTGTGAGACTTTTTGAGACGTAGTTTTCATTTGCGGTTGCGCACGGTGCGATGCAGGCTTCAGTGTCTGCTCCTGAGATAAAACTACTAATCCAGCCAAAAACTGGTGAAACAGGATAAACCTGGCTGAATGTCCGAATATGAAACATAACTATATGCACATTTTTAACCTGCTGCTGTTTAAGTTATATTATGGCGAATGTGATTCATGCATTCATAATGCTGCTTTGGCTACAGACGTTTCTGATGTTCATACTGTACAAACAACAAGGACCTGGTTTATTTTGATACAGAAGAACAAGTCTGAATCCTATGAATATGAGCCATCATCTGAAGTTACAATGAGTGCATTTTGCTGAATTTACTGACATTCCTATTTGATGGATATTTTGCACTGTAAAATATGAGGTCAGCTGATTGTAGCAGTGTGTGTGTTTGTGTGTTTTACTTTGACTCAGTTATAAGTCTGAGAAGTAGTAAATTGTGTCAATTGGGTGTTTTGTGGGAGAGGGAAGAACAAATATTACAGATACATTCAGATGCTCTTTGTATTGGTCAGCGCAAATTACCTGTTCATATCCCAAAAGAAATGGCAGAAAAAAGAGGAAATAAAAGCTAAAACCACAGAATATGAAATCAATAAGGGTTAAGATATAAACACAGAAATTATAGAGGTAACTGAGTCAAAATGTTCTCCTACTCATTCAGCATATTACTACAGATCATCTCTACAACACATCCAGGTACTAAGATGAATAGGAAACAGGAACCTTAAAACAAACCACTAATATTGAAGATTATTTTCACAGACACACTTGCTGCAAGATTAATAGTGGTTCTCTGGACCATCAGTAGTCCACACTTCTAGCGCTGCAATGATTTTACTTTTGAGTGAACATCCTCACCATCATAAGTAGACTGACTAGTTCCCATGGAAACTCTTATTGAGGCCAAGCTAGTAAATTTAGAAGCTTCCATGTCATCTATGCGATACACGCTCCCAAAAACAGAGAACACTCACATTAAAATCTTGTGTCAAATGTGCAACCCCATAAAGTAGCTCTTTAAAAATCGGAAACAGCGATGATGTGTGTTTATCTCTTTGAATTGGTCTCTCTTTAGTCTTTTGTGAAGACTTATAACAGTCATAGCTTCCCAAAGCACATTTTATGATATTGTATTAAATTAGTGTAAATACAAATCTGGTGAAAGAAGTGCAAGTAAAAAACCCCAGAGCTATCTAAACAGTCATAACAAGAAGCTAAATCTAGGGGCACAGCTATAATGTGAATATAATTTCTTCTTTATGTCTGCTATAACTGCAGGTGAGTCAGCAGTCTGCTCAGCAACAGGATAAAATGTGATGTGTGATCTGTATCCTTGTGAGGACCAATTTAAGTTTTTATGTTATTTTAGTCCTTGAGAGAGGACATTTTTGAAAAGTGAAGACCTGTTGGTCAGTAATTTCACTTAACATGGAGAAAGGCATGTTGTTTTGTTCATTAAAATGTAAAACTATCTGGCTATCTTAGTTTAACATGAAGACTAAATAAGACAAAATCTGCCTAGTGACACCTTAAAAGCAAGTTGTTATTGCGACTGATGATTTTTTCATCTGTAGAAAAATCTACACGTAAAAATTTCAGTTTTGGGGATTTATGAGCCCCATAAAATTCTTTGAAATGCCTTGAGTCACTGGTTGCCTGGTCACTACTCCTAGACACAAAATAGTCTGGTGCAATTGCCATTTTTAATTGAAGTTTAAAAAACAAAAAATTGAATTAAAGTCACAATATAATCTAGTAATGTTGAGTCTAGCTGAGAGGGTTCTCACAAGTATAAAAATACAATTGTATGTGCATGCATGTACATTTTGAGGTACCTTTGCAGCAATGCATCTCACAGCTTCCTTCCTTGGTGCTGTACTATCACTTGTTCCTGAAACAGCACTCTGGTTGGGCTGTGAATCGGCTGGCTGTTTGGATGATGTTTTTGCCTGCCTATCCCCACCTGAACAGAGCACAAAGCAACAGCAAAAAACACAATGCTGCAATTTACATTAGTCTCTGGCGTAAGCGCAAGAATATCAAGAGTGAAGTCTACAGAGAAATGCATATAAACTGCTGCAAGTGCAATTTGTAAACAAGAAAATGTGGAATCTATGACATTAAGCAAAGTTACATTAAATTACATCAGCAGTGTTTGAGTGCAGGATGACAATTTTGGATTCTTCACACTTCATGCTAAGATACAGTAGCACCTCTTGCTCAAAATGACAACGTACAGTACAGATGTCAATGAATAATGCAGTGATACTGAAAAATAAATGGTACTGCATTCTTTGCTGTACTGCTTTGCCCCAAGCTTGTAATCTTAACAATACTATGCATTGCTCTGTGATAGTTTAAAAAATCACTACTTGTGGCCCTTCTTGTTTTTATAACTCTAGATGTCACATTATACACAAAAAGCACCAGCATGTGTGTGTAATGTGTTAAATCTGGTTGCCAGAGAGGTTGTTTTTGTTTTGTTTTTTTGGCAAAAGAACATTTCCAGTGTCACTCATGAAATGAAAAAAAAATCTGTTTCCTTACACAACTGCAATCAGCAGAGAAACCTCAGGGGAGAACTTGAAAGAATAGTGTGTGACCCAGTTACAAACTCCTTCACAAAAAGTGATATTTCTTCCAATATCTTACAAGAAACTGACTTTACTGGAGCACACTGGAAAATGTATAAATTTAACTTCTAGCATTCTACTGCGTTCTTACCACAGTGCAGTGAGAAAACAACACTGGAGTGTACTGATAAACGTAGGAGTCTTACATTAAAGATACAAGTCTTACATTTAGGGGAGGAGCTGGCGCTGTGAGGGATGCTGGGACCTCCCTGTGCTGTGCGCATGCCATGACAACTGAGTGTCACCAGCCGCCAGATGATAGCGGTTTTGCCGGATCCTGCGTTACCCACAATGACAGCCCCACGCCCCTCGCAGCTGCTCGTTTTTCTCAGGACCTCCTCCAGGCGTGTGAAGAGCCAATCCCGGCCAACAAAAGGTGTTTCTGCATTGACGCCAGGTACTTCAAACAGCAGCGGTTTTAGCATGATGTCAGCTTGTTTGAATGGTACCAATCTCCCTGGGTGGATTGAGAGGAAATACAAAATAAAACATTAAAACTATTATACTATAAAAACTATAGAATGTATGATACACCTAATTTAGGCAGTAGCACTGGGGACGTGCATAAATGGTCCACACAGGTCTGCACATGTGTTTGCATAAAAACTATATTTACACACTTATTTCACCCTGAGGTTAAGCCACCAAAATACCTTTGGAGTCATCATTTGTGCGTCCAGCTGTGTTGTGCTTGCGGACGGAGCTCCTGTGACCAGCAGCCCTTTGGTTGTCTAGATAACTCAAATCCTCCAGTCGAGTGGAGCTGGTTGCTGTAAAGGGAGAACGGGTGGGGAACAGACTGAGAGTGTGAGATGGAAGCAGGAAATGTGCAAAAGTACACATGCATACCACACAAGTGTCAAATTCATTGCTTGAGTCAATTACTGTATCCATGGAGACATGAGACATAAACAGTTGTTGCTCTCTATGATGAGTGCTCAGTGACCTTGAGCCGACGAGAGGGAGTGAGAAAAGAAAGGAAAGAAACTCCTATCACGTCTTGCAATCTCAAGCTAGCATGAGTCTGAAAAGACCAAATGTTTCATACCGTCTCACACGTCAGGACACCAGATTTGTGAAAATCAGTGGAAACACATCGCCGGCTATAATGCAAAATAGTATCAGATGTCAATATCAGGATTACACGCATTCTTCTAATGACCACATAAAAGCTTAGATAAACTAAAGAACACGTTGTACAGAAGAGCAAGAAATAAAAAGAAGGAGCTGTTTACTCCCACATTCACCTATCCATCCACGCACTCACACTACAGAGTTTGAGGGTCAACCAGGCTACTGTGAAAGCAACATAAAAGGAAGAATAGCATATTATTAAGCAGCAAAACACAGAATTCTAAAAATCCTGTACACTGCAATCCAACAGCTCCGTAATAAACACAATTATTTCATCTTAACATTACAATTTGTAACTGATCCTGGATTTTTTAAATTTGACTGTGCTGTGAAGTGATTCTGATGTTTCTTGAGCAAAATATTTTTTAGACAACTTTTGAACTAAATAATAAGTTGCAGACAAAATATTGCAAAGACATTTCTATATATTAGACTTCAGTACTGCATTCTAGGTGTAAAAGGAGTCCATAGACAATTCAACATAAAATAAAGTGTAGTCTCAATAAAAACGAACATGAATTTGTTTCAGAGCTATTTATTTGAACTGTATCATGTTGTTGTTTTTGCAGTTTTGACTTTATCAAAACAGACCAGATATTAATATATACTGCAACAAATGTGGGCATGATTCAAATGACAGAAACTAACTTATGTCAGAATGCCTGGGAAAGCTACACTTTCTCTGTATTAAATTTCAATTTCAGTTTAGTTTATTTGAATGGGACAATGCATATTAATGAACGTACATAAAAAGTCGTTAATATGCAGGATTTAGCAAAATGCTAATTTCTATCTGTAGTCCCAAACGTGGTTAATTTATAAAGACAATTCCTCAGATAAGAGGCTCCTAGAGTAAAACGTCATTCTTGGTCCATTGTGCATTTGTCTTTGGAGCAAGTGGCAGGAAAAAAAGAACTTCTGTTCTACTCATCTTAGACTGTTCATATCTTTCTTTTCTTAATGAAGGAGCATCTAATCCAAGTGGTTCATAAATCCTGTCATGGCAGAGAGGCAACTAACTAGATTACAGTTACGGTCAACCGGAAGGGTTTGTACTCACTGTGACTTCTTGTAATGACATTGGTTTTCTGAATACTACTTTTGCTCTTATTCATGATGTTGAGTTGTGTGTACAGAGGGATAGATTTACATTTACATGATGGAAAAGTAAGTACATCTAATCTTGCGTGTGTTCAGCTCCACATCAAGTGGAAACAGATTTTTGTCTAGAAATTTGTTTTTGACATATTTTTCCTCATTCAAAATGTGTTTCCAGTTTCCAGCACAAATATGAACTCTCTTTTTAAAATGTTAAGTTTCACTGTTGTGTCACCTTTGTTTTCAATGGGAAGTCACAGACGGGCCCATTTCATTGATTCATTATACTATAAAAAAATCCTCTGTGAAATCTGAAAATCTGGTATTACAAGTCCCTAATCCCTTCAGAGTGGGATAAAAAAAAAGGTCTGAGTCACATTGCACTCATCTATATAATGCTGTCGATGATCATAATGACCTCACATTACTATGATCATGTACTGTGCATGTAAAACGCAGTCACTGGTAATCTCAGAGCATCTGAGATAGGTGCAGCACATCTCTGGGCTGTTATGTTCTTAAGCCTTTAAAGCAGCAATTACAGGCACAGACAGAAGAGGATGCTGGGCCGCAACATCCTTAAGCATCCTTTGTCATTACAAATCACCAAATCATTGTAGAGCCAGATGAGGGCTACGCAACATGAAATGTGTTGTGTGACATGCACTGGACAATCACTTGACAACTGGGAGAAAGAAACACTGAACTTGATTTTCTGAAGTTACACTGATACATATGGATGTTAAGAGAACACGAAGCTTGGACTGTGGAGTACCCAGCAGACAATGACTGGCTCCTTTATGCAAAACATATCAATGTACAGAGGACTCTGTGATTATGAGAAAGATAGAAAATAGAAGACAAGGAAACATTCATCTCTGGAACAGTGGAAATGTGAACAGGTAGAAGATGGCTACATACATGGTACATAGAGAAAATTGCATAATTGTGAAGCAAGAGCTGAAGTGGAGAACTGAGGATTGAAAGAACATCCACAGTGAGAGGATGAGAACAGTGTGAAGGAGGTGTGGAGTGGGATGAGAAAGCTTGCTGGCTAAAGACAGCCAGGCCAAATGGCTGAGTGGACCAAGGATACTGTGAAAGAGTTAAAACAATGTTTACAACCAGTGTAACACAAGGACACAGGAACACTTGAAAAGTCCATTCCTACCTCTATCCTTGACTGTTCAGCATTACCTGTCCCACACTTAGTGCCAACCTTTATGTTTACGGCTGATGACAGTGTGGTTGATCACCCTACAACAACCCCTGTTGATGAGTCAACACTTTAAAAGGTCACCTCCACAGCCCTGGCCCAAGCTCCCAGCATCCCTGATAGCATCAGCCGCAGAACACTCATGAGTAACCCAACACTGACTCTACAGCACCTTTTCAACTTTAAAGTAATAGCTTGACATTTTGGAAAATACTGGTATTCACGTATAGTAATGTAAGAAGAGGCTACTTTAGCATGTTATACAATCAACTTAATATGAAGTCTGGAAATGGGGTAACAGCTATTCACACTCTGCCCAGAAGTTATATTTGGTTTGTTTAACTGGTACCAAAACTGTAAACCAACAATTTAAATGGGGGTTACATGCGGGACTATTTATTGGCTACTATGACCAAAAACAAGTTTTGCATGAATTTATATACCAGGAAAATCATATCTGTAGGTGATGCAACTACTGCACCGCTTCAACCTCAGATTTGTGCACAAAGAAAAAAACAGAGCGCTTTAGCACTCATTCTGCTGATGGTCATCCTGCTGTACAGCTGCTTCCTGCCAAAATGACCCCAGTCTCAGTCTAACTAGGGGTGAGGAAGCAGGTAACTTGTATTGAATTGAATCTCCAAAATATCTTGTACTGTCTTTTGTACTCCTGTGTTCACAGCAATCAACATTTATCTCCGAGTAGTTTCATTAACTCCTAATATGAGAATAGTAAGGAGAACAGACAGTGAGGAACGTGTACAGTACATATAGTCACATGAGGTGATGGAGCCTCCAACTATTGTAGACTATAAATAATTTTACACAATCAATCAATTTAGGCACTGACTAATTGCAGAATTAAACCTTAACATCTGTGTTCATTTGTTTTCTCTTGTTGTTCTGCTGTTAATGTTGCTGTTTTGTGCACACTATCTAATGTATCATCTAGATTTTCATTACATTTAATGCATCCAGTACAAGAGTACATTTTTATGAAACCCCTATTCATTATATTATATATATGTGTTGCCTGTTTTTCTTTGTTGGAGTCTGACAGTTTCGGTGTTAGAACAACTACGCTTTCAATTTGGGAATGATTAAAGTTCAATTTTGTCTCATAATGTGTATTTATGCATCCTCATTGTACGGTCTAGTCTTTCAAGAATATATGGCAAAATTCTAGCGGCTGTGCATCCCTTTATCTTTATTCTGAATTTCATCAGCAGTGCCTAAATGAAAGCACCAGCTGACAGAAGAAACTGGCAGGCGTTACTGTGAATCCACTCCTTAGGGAATCTCTTCCTTGCTCTCACCACAAATGAACTGACATCTAAGAGAAGAAAAAGAGCCTTGTGCACCAGCAAAGATCGTGACTGGAGCGGGAGGAGGGGTATTTTTATGACAACTGGAGGCCTCCCAGGACATTTAACTGGTACTGCTCACTGTGTGTAACCAGTCTCAGTGTTAAGTAGAGCACTAGCACATGGAGCAGTGAAGGTTAGTTCTGTATGACAGAGCAAATTATGATTCCCCTGTATCAAATGAAAAGTTGGAAAATGTTAATTCAACAATAAAGTCAATCAATTCGTCATTCAATCATTGCTTATCGGTCCATTAGTTAATCACACAGGTCGCAGCTGTCACATTCATACCCTCATTAGCCTACTTCATCTACAGTATAATGAAAGCTTCAGCAATGCACTCACTAGCTCACTAACACATTATGTCCTGTTTGTTTAGTTCATATAAAAATGGATAAAAACAGCACACTGTGGTTTTACAGGAGGCTTTTCTTGGCCGGGAGCAGTGACTTCCTGGAGTCTCTTCTGCTGCTTGACTCTAGGAAGTACAAACGTGTTAATTAGTAAGTTTTAGACCTGCTGGTAGAAGGACCAGAATACTTGTTTTCCCATTTCCAGTCAAGATGTTAAGCTAAGTTAATGCTGGCTTCATAATGAACAGACAGGTATAAGGGAATGGTATTGATCTTCTCACCAAAAATCTTTTGGCAAGAAAGTGAGTGAGAAAGCTTTTTATCCAAAGTCAAACTATTCCTCTAATCACAGAAAAGGGGATGATAACATAAGAAAAGCTAAATGTACCTGCCACAGAGTTTGGACGGGGCATTACAAGGGAGCAAGTGCTGTGTAGATTGTGCTGTGGGAGGGGTCTTTTTGGCGCTGGTGGAGTCCTAAGCTCCATGATGTCAGTTCTAGGTAAGGCCTCATCTGGCTGGGCGGTCAGTTTGTCGCTGGTTGGTCCAGGATGGTGGCCCTCGCTTGTATAGCCCAATGCACCAGCTCCACCTCCCAGGTCTTCATCTTTAGTCAGAACCTCACTTGAGGCGCTACGCTCCTCATTCTCAGAAGAGCTAGTAATGGTTGCTAAGTGGCACAAAGAAAATATGAGTTAGAAAAGGTAGTCAAAAATAAATACAGTACTGTGCAAAAGTCTTAGACCACTATTGGATTAGTTTTTCAGCAATGTTTTGATGTCCGTATATATTTATTTCTCAGTTTTTATATGAGAACAACTAGAAAGACTAAAAGTTGTTTCTTGGCTGCTCTCCATCTACAAGGACCATTCCTGAACAGATCATATTCAGACTATTGAAGGATCAACTTGCATCCAGATGAAGCTGCCAGATGCTGAGTCGGGTCCTTGTTGGACGACTTCTGGTGTCTCAGA
>JAUBNQ010000017.1:13006004-13018441 GCA_032353495.1 Ctenopoma kingsleyae | reverse complement strand
ATTTGCAAAACCAATTATACACTGTGGACAGATTGAAAATCTACACAGGATGGATGCAACATCAATATGCCTCACAACTACTGATACAAAAACGTTTTATATAAAGAAATAAATGAATCACAATTTCATGATGGGTGTCAATACTCCCAGGGGTTAAGAGACTGACAGACACTTCCACACCTGGCAGTCATTTATGTGGTTGACCAAAGAGCAGTCAGGTTTAAGCATTTCATTCAAAAAGTTTTTACTCATTATATACAAACATCACACAATGCTGATGGTGGTAGATGACTTAGAATCATAGTTTAAACTTTAACAGGCTTGGTCAAAACTTTAAAATTAAACAAAGCTGATCTCATTCAGCATTAAACTAAAACCAATATCATCTATTGCTGTAATTATGTTGTGGGAATATTTTATATTGTGAATTGTGATCTAACTTTCTCTGAATTAACAATTAATTACTAAGTCTGACTTTTCCCAGTATAATTCCTGAAATATTTCACCATAACAGATGAAAATAACACAATGGAAATCAACTGAACTACATTTATTAGATGATGATTTTCTCAAGTCTCAAAAAATAACATGAAACACAACTGTATATTGATGAAAGAAAATTATTTGGTTTATTTAAATACAGTATTTGCCTCTATGTCATCAGCCCTAATCTATTGTCCCTTGAAAAAATGCAAGCTCCACAAGCTTCTACTACTGCTATTAGCCTGAATCACTTTGAAACAGTTTTCCAGCAAGTGACATGAACTCCATGCCTTGTCTCTACCATGCCAACACGTGTTTAGTCCAGTTTAGTTTGTGCCATCAACCAAAAATAAAATAAAATTCTCCCCGTTTAACATTTGTAAAAAAAAGCAGTACACAATACAAACCCTGTAAGAAATTGTTACCAGCCAGACTGTAACTGCAGATGTGTTTGCTTGAATAGATTTTCTACATTTTTAAAGGAACATTCGGTCTTTGCTGTGGGAGAACCGTGTGTTCAGTTCCTGAGATTTCTTCAGCAGCCGCTGCTTCTGAGCATCATCAAAGCGATTGACCTGCAGGTCTGAATCCCGATCGAATGGTCTCCTCTCCACCGGTTGGTCAGCCTTCTCCTTCGCTTTCTCCTTCATTTTTTTTGTGTGCAAGCTCATCAGAGACTCAGCACGTTTAGACTCCTGGTAACAGAGAGTGGGCAAGAATGTTTTAGTTTAATATGGACATTTGTAAAATGTACTTTACATCTGACACTACTCATACATTGGGACGACATAAGGTAACAACGCTTACATTATACTTAGACACTTTATTTGCCATTTCCAAGTCCTTTTGGGAGGTGTGCGGTACAGTGTCTTTCTCCTCCTCACTCTTAGCCTTTTCCTCAAGGCGTTCCTATTGATCAAGAACCGATGCATGAAATATAGTGAGGTAATACAGAATGTAGGCTACAAGAAATTTGGTGAGAATGAATAAATATAAAAATATATATAAATATAAATATAAAAATGTCTTATTTTTCAATTAACTACCCTGGTCTTGCGCTCTCTGTCTGCTGGAGTATCTGTCCAAATGGAGCGATCATTGTTCTCTGGACCAGACCTCTTCTTGAAAGTGCGAGCCCCCAAGCCAATGTGCTGCAGTTCTGGTGGGAGCTCTGTCATCCATGCTTCTCTGGTCAGCACCTCAGGGGTTTCCTGTTCACACAGAAATACACACAGGAAAATTCAGACAGCCAAGGGAGAAAGCTTTCAATGGCATAAAAAAAGAACAGGACACCCTAGTATGAGATATTTATCTTAAATTTTGTTACTGTGTCTGTATTCTTTCATTAGGACATGATAAGTTAACAGTGATTACATATTTATTACATATTTTTCTTGTTGAGAGATTAACCTGTAAGTAACTGGGGATGAAATGAGCACTCACATCTCTTGTCAGCTTCTCTTTCATCCTCTGTGCTCTGCGCTCAAAGTCCAGAGCCACTGAGTCTTGAACAGGCCCTTTGGCTGGCATGGGTCCAATCACATCCTCATCCTCTCCCTCACTGCTGGAGGCCTCAGCCTGGTAGTCCGGTGGTAGGGCAGGCCCTGGGAAACCCTCTCCATCTTCACCATCATTATCATCATCATTACTGTGTGCTGCTCTACGAAACCCAGGAGGCAAGGCTGGTCCCAGCACAGGTGGCCTGAGGGAAAACTATGAACTTATAGCTTCTATAATTCACCATATATCCACACAGGATAATCTCTTTCACTCACTTCTTCTTTCACTTCTAATAATTCACTACAATATATTACACCGTTTATTTGCTTACTTTTCTGGTGAACGCTGTTGTTTTTTAAATCCTGGTGGAAGTGCTGGTCCAAAGAAACCGTCATCATCATCTTGTATGTCCCTGTAGAGAAAAAGCACATTGCTGTCACTGGTCCCACTTTCTGATAATAACTGGTCTATAAAACAGATAGTAAATTATATTTTGACCTCAATCAATTGCAGCTTTTAAACCTACTCTGCAGGTCTGTCTCCAGCTGTGTGTCTTGTCTTAGCTCTTTTGACCGACACCTCCTGCTCACTCTCATCCGAAGAGCTCGACGGTTCTGCCCGTTTATATCCTGGAGGCAAAGCAGGGCCAGCGACTGCAGGGTTAAAGACAAAGCAACTAACTACCATGGAAAAGGTCACCTAAAACACCTGAAACAATGGTGGTGGATGGTCTAACAAAGGATATTTATCTTATACTTACATCCTTGTTCATTATCAGAGTCTTCATCCCTTTCCTTTCTGAAAATTGGCGGCAAGGCGGGTCCGATTAGTTTATCAGACATATTTGACACTTGCGATTTACTTACTCAGTCACTTAGTGTCATTAATTTTTATTAAAGTCAGAAAGCTGCCCCATGACCCAGAGAAACGTTATTAGGGTGAGTTGACCTTTCACACCGGAAGTAAACAGTGAGGCGTCAGTTCCTTCTGTCAAGTTATCTGAAGACACCGCACCTAAACAGGAAGTAAGACATTGTGCTGCAAGAATAAAAGACAAGAAATGTAAACAACTGACATTTATACAATATACCTCAGTAGACTACTGTGTGCATTAATAAAAAAGTCAGTATTTCTCTGTCTATTTTCCAAGTTCACTTGGAATGTGTTTTGGTCATTTTTAGCAGCGATTGAACCCTTTATTTTGTACTTAATTAATTATTAAATTACAATAAAAAATAATACAATAAAAACCACATTTTTTCAGTTTGAAGTCCTTTTAAATGTGTGTAACTAGTGGAAAAACTCATTCTGTCGAAAAATGTGCACTGTCAATGATATGTTTGATAGTATATTGTTTCTAGTATTTATGTAACTGTTAATTCTGTTCAAACCACCTTTTAAAGGGACAATCGTGCTTTGGTGAAAGGACTATCAACATATAGACATCTGGAGGGATCACAGGACAAAATGTTTGGGAACCACTGTTTATCGCTGGGATGAATTAAAATAATTTGGTGCATTTTGAATGTAATTAATTTAGAGATTAAGGTTTTATTTTGAAGGCTGGAACCGGAAGCTCTCGTCTGTGACGTTTATTTTGACTGGACACCAGTGTTGTGTCGCAGTAACTTGTGCTCTACGATACTCAGTCTATCCTTGTTGGATTTCAGGAGAACGTTTGGCAGGTTTATAAAGATAGATCTGATATGTTTTGAATGAGATTACATGTTTAAACATTTCTGACATGGGTAAAAAGGATAAAGGAGATCGGGGTGAGTTGTTGATCCTACGTTTTAGTCTAGATAATGCTACCTAGCTAGCTGTTAGCTAACGATTCAGTGGCAGACTGACAGGCAGATGAAGATACAAATACATAGATGAACTATTTAACTCATTGCTAAATACTGAACACATATTTTATGGTGATATATTATGATACGTGTCTGGTCATACTGCGTCGTCTTGTATTATGATTACTGAAATTTAACTAGAGGTAATACATTACAGGCACATAGTGGGACCAGATCTGTCTACTACCGTCAATTATCTAACTATATAAGCTGTAACAAATGAAACCTAACTTTATACGCTGGAAAGTAAAAAGGCACCGGGAGTGTGCTGAAATCTTTGAACAGTTTATTTTTTCAGTTATTTATTCAGACCTATACTTGAGAACTTTCTAACCGATGTTGTCGGCCTACAGAGAAGAAGTCCAAAAAGCGTTTCTATGAGGAGGAAGAAGATGAAGAAGAAGTGGTTGGCAGCGAGTCTCAGGAGGCCATACCTGCTGCAGCAGGGAAACAAGTGGATGAGTCCAGCACAAAACTGGATGAGTATGGAGCCAAAGACTACCGTGTGCAGATGCTGCTAAAGAATGATCACTCATCACGCCCACTCTGGGTGGTAAGACATTTTTTGACTGTTGACTTCCTCAACTGATACAGCTTACAAATGAGAAAGTGTTTGTGTCCTATCCTGTTTTTGCACATTATCATAAGGGGTGTCTCTGTTTCCATTTCTTGGTCATCTTTTTTTATTATTTCATTCTTCTCTTCTCCTCAAGGCTCCAGATGGACACATCTTTCTTGAAGCCTTCTCACCAGTGTATAAATACGCCCAGGACTTCTTGGTGGCCATTGCAGAACCAGTGTGCAGGCCTAACCATATCCATGAGTACAAACTGACAGCCTATTCCCTGTATGCAGCTGTCAGTGTGGGGCTGCAGACTTCTGATATTGTGGAGTACCTGCAGAAACTGAGCAAAACATCTGTACCTGATGGAATTGTGCAGTTCATTAAGGTCTGTTACAAAGAGTGTCTGTTGTATTTGGATGTGAGGAAGGGGGAAGGTTATGGGATTGGTTTTAATGTTGAGTGCAAACCTGTATTTTTCAATTGCTGCATTTAATCTCTCTCTTTCTCTCAGCTCTGCACAGTGAGCTACGGCAAAGTCAAGCTGGTGCTCAAGCACAATAGGTAAGGTCATTTCAACAACCATTCATTCTACCCTTAAATCATTAATTGTCCCTTCATCCCTCTTCTTAAACCAGGCTGTCAATCTATATACAGATATTTTGTTGAGAGTGCCTTTCCTGATGTGATTCAGCGCCTACTGCAGGACAATGTGATCCGTGAATGTCGGCTCCGTACTGCAGATGGAAACGACACTGAGCTTATTACTGAAGTCATCCACAGCAAGTCAGCGGTATACCATCAAACATCTTTTTTTACTCGCACACAAACAAACTTTTAACAAATAAAGGACATTAAGATAGTTATAATATTAATTTATTAACACCTCCTGAATAATTAGTGTTTAAATCAAGTCAAGTTTTAGGAAAAACACAATATTTCATGTTTAGTTTCTTCGCAAAATATTGAACTGTTGATTTGGATACATGTACATCAAATGACCTCCTGTTTGTCCGTCTCACAGATATCCAAATCAGTTCAAGAAAAGGGTGGTGCTTCCTCCTCACAGCAGCCCAGCGAAGGGCAAAATTCCAACCAGCCAGTCCCAGAGGACATCTTTAGCTACTATGAGCAGATGGATAAAGAAGAGGAGGAGGAAGAGACTCAAACTGTGTCATTTGAGATTCGCCAGGTACACACCTAATTTTTTTTAAGGCCATTTCACTGTGCCATACCCAACATTACTGCTGATGGCATACAACTTTAATCAGATCTTCTGTCTTTCTTGAGATCTTTGCAGTAGCCATTTCATTTTTTACTTTTTAACATACTTGGTTTTACAAATACTGTATATAAAACAAAGTAAAGCAGCAAATCCTCACATTTGAAACCTGGAATGCTTTCCATGCTGTTTTATATATTGCAAAGAAAGTAAACTCACTGTGCTTTATAAAATGGTTAGCAGTAATATGAGTGTGATGATTTCACTTGACATGATAAAATAAAGCAAAAGACTTTGAACTAACATGCATAAAATGTAGTCATATTTGTTTGCTCTACTGTTAACTGTAGTTTCCTCTGATCTGTTGCAGGAGATGATTGAAGAACTGCAGAAACGTTGTATTCAGCTCGAGTACCCCCTCCTGGCAGAGTATGATTTTCGCAATGATACAGTTAACCCAGACATAAACATAGACCTGAAGCCCACTGCTGTTTTGCGACCCTACCAGGAAAAGAGTCTGCGCAAGATGTTTGGGAATGGACGTGCTCGCTCAGGGGTCATTGTGCTGCCCTGCGGTGAGACAGCTGGTTTATTGTAGATAAAAGAGAAGAGAACATGAGTGACAAAACAATAAAGTAATAAACTCTAATAATCTAATAATGTATGATATAAAAAGTTCAACAAATAATTGCTTAGGCCATAAAACAAAGGGAAATCCACGTGTTATTGGTAGATTTTAATCTTGCAGTTCAAGCCAGCCCAAACCTTTATTTAGAATTGTTACATTTTGTAGCTTAAATCCTATCTTATACAATATGTTTCAATAATTTTATTTCCTCTTTGCATTCCAGGGGCTGGTAAATCTTTAGTAGGTGTGACAGCAGCGTGCACGGTGCGTAAACGCTGCCTAGTGTTGGGTAACTCCTCTGTGTCAGTAGAGCAGTGGAAAGCCCAGTTTAAGATGTGGTCCACCATCGATGACTCTCAGATCTGCCGCTTCACATCCGATGCCAAGGACAAGCCCATTGGCTGCTCAGTGGCCATCAGCACATACTCTATGCTGGGTCACACCACCAAGCGTTCCTGGGAGGCTGAGAGGGTCATGGAGTGGATGCGGAGCCAGGAGTGGGGACTCATTATCCTGGATGAGGTGCACACTATTCCTGGTGAGTTGTTACAAAACATCACCTTTTCATGCAGCTTAATATCACGTTCTAATGTAAAATTTTCTTACAATGTTATTGTAAGATTACTTTAATGTTGTGCTTTAGGTTACAGTGAGATACTGAAGTAGACATTTGAGATCTACATCATTTACACAGTAACATAATATATAATTGTGTGCTTTGTAGCCAGGATGTTTCGTCGTGTTCTGACCATTGTCCAGGCACACTGCAAGCTTGGTCTCACTGCCACACTAGTCAGGGAAGATGACAAGATTGTGGATCTCAACTTCCTAATTGGACCAAAGTTATATGAGGCAAACTGGATGGAACTGCAGAACAATGGCTACATTGCCAAGGTCCAGTGTGCAGAGGTGAGTTTGTATTGCACTGGGAAAATAAGCTGAACTGACATAAACAGTAGAGTATAGATTTGTCATTAAAAGATGGTGAGATCTTAAACTAAGTTACAATTATAAAAATATGCTCTTGACTATACTGGAAACATCATTCATTCAAAATTGGAGTTAATTAAAGCACTTGTTTAAGGTTATTGCTGCCATTGTCCAGTATTTAAATCCAATGCTTCATTTTTTCTCCACCAGCTCTTTGAATGTTTACTGGGCATGTTCAGTAATGACCTAAAATATTAAGATGTGGAGCTGTTTTGTGTCAGACAGCTTTCGGGTTTGTGTGTCATGTGCAAGAAGTTGATCACTGAATAGTTCGGTGTGGTGCCTCACGTGTACTTGATTTAGATAGATTTGAGAGATTTAGCTGCAACTCAGTAAACAAGTGATTTCTTTGTTGACAAAGTTATCTTAAGGAGCACAACATTTTTGTTAGAGAAACCTTAATATTAGCTGACTCAGTGGTATTTGCGTAAGGTTTGTTTTTTGTTATTAACCTCAGAAATGAGATTTGAAAGTTTAGGCATTCATGAGCTTTCTTTGACTAATTCAAAAAAGTCATTTAAAGCAACACTGTGCTCTTTTTATAAATTACCTCTGGTTTACTTTGATTCACAGTATAATTGTCTGATTAAAATGGTTTATTCCACATTGATACATCTGTCTGAAAAATGTACGCATGTCTGTGCTTTAGGTGTGGTGCCCGATGTCTCCAGAGTTTTACAGAGAATACGTGGCCATTAAGACAAAGAAACGTATCCTGCTTTATACCATGAACCCCAATAAGTTCCGTGCGTGCCAGTTTCTCATTCGATTCCACGAGCGGCGCAATGACAAGATCATTGTGTTTGCTGACAATGTGTTTGCCTTGAAGGAATACGCCATTCGCCTCAACAAGTAAGCTGCTGTATTTACAGTAAAAATAACTTTCTGTAAATTGCTCTTAAACATTCGATTTTAATTATTCTGTCTTTGCCATATTTAGGCCTTACATCTATGGCCCAACTTCTCAGGGTGAACGTATGCAGATTTTGCAGAACTTCAAACACAACCCCAAGATCAACACCATTTTCATCTCCAAGGTAAACCAGGGGATCTATTGTGAATCTACTCAGTCTAATATGCATGCACCCCATTGTGGCCAATATCGAGCAGAGCAGTGTATTTAGACAGTGTTTAGGGTGCTGTCGTTTGCTAATAATTAGATCAAAATGAGACTGAAGCAACATTCATATTATAATCTGTTATGCATTGTTTTTTCCTGTAGGGTGTCTAGATGTCCTTTAAGACATTTCCACAATTCTTAAACATATTCTCTAAATTCTGGCTATTCAGAATTAGGTCAAAAGTATTACTTGAATCAGGTTTTTTACACCAATCTGCACACATAACATATATATGTATATAAATGTGCAGTGAAACATTTTTACTGATCTGAATTTGGTAAAATTATCTTTAATTTGCACCCTGTTAAAAATGTAGGTCTGGCAGAAAATCAGAAGTTCACCTTTGCATGTCTGTGGATTTGTGTCACATCTCTGCCACCAAACAGGTTGGAGACACTTCGTTTGACTTGCCAGAAGCCAACGTTTTAATCCAGATCTCCTCCCATGGTGGATCACGCAGACAGGAGGCCCAGAGGCTTGGCAGAGTCTTACGAGCCAAGAAAGGTCATTGTGCAAAAACTTGAATTTGAATTCTTGTGTACCATAACAAAGAGAAAAAAAAAAATCTCTTTTGACCTGTCTCCCTTTTTAGGAATGGTAGCAGAGGAGTACAACGCATACTTCTATTCACTGGTGTCGCAGGACACCCAGGAAATGGCTTACTCCACTAAGAGGCAGAGATTCCTGGTAGACCAAGGATACAGCTTTAAGGTGTGTTCATCTCTGCAGCATCTCAACATCTGCACACAATTTCACATACCTGCACCACTAATTTCATGCCACTTACAAATACGCTACACCATATTGGACATTTCCTTCATGGGCTTCATGGTCCATACAAATTTGTTGTCACAGTTCTGAAAATTGATATCAAGGTTAAGTATTTAACAGGGTAAGAGAGTAAGAGTGTATTTAACAGAGACAAAACAAAGAAAAATAAAAGAGAAAGGAGAAAGAAAAAATACTTTCAAAATATACATGTTTTCTTCAGAGAGGTTGTTCACATCAAGATGTAGATGCACATCAATGCAATTAAAATCTGAGAAATAGAGTAGACACTGAATGAAAAAATGTAAACCATTATAGTGTGTATATAGTATAGCTTTTTACACATTTTGTAAATAAACATATTCATCAGGAGGAATAGGAAGATGTTCATGAATAAGCAAAACTGTCCTTAGTCCTTTATCTTCATTTAGAGTCAGGTTCATATATATTTAAACTGTGACAAAATTTTCATATTTTTTCCAGGCAGTCAAACTGCTTTTCATATCCAATTAGGTCATCAGCATGAATACACAGCTTTTTGGTGGTTAAGTACACCCAGTGTCATTAATGCATGAGAAGTCATTAAATCAGCTTTCTGATTATTCTCATAGTCTTCAAACAACTTTTACAAATGTGAGCTACAGCCTGTGACTCAAATTTATACGCCATGAATGTGACAAGTTCTTTGGGCGCATCAGATCAGTGAAATCGCTTGAGGTAGCAGCTGCCCACTTTAGTGGGCATTGTCAAACAACATCTGATCAGATCACAGGCTAACTAACTTTAATTCCAATGGAATTAAAGTCTTCCAATGGAATTAAAGTTAGTTAGCCTGTGATCCATCCATTCCATGAATGGAATTAAAGTGAGGTCAGTGTGAAACGTGCTGTCGTTGTATGTTGTATGTGTGCTCTTTTCCCCCACCAGTTTGCACAGATGAAAAACAAATGACTGCTGATTCCAACTCCAACAACGTGTCAGTTTGAGCAGTCATATCGTGCATTCAGGCAGTGCTTTGCTATAAAAAAATGTTTCTTCCACAGTATTCTCCTGGTTATTATATTTTATTATATATTTGTTATTACAATAATCTGTCCATTGGATGTTGTTCCAGAGCTCTTTCGTTTTCTGTACTCCTCTGAACTTTTTGGTGTTTCTGAGCTTGTCAATGTCTATAAAGTTGAAATGCGATTATGTTAATTTGTTTGTTGTTTCTTTTGATTCTTTAAAAAAAAAAAGACTGTAGTTCCCACACAGTTCATCCACTCATTTTGAAAAGCTGACAGTCTGTACATGAACTGCACATCTTAATTATTTTGTTTCAAATCTCTTGTTGCCAAAATTGGAAAAAGTGTGTCAACTGTATGTGACAATACTATAACCTGTGTCTTATCTGAATGATCACATTCCTTTTCTGCAATAGGTAATCACCAAGTTGGCAGGTATGGAAGAAGAGGACTTAATGTTCTCTAACAGAGAAGAGCAACAGCAGTTGCTTCAAAAGGTACTAGCTGCTTCGGACCTTGATGCTGAGGAGGAAGTGGTTGCAGGGGAGGTGGGCACACGTCCACAGGTAAGGACTTCAACCAGAGATAGACTCAGAAAGTGCATATACATAATAACTATTGCGTACTTAAAGTTGTGGTCTTGCATATTGCAGTATTCTCATGTTTTTGTCTCTCACTGCTTTCTCATCAGTTCTCAAGGCGAACAGGCACCATGAGCTCCATGTCAGGGGCAGATGACACTGTCTATATGGAATATCAAAGCCGAAGCAGTAAAGCTTTTGCAGCAAGCAAAAGTGTTCATCCACTGTTCAAGCGCTTCAGGAAGTGACACAGACCCTGACAACTCAAGACTGATTCAGGTGCAATAAGTTGAAGTTGGGCGCAGTCCTTTCTACAGAGGCTAAGCACCAGGCTACCAGCAGAAGGTTCTGAAGAACAGAACTATACCTGGAGAAGACCTGAAACTCAATATTATCAGAATCTAATGATGATATACTGTACATTGGTTTCTCCTGGTAGCTGTTGGTGATAATGGTTGAAATGACCTGTATGCCTGGAACATCTGGTAAGAAAGCAGCAAATGGTGAGCTAGGCCTCGGCTACTCTTTGATAAATTTGATGGTGTCAACCTATGCCTATGCCTACCTACGTACACAGCATTTGCAGATGAAATACACTGTAACTCCTGATCACAGTGTCAACTGTTGCCTCTCATTTGAATTAAAAAACTTTGCATTGAGCAGTGGCTGCTTCACCCTGCTGTGAAGTAGCCAGTATGTCAAGCATACTGGCAATACAGCAACACTTGAAGTCTTTGACTTGTTTGTAGTACATTTCAGTCTATATATATATAGGATGAACATGGGTGAATCCTGGAGTACGACGCAAGGGTGATGTTATCCCTTTAATGAGCTAAAGATCAGCTCTTAGTCATTTGGCAGTGACTGGACTAACCCGTGTCTCATCTACTGTTAGTAAAACTACAGTATATAGAAAAAACAAGTGCATACTATATATTTGACTTTTGTTAATAAAGCTTTTTGCAAAAGGTGCCTACATTTAACACATTCTTTTTTATACTGTTGAAAAGGAAATGACCAGACTTTTCCATCTTAAGGAATTGAATTGATAGAACGTTTCACAAGAAGAGATGATAAAAGAAATAAAAATTAAAAAAATATTTTGAAGGCTATAAGGGGCAACTTGTTTACAACAGTAATAGCAGGGGCCTTTTAGAAACTGCTGTTATATGCATTGATATATAACTGTGGTATAGCAAAATGGAACATGACAATACTCAAAATTAATAATTAAAGCTACCAAAAAGTACAATGCTAAAATTGGCTTTTCAGCAGTTAAGGGAAATTAGATTTACAATAGTACTGTCTGTTTAGTGCAGCACTTTTGCTGTGAAATGTTGTTTGAAACCCCCTTTATATGGCGCTTCATATTGTCATTCTTCATCTGTGCTGCAACATGGTATATGTTACAGTATCATATCTGTAGGTGGCGCTCAGCTTACACAGCACCATTTGCATACAGAAGTTATAGTCTACATTATTATTCTATATTATACTGCAAACTAATTTGTTTTTTAATTGCATTATTATAAAAAAAAGAGTCGTAGACCTGTTTAGCAGATTTTCATTTCAGTTCAAGTCATCCATACCCACATACACATTTTATCACACGGCTGCTCTCATAAGCCTGCATTTATGCTGACCTTATCAGACGATGTGTGCACGTGTCTGACTCTATGAGTCGTGATTCATTTCATTTTTTATACTTGTTCATTCTACTGAAAC
>JAUBNQ010000017.1:12980772-12996797 GCA_032353495.1 Ctenopoma kingsleyae | reverse complement strand
CATATTTATGTGGAGTAATCAGGTAGTTAGTTTATAACTGTTGCAAATCAGCAACGTCTGCCTTGAGAGGGTTAAAGTCGTCTAGAGTGTGAGTGTGCTCCAGAAAAGGCGTGACTGTGGGTGTAATTATGGGACCAGTCTCCTCCTCTCACTCAGTTGCATGTACAATAGGCCACTGTTCCCATTACACAAATTATATTTTTCTGCTTTCTCACTTTGTTAGACTCAGCTGGCAATGTGTCACTACTCCACATCTCTGGATGATGAGAACTTTGCTGATGCAATAGACTTCAGACCGGATCGCTGGATACGGAAAGATACCACAGATCATGTTGACAACTTTGGCTCGATTCCCTTTGGCTATGGCATAAGGAGCTGCATAGGCAGGAGAATAGCAGAGTTAGAGATGCATCTATCTCTTACAAGGGTAGGGCATTAACTACTGCTAAGTACTACTCTTACTTACGATTCTTAATTTCTACTACAAATTCAACATAGCCATACATACATATGAATGTCATTTTTATTATTTTGCCAGACTAGACTGATCAACATATCTGTGTTTTTGCTCTGTGTGCAGCTCATTCAGAAATTCCACATTGGAATTTCTCCACTCACTGATGATGTGAAGGCAAAAACTCATGGCTTGCTCTGCCCTGGAGCCCCCATCCACCTGCAGTTCATCGACAGAGAAAAGTAGATTCCTCAAGGTCAACAGTACTGGATTTTTTAAGGCAATGATTAAGCAGTACTTTTTTTATAGTTGAAAAATGAAATACAATGTATGTTCTGTACTGTACTGTTTTAAAGTGCATGAATGTATGTAATACAGTATGTGCACGCACATTAATATTAAACTCATTGTTTTCACCCTAAATAGTCATTGAGAACTGAGAATGTTGAAATGTAACCTGAATGTCTTGAAAATGTCCTGTTTCAGAAGTGTATATATGGAACCACAGTTTTTTATTTAGACTGAGGAAGAATGTTTAATTACTTTAAAATAAACATGTAAATGCCTATATTTGTAGCAAAAAGGCTTTTGGGTTAGAACGAATGAATGCATCATTATAAACATTTGCTTCAGCTCAAATTGTTGAATGTTTATCTGTTTTTCTTTTCCATTCAGTATTTTTGGTTTATATGCTGTTTGTGTGAATAAATCATTTTAGCACTGTGCCAATTACATAATGATTTTTTTGAGATAATAACGTATGTTGGTCCATGTATCATCTGATCATTCAATTATTTAATTCAGTCTGGAAAACAGAAAACAGGTCAGAATTTCATGTTTTGTGTTTTTTTGTAGGTGTCAAAAAAGAAAATGATTGTTTCCATGTTTTCTTATTAAAGTGTGCAACTAAATAAACATGAAAAAGTTAAGTGGATTTATGAATTTTGTGACTGTCTTTTATTAAGAGCCAGTCCTTTTATAATGTCCACATGAGCAATGTACTGGCTCAAAGGTAGAGCATTAGAAAGTGATGGCTTAATACATCTATAAGTACTATAAATGCAGAGCATTTACATCTGCTCTGCATCTGAGTAATATCCAATTAAGCCCATGTGAATGAAGCAGATGATTGTGCAGAGAATTCACAGCAAGCGAGTGGATGTTCCCTTTCGGTCAATTTTCTCAGCGCCACATCACAAAGTATAGGAAATATTTACCTGGTTTTCTGGTGTATTGCACTTCTCTCCAAGACATCTTACTTATCATGCAACTTGCACTGCTTTGACGTGCTTAAACAAAACGATGCAATTTCCTGCACACTCTGCAGGGACCAAATAAGAGGAACTCTTGTCTTGTCTCTATGTCCAACGACCTGATTCTCTATGTCCAAGTTCATATGTTAGAACAGTTGAAGAGGAAAACCACAGCTTAAAGGACATCTTTAATAATTTCGAAACTTTCTCAATGGCTGAAATATTGAATATATAAATTCAAAATGATGTAATCAATTATGATTCCAATGAAAAAATCTACAAATTTACAGAAATGGTATGACCACTAACTAGTACGATAAAATCAGACACAGCCCATAATGGGGGAATTGTAGGTGTATATTGTGTATTATTGTAGGTTATGATTAAAAGTTGTTTAGATTTTATATAATGTTTGGTGCTGCTTAAGGAGGTTAATAATTTACATATGGAGTCCAAAGAGAACACTATTCCAGCTTTCACCAAAAGACCTGGACCTTACCAAAAACCTTCTTATAGCTAGTAAAGTATTGGTAACATATCATTTTTTCCACACCCTGTAGATCAACCTCGCGGCTCTCGCGATATTTTGCCAACGAGAACACAAGCGGAAGTAAATAGTCGCCATGGGATATTAGCTTGTGAGAGGGGATAAAGTAGCAAGTTAAGCGTGAATGGTCCTTACATTTATCAGATAAAAATCGTGTCCAGGCTTCAGGGTTAGTTAGTTGAACGTTGATAAAAAATAGACTCGCGGTCTCAGCATTTACACATTAAATACGCTGCGAGACTGAAGGAATCGTGCAGCACGTTTGGGGCCTGGAAAGACGTTTGCTAGCGTAGCTAACACAGGCAACGTTAACGTGGTTAAGTTCAGCTAACATCGCGTTTAGCGCCGCAGCATAGCCAGACACCACTGAAGTGGCTAGTTTCTGCAGGTAATGTGATCTGTCTTTTTAAACAGATAAGTAACGACGTCCCAGCTAACGTTAACTCTGGCCGTGGTGGAGGGAAAGTTCGGCTGGATCTAAAATGCTCATTGAAAACCTTGATGCCTTGAAAACATGGCTGTCTGATACCTTGGAGCCCATGTAAGTAACGTTAGCTAGTAGCCACACAGCTACTCTCAACTTAACCATTCTAGCTGAGTCTGCGTTAGATTAATTTAAGAAATAAACATAGTACAATTAGTTAGCGATAACATTACGTCTGATAATCTACTTATGGCTTTATATATATATTTATTTCCGTGTCTGTTAGTTTCACTGAGTTTTTTCTTCTTTATTCCAGCTGTGATGCAGACCCTTCTGCTCTGGCCAAATATGTTGTTGCTTTGGTGAAGAAAGATAAAAGTGAAAAGGAACTCAAAGCTCTGTGTATAGACCAGTTGGATGTATTTCTTCAAAAAGGTAATTGATCCCACGTTTATTTAAAACCAAATCTATGGCATTAACAAACGGGAACACCTACTGCTTTATCTGTCCTGATGGTGGTAGTTTCAAAGACTCTTCTGACCATATGGATTAAAAAAAAATCCTCTTATCATGTAGCAGGCTGGATGCTGCTTTTTTATCTAACTGATTAGAAGCGTCTTTGATGATTAAGAAAAAGAATAATTTTTTAAAGACCTTTTGGGTTTTTCACACATTTTTCCATAGAAACAAATTACCTCTGTAACTCAGGTGCTACGCATTCCTATGTGAGTTGTATTATGAAGGCTTCACTGTGCATTAAAATATTATCTTTCGTTTACACTGTTTCCTTCTTTCAGAGACGCAACCATTTGTGGATAAGCTTTTTGAAGCCATTAACAATAAAGGCTACCTCCCGCAGTTAGAGCTGCCATCCTCACTGGGCAAAGTTGAGAAAGATGAGCAAAAAAAAGATGAGGTAATTATTTTATGAAAACAAAATATTTGAAATGTCATCTATTACTACTTTGACTTAGTTCAGATAGTACTTCACTTCCATCACATGTAAAGTAAACAATGTCAAACAGACCTCTCATATCAGTGACTGTGTAAGATAAATAAAAATATACACATTTGCTTATTTAAATTGACTCTTCCTTTCTTCAGATGAATCGGGAAGATGAACGAGATAAGAAGTTTTCTCGGCGAGTGAATCACAGCCCTCCACAGTCAAGCTCACGCTACAGCAGAGATAGCAGGTGCGTGTATCTGACTGTAGACATTTAATATTTCTACTTGTATTTTTTCAGTAATTTTTATTATTATTAATTATTATATTATTATTATTATTATTCCCAAATTTTTAGGAGATTAGATGACCGAAAAAGAGATGATCGCACCAGGAAGAGGGATTATGATCGCAACCCACCGAGGAGGGACTCTTACCGCGATCGCTACAATCGCAGGAGAGGTCGCAGTCGCAGTTACAGTCGTAGTCGTAGTCGCAGCCGGAGTTGGAGCAAGGACCGCATCCGGGACCGTGACAGAGAGAGGGACAGGGATAGAGACAGAGATAGAGATAGGGATCGGGATCGCAGCAGGAGCCGGTCCCTCAGCAGAACTCAATCTACAAGCAGGAGTAGAGGTGAGAAACTGATTTATGGATCTAAAACAAGCTCAGGAAGTTTTAACATAATAACCAAAGAGATCACTCTGTGCCATTTGAACCATTGTTATTCTATGAAAAAATCAATGACAGTAAAACCTGGCTTTTGGGACAAAGCACTTTTACATCTTGCTGTATGCTCAAAGTTCCATTCATTTGAACTGTAGGTCAGTTTGTTGCTGAGCTTGTGGTGACAACTCAGACAGCTGATCATAGAAGTGGACAGCACAGATAAATGATGGCTGAATATTATGGAATAGAGGTGTAAATAGGTGTAATTTTTCTGATATATATAATATTACTTATGATGTTTTTATACATGGTCATTCTCACCCATTCTCAGAGCGAGAATCTGGGAAATTGAAGTATGATCACGATCGAGTGGACAGGTCAGACAGTGGTGATGGCTACACTCCAGCAGCTCTGGTCTCCACTGCAACTACGTCACATTTCCCTGTGCCCTCACTGAGCAGCACCATCACAGTCATCGCCCCCACACATCATCACAGCAACAATACCACTGAGAGCTGGTCAGACTTCCGTCCTGACCACCCTCCTTTTGGCAGGGGGCCTCCTCCTCAACAGCGGAAGCGATGCCGTGACTATGATGGTATGCTATGAGAGCTGATTAAGCAGTTAATCTATTAAGAGGGTGTAGGTTGTATATTTCTGTTGTTGGAATTCAGTGTCTTTGATTTTCCACTTGTATCTTCTGTCTTTCCAGAAAAAGGTTTCTGCATGCGAGGGGACATGTGTCCTTTTGACCACGGAAGTGACCCAGTTGTAGTAGAGGATGTCAACTTGCCTGGTATGTTGCCCTTCCAACCTCCACCTATCCCAGGTGTGGACCCTCCACCTCCACCAGGCCTCCCACCACCGCCACCTCTCATGAACCCACCACCTGTGAACCTCCGGCCCCCTGTGCCCCCACCAGGCACCCTCCCACCCAGCCTTCCCCCTGTTGCAGGTAGGAATTCAGTTATTTGACTAATGGTCATACGTGGCTTTTTTAGTTTCTAGACATACTCTGGGAATATTCAGTAGATGCTGATTAACTGAGGTTTTTGACCTACAGTATCCACCTATATAGGCACAACAATTAAAAATGTGGTGTGGGCTTCTGGTAGGTCATGACTACTTTTTTGCTATAAGCTTTAAAATAAAATATCAAACTTTGTTTATTTTTGTATTGCTCTTCTTTCTATTTGTGTATTGTTTATTGCATATTTGATTAAATGTATGAGCACCCTTGAGTACAGCTGTGTTTATAGACTTGAATGAATGAATGCACATAAAATGTTTATGTTTGAAACTGTGGAATTGTCTATACAATTAGATAACTATCTAAAAGGTTAATCTAAAGTATCTTAAGACACAGAAGGCAAGGCAAGGATTTACCTACCTGGCTTGGCGCAGGTCAGATTTACAAACTTGGTTTGACCAGTTTGTATTTTGCTTAAACCTCTCATTCTTTAAGAGTTTTTATTTTTCTATTACTCTGACAAAGGCCCCCCTCCTCCGCTTCCTCCGCTGCAACCATCAGGCATGGATGCTCCCCCCAATTCCATCACCAGTTCTGTTCCCACCATTGTCACCTCTGGGTTGCGCTCCTCACTTCCCCAGGCTCCAGGACCACTTTTCATCTCCGGTAATGGCAGTGTGTCTTTTTGAAGTTACAGGTTTTAGTTTGTATTTGTGACTCACTGTTACTATACCTTGCTGTTTAATGATTTATTTTTTGCTGATCAGACAACTATGAGACAGATGTCTACAATCCTGAGGCTCCAAGCATCACCAATACCTCTAGGCCAATCTATCGCCACCGAGGCAATGCCCAGAGACCCAACCTGATAGGCCTTACAATGGGAGACGTGGATCAGCCACAGAGAGGTATTTTTCACATTAACTGAACCGTGTAACCTTTAGTGGGTTGTCTTGAAATATGGATGTACTTTCCTATAATTAGCAAGGTTTTTACTTTGTTCAGGTTGGAAGTCATTTGAGATTATCGGTATTCAGAACATTTAACAGCTCTGTGAGACCTGTGCTGTAGTCTCAGATCTAGAGCTGATTTCTCAATATTTCCCTCACCAGAAAAGATTCCCAACAACAGTATGAGGATTGTTATGGAATCTGATTCGAGGAAGAGACCAGCTGTATGCAGTGATGGAGGCCTTCCCTCCAAGAAACCTTGGTTTGATAAGTAAGAAGCTTTTCTCCTATCATCTAAAAATAAGTCACGTGCTGCTGTTGGTTAAGTAACTTTGACAGTGATGTTTCCGTCCTAACGGCATTGTTTGATAATTTATTTTCTCTACTCAGACCAAACTTTAACAAACCCAACCACCAGGGCTTCCACAAAAGAACCCCATTCTCTCCTAACACCAAGCTGCTGGTTCGGCAAATTCCCTCCGAGCTCAACAACATCAGCAAACTCAACGAACATTTCAGCAAGTTCGGCACCATCGTCAACCTGCAGGTCAGTCCATGCCCTAGATAATCAATGATACGGCTCAATAGGTAGCTGATATGTGAGAAACAACGTCAGCGCTGAGTTTGACTGAAAGTGTTTGTTGATAAGTGACGTTTTGGTTTGTATAGTGGTTTAGATTTAACCTTAGGGTCTTTTAAAACTGTCACAGTTAAGGCAATTTAGGCATCCTAAAAAACAATGCAAGTTCTGTTCTGTTACCAAATTAGTGTCAAGCCAGCATAGATTCCAGGAGTGACTTCACTCTAAATTATTACAGTTTCACTGTGCAAATAATCACATGGCATTTTGTTGACATAATATGTTCATACAGGTATTTTTTCCAACAACATACTGACTGTGTATTTAACTGGTGGCTGTCTGCATAGATTTGGAGTTCAGTTCAGCGTAATCCTTTAGCCCCTCCTTAAATGTAGTGCCACAGGCAAGACCTTTAAAAAACAAACAGAGCACTGACTAACTGTAGATTCAGTTTGTACCTGTCACCCACAGCTGTGTTGGCGTTAGGAAGCCAAAGAGCAAAAAAAAAGTTGTATATAAGCTAGATTTAGTCCTCAACAGAGACAGCAAACATGAGACACGTGTCTGCTGGTGACTCTCTCTGGTGATGAGCAGTAATGTTAACCACAACAAACAGCAGGGTTTTGGCTTTCATAGTAGACTTGTTACAACACAGGTATCCACACACACACAGCATAGAAAAGATAAAGTACAACAGCAGCTTCTCAAAGTTAGTTTTGACTTTGCTGCCAAATTGAGCAGTGGTCTCACAAGTCCTCTGAGGTGACACATCACACATACGACGTAGCCACAATGATCTCTTAACAGTTGTTGCTACCTCTTCCCTCATCTGAGGGTATTGCTACTGTAAGGTAATGGTTAATAGTCCATCTGATGACCTGACAGTGTTGAGGTGAAGTTTAGATAAGTCATCAAGTGTTACCCGCAGGATTTACAGTACCTGCACCATTGTTTCTTATAACTGGCTCACAGTACTGTTTGTCATTTCACAGGTGGCCTATCAAAATAACCCAGAGGGGGCACTGATTCAGTTTGCCTCTCCAGATGAGGCCAAGCGCGCTATGCAAAGCACAGAGGCTGTTCTCAACAATCGCTTCATCAAGGTCCACTGGTTTCGTGATGATGGGAGTGATGGACATGGCCTGGGACAGTCCCACTCACAGCAGCAGCCTCAGCCACCCATAGTAAACACTCACTTTTAAACTCATTCATACCATGTGGTTATTGTAAACTTTTTCTCAACACAAGCAAAAAAGGTAAAGTTGTCCCTACAAAGTTTAGTGTTAAAAGATGTTGCAGTGAGCCACATGTAAATATCATACAATATGCTATTTGTGGAGCAGCAGCAGTAAAGATTGATAGACTTTATTAGACCTGTGTACAACAACAATGTACGCTGTTAGTTCCTCAGAGTAAAGTTGGTAATTTGCAAGCATGTGCTTAAATTCAGTCCTTCCACAACTTACATCACTCATTGTTGCCGTGTGAAATGTAACGGCCTCCCCAAGCGTGTTTTTCATCATTTGTAAAACTTGGCATGCCACTTCACAACGTTGTTCCCTTGGCATTAACATTTTGTCACTTAAAAACCTGCTGCATTAATGCCAGTGCTACCTCCGTGTACTGTTATTGTACAAAAAACTGTAAACATTCTAGGAGGCACAGCAAAGCAGCCAACAAAGTAGATTATGCAGATGCATCTAAAGGTTCAGCTTGGCAGGAAAATCAAACATCACAATTGTTTGCTGACAGTGTCTATATTAAAATGAACTCCATTAAACCTGACATGATTAATATCTCTTTATGTTCAGCAGACCTCAGCCACTTCACTGAAGCAGTCTGTAAAAGATCGCCTTGGACCCCTTCTCCCTGCAAACTCGGAACCCCTCCTGGATCCCAGTGTCACCTCTCAGGTGAGTGTGGATGATGGTGAGGATCTGCCTTTTGATATTTACTTGTCAAAATCTCCAGAAGGCGTGTATAAACATTATGCATTTTTACCCACTGGTGCAGAAACCTTCTAAAGTGTCAGTGAAGGACCGTTTGGGTTTCTCTGCCAAACCAGCAGCTCCTTTTGAAAAAGTAAGTGACTACTGTGTTCAGTATTACCAGTGTTTTCAAAAACTGTTTTAAGTTGTTAATTTTTTAAATTGTATAAATGTTTGTGCTGTAACTTTTATCTCCCTTTCAGGTGTTTTCTACATCTGTGGGCCTCAAAAAGACTGTATACAATCCTGCTGCTCTGAAGGCAGTCCAGAAAACATCAGAGGAAGCCCTAAAGAAGAAGCAGGTAAGAGGCAAAATAAAGGGAAATGGGGGGGAAAAGCGAGTTGGGAGCTTTAGAACTAAGGCCTCAAGAGCATAATGAAATAGGAAGCAAGATACGTTCTTGTCTCATCCTCAGAACCTAATGTCTAATAATTCCTTTCACAGGAAGCCCTAAGACTACAGCAGGATGTAAGAAAGAAGAAGCAGGAAATACTGGAAAAGCACATTGAGACTCAAAAGGTAAAATTATCTGAAAGCTACAATATTCATGTCAAACATTTAAGTCTCCCTGTCACAATTTTGCATCTAGTGTCTGCAGCTTTTTTCTGGAAATGTTAAATGTTAGTATATGAATTGTAAAAGAGGTCAGACTTAACATTTAAGCATTATGAAGCTCATTCAGTGTGTAGTAGTTGGATGGGTTAATGATCTGATTGTTGTCTCCATCTGATGTGACCTGTCAGGAATTTCTGAAATCAGAGTGAAATAATTCGCATTTTCACAGTTTTAGAAATTGCAGTATGTCTTGTGTACTTTTTTGGAAGCAGTTCATACCAAAGTTAAACTTGTTTCTGTTCCTATCCTTCACAGCTCCTGATATCCAAAATGGAGAAGAACAAAACGATGAAGGCAGAGGATAAAGCCAAGATCATGGAAACGTTGGACACATTAACCAAGAGCATCACCAAACTGCAAGAGGAGATAAAGGGAATCTCAGGCAGCAGCATCCCGCTACGCACTGCCAAGAGCAAGGCCGAGGTCCTGACCTCCATAAAACACACTAACACAGACACACTAAACTGAGAAAAACTTGATTCAAACTTCCTAGCTTTGCTTTTTGGCTGGCTTTGGTTAGAAAACTGGTTGTAGATCACTCTTTTAGTGTTTTATAAGCAGGGTTATATCTGTAGGTCTGTATTTACTAACTGTTAGTATTTTTATTCATTTGCGATTACAGAAGTGTCTTTGTATATCTAAAGGTACTAAGTCAAAAGCAACTGGATTGTTTCCTTTTTTGCTTAGTTGCCTTTGAATTTTTACTTCCAACTTGCAATGTCATCTTTCCTGATGTGAGTTAATAATATGTTCAGGCTCAGAAGGAACTGCTGGACGCAGAGCTGGACCTGTACAAAAAGACTCAGGCTGGAGAAGATACTGCTTTGTTGAAGATTAAGTATACCCAGCTGCAAATTGAGGTAATGAGTCAGTTTTGTCCCTCAAGCTTGAAACCGCTTGTTAAAATACTACTTACACAGCTGCCACTTCAGGGAACTCGTGACTTTGCAACTTCAGATGTTACATTGCATTATCATCTCCATAACTCTTAATTATGTGCTGTGTTTAATGTCTTTCTACACTATTTTGTTTTTATCCAGGCGGCTAAAAGAGGACTTCTGTCACCTGGGCGTGGCCGTGGGGTCCACACTCGAGGCTGCAGTGGTCTCAGGGCTCGGGGAAGGGGCTCCAGAGGGCGGGGAAGAGGTGTGCCACTGCATGCAGTAGTGGATCATCGACCACGAGCGCTGGAGATTTCTGGTTTCGCTGACACAGATCATGTAGACTTGCTGCCACACTTTGCTGTAAGTCAGCCTACATTTACATTAATGATTTAATGGATTTCAGTCCAGTTCTCATTTGTGTTATTTTTTCAACCAGTTAATAGTAATTATGTTAGACAGCATTATTATAAATAATAATACTGTTTACTCTGAATTATTATAATTATTTTCAATGTAGCAAATAAAAAACAATAGAGGCCTCTGGTGGTTTCAACTGCACATTGCAACTCAGTCAGTTACTTGGTGTAGGTGTAGTAAGGTTAAGTTATTCACTCAACAAGAAACAGTAACTGAAACTAGTAACAGGAAAAGCACATAACACTGCTGAGTTTCACTTTTGATAGTGTCACTACTTTTGTAGTTTCATTTTAAATGTAACTGAGAATGTGGTAACGCAGCTGCAAGTTGCAAAACAAAAGCAAAGCAAAACAGAATCTAAATATCAAGAGATGCCCCTGAGGATATTGTTTTGTGAAACCTCCTACACTGAATTGAGTGTGTATGAAAAGTGACCAAAATGTTGTGTGTTGGATTTGTTTTGAAGCAATTTGGAGAGATTGAAGATTGCCAGATTGATGAAAACAACCTGTCTGCAGTCATCACTTATAAGACCAGAGCGGAGGCAGAACAGGTGACAGATTTCTTTATTTTCCTGACATTCAAACAAATGTGAAATGTAGCTTACATACATTTTTTTTGTGCATTTTTCTGACTGGTACTATGCTATACGCTGTTTGGGCCAGAGCACCAAGAGCTGCGGTAATCCTGTTGTTGTTGTTACAGTACTTACACACCTGTTTTTCTTCTGCTGTCTGCAGGCGGCTCTTCATGGACTAAGGTTCAACAACAAGACTTTACACCTGGCCTGGCATAAGCCCGTCGCTACTCTGAGCACTGCAAATGTTGACGAGGCAGAACCAGAAGAGGATGAGGTTTGTGGACATTTCTCACTTTGCATTTATCTGTCATTGGCATTCTGTAGCACCTATGCTAGCTGATGGGCACCGTTGATACTTTGTCAGACTTTCAGTAAGGATAATGAACCTTTAGGGAAGGGTTCAGGCACAACTGGTGTTATTTCTTCCAGTACTACCATTCATGCATGTATAGAAATCCACTAGTAGGTGTTTACTGTGGTGAGGATGTCTGGTAGTTCTCAGCTCATATATCATCAGCAATGCTTAGTTCTTGTGTTACATTTAGAGAACACAAGAGGGAGCCATTACACATTACAACAAAGATTGTCTCTGTTGGGCTTTTTCATGGACACTTGTACTTTCATTAAGGTCTGTGTGCAGCACGATGCTCTCAAGCTGAGCATTTAGTCCCTCTTGAGATCTCTTAAACATGTGGTGCGAGCTGAGTGCTGATGATGCTCAAAATAAAAGATACAGCTCTTTGTTCACTATAGAGAGCACCAATCTGTTTTCCTTCCATCAGTACCCGGAAGAGTCGTTGAGTGACGATGCTTTGCTGCAGGATGATGATGAAGAAGAAGATGACAACGAGCCTCGCTCCTGGCGCAGATGAAGATCAGTCGGACATTTCTGTGGTTGCGCTGGTGTGGAAGACGAGGAGTAATCCAGCAACTTTATAGGATTTCAGTGCCTGTTTGTAAATTGATAAGGCACATTTCACTTTGGCTAGACTTTTTTTTCCCCTCACAAATATGTAACTAGCAAGAACCATGTGTGAGAATAATTTTAATGTGTATACCAGATGCAACAATGGTGAATTTCTTAATGCTCTTAATGTAGAAATAGTTATGTATTTTTTGTTTTGGTTTATAGAACACAGATAATTTGTCTGTACATGTGACAACTGATCACTTAAAGACACATTTGTTTGGCTCTGTTTGAGAAAACAAAACCTGTGTTGTAATGTAAGTGAATGTCAGACTGTAGCTTTTGCAAAATAGTATTAGTTTGATTGGTTTAAGACTTGTGTAAATATTTTATGTCTCAGTTTAAATGATTTGTATGAAAGCTTGGCTTCTCAGTTCTTGGCTTTACTTTGGATTGTACAAAAAATAAAGATTTGAAGTGGTCTGAAAACATCCTGCCAAAAACAAAAAAAGGAAAAAAAACACCAAAAGAAAAAAAGAAAATACTGTGGCAGTGAAAAAAAAATTACACTCCTTAAGGAGCTGAAAAAAGACCATTTCAAAAAACAAAAAACTTCCTCTTCCCCTAAAGAGCAAAATTCCTACAAATTTCCTACTTCTGTTGATTTATTGGATCAGTCAGGTAATGTAAAGATACTGCACTGCCAAGGTAAGAACACTGCATTATGTGATAGTAGATTTTTTTGCATAATTTGCACTTATTGGCTTGCCTAACAGACTATTTTCATAACCTATCTGGAATGTCAGTGATCTAAATACTTTGTGTTTGTGTTGCAGGAGCTGGCAGAAGAATTCATTCACAACTCCTCTTTCTCCAAGAAGCTTCAAGATTGAACACTGAACATAGAATTTAATATTGTATTTATTGTACACATCTCTGTATGCTGTGAAACGAAGTGCTTTTGTTTTAAAAAATATAATAATTAAAAACATTTGAGAATATATAGTCTTCATTATTTTGATAATTGTGGTTATAATTTCTGCAATTTCTCCAAACATCCTGTTCATACTGAGAGTATGATATACATTACATTAAATCCTGCACCATGCCATGTAGGATAACATGCTCCATGTTATCCTTGATTCCTGTGGAAAATTTTGGCTATTAAATATAAAAGAAGCTTAGTAAAGTTTAGTTAAAAGTATTTATAACATTTAATACTGCTGACTGCGTAACAAACTTAAATTTAGTTATGTATGTCAGAGTTCAATAAGTCTGCAGGGTCAGTCATATGCTACATTTTTACTATGTCCATGAGCTGATGGGTGTAAGTTTCTCTGATAGATCCAACTTGGTAGCTATTAATACCAAAGACCCTGAAAACAGAAACAGCAGACAAACTGCAGTGTTCAATTCCATTAAACCCAATTTCATGGAAAATCAGTATGTGGTCAATGTCTGTTAAAGTGTATAATCATACAGCTGTGATCATGTGAATGCTCACATGTCAGTCTTTGTGGTGAAAGTAAACAATGAACAGTCTGACCTGTGTGATGTTTTACCACCTACTTTTTTTCATTGTTTAAAGGTTTTGTCTTTTACCGTGTTGAATTATGGCTTGTCTGTAGCGTAAATGGTGCAAGACTGGAGGTGGTCTTCAAGTCAGTTGTTGTGAAATAATCAGCTGTAAGTGCGTTTTGTTTAGCCCAGTTTAACTACAACCGTTGAGAAAGTAACCTGCCTGCAGATGTTTGACAAAAGTGAGAAATGGCAAAAGCTGTTTGAGAATTAGAAAATCACAGTATAAATCTAATCACCACCATTGTTACTTTGTATGGTGAACACTTCAATCACTGAAAAACATGAAAAAGTGAGGATTCAGAGCTACATCACATTAAAAAAGCATATTTGTTTCCCATATTTTCTTGCAAATATCCAAACTGTTTGTATTGTTATTATACAGAGAATGTATAAGAGTATAAATATTGTAATGACAACAGCATGAACTTTGTGACTTGTCAAAAAGTTTTCTGGAACATGTGAAGTGCCTGTGTTAATTTTGACATGGGTTCATAATTACTTTATAACTGACCACCTTTTACTTTCCTGAAATCAAAAGTGAGTATGGTGTTTTGGTAAAAGGGATTATGCTTTCTTTGTAGGTGAACAGTGTTACTTTGTGAACAGTAGGTGTTTGGTGTACACCTGCAGAGAGGCTTTCCACAGAACAGCTCCTACAGCCTCTCAGCCTCGAATAAGAGAGGACAAATTACCCAATCAGTGTCCACCAGTTCAGTGTCCCTGGGCTGCCCTCGGTGCCTGTCAGGCTTGCAGAGATAATTGTGAGAAATCAGATATGCTTGTAGAATATGTGCTGTTTATAATTTAAGCCCTATCCCCCTACACCACCACCAAAAATACCTCCTCTCATCCCACCGTGTCTCAGTATGGGAGTTTTAAATGCCCCCTGCTGACGTCTCATTTACCTACTGTGGTGCCACCAAACCCACATAAGCATCATTTGTGATCAAACAAGCTGTTGCAGTTTTACCTATCTGCGTAGTGAACCTGTAGCTTTTGGGTTGATTGACATGAATGCCCACATTTCCCGACAATCGGTGTAGAGCACTTTGTGGAACAGCTACACAAATAAATGTGTCAGAGAATTTAGGACTGTGCCACTTGAGTGGTGACGTGACGAGCATGCAGGAATGTCTGCCTCCCTTTGTGTCTCAGTGGGCAGAGGATGTTTATATTCTCTGTGTGAGCTCAGAAAATATGGGCTAACAAGTTTACAGCACCCGTGTCATTCATTATATAAATCTTTACTTTCTGATTTGTGTCAAGGAGACAAATGGCGTGATATTTTGGAATGAGCTGTAATAATGTTGATTTTTTTTTCTCTCTTTCAAAGCAGATGAAATTGAAAGTATGCTTCACTCAAGAAAAGCATATGTGTGTTCAAAGTCTCACTTTTGTTTACTTGGAGATTTGCTGTCTGTTAGTGAAAATGATTGTAGTGCCTTTTTAAAGCCCTGAGGGGCTCAAGAAGTCGGTCACATGGAAATGCAACAACTAGAAAAAATGCATAACATGACACACTTCTAATGTATTTATTCAGACTCATTTGAATATTATTGCTGCATTTTCACAACACAAAAACATCGCTGGATGCCAATTAATACCAATTATCTCTTAACCAGCTTTGCATAATAATATGTACAAAATTCATCCTAATAGCTTGATAATGTGCACACACATTGTTTTGATCACTAGCTGTGTTTCACGTATCAATTTAAGGTGAAAATGTAAGGATGGTGTTTCTGATCTCAAATCAGCAGTGACCCCTCCCAACACAGTGCTGCACACTTTCACACGCCTTGGCCCCTTCGGTACAATGCCAGTTCTCTGTAAAAACCATTAATATTTTATGTGATCATAGGCCTTCATAAGCAAATTTCAGTCCCTACCAAGTTGAGCCAAAGCATGATTAATTTAGTATTTATACCCTGATAACCCTTTAAACAACACTGGGGCCCTGGCCACAAATCAAGGCACAGTTTGAAACAAAACAAGCAGCCTCTAAATCATAATCAGTATAGTCATTCAGGATCATTTGAGTTTAGGGACACTTTTTTCCCTATAACACAGGCTGCAGTTTTAGTGTGGAGTGTGTGTCTGTGGGAGGATGGCGGCCTCAGCTGTTGGCTTCAGCTAGTTGCTCTTGTTTCTTCTAAAAAACTTTCTACCATCCTCAGTTTGTCTGCTGAACAAAGCCCGTTAACCTTGTCTGCTGGCCACAGATTGTAGGCCATCAATAAGTCAAGACATGGCGGCCCT
>JAUBNQ010000017.1:12959563-12972978 GCA_032353495.1 Ctenopoma kingsleyae | reverse complement strand
GTAGCAAAGCCAAACTCTGACCCATATATAACTAAACACACCCACACACACACACACACACACACACACACACACACGCTGAAACACACACACACACACACACAAATTCACATGCATTACCTTTCACAAATATAAAAAGGGCAACATTATCAATAAGCCAAAGTAATTTCCTGCTTTGAGTAAATGTATTTGACAATATTATTAAATAGTACCACAGTGCTACTTCAAGAATAATTTATAATACACATTCATGTAGTTGTAAGCAGATATAAGACTTTTATTCATGTATTTGCCAAAAACTATAACTCCTTTGTGGCCTCCTTTAAGTGGAGATTAGGTGTGTAAAAACACGCAATGTTACAGTAACATATAGGTAGTTGTAAAAGTATAAAATGATTTATATATAAATCACTCAAAATGTATTTATATCCAAACCATGTTTCGAAAATGTTAATATGGTGCAGAGAAATACACACAGAGGTATGTATATTCCTATGTTTTTTCTTCAAAGATGATCACAGTTACACTGAGTGGACATGTTAATTTTCTAACATTTGTTATTGAGTAGGCTGTCACTTGTATATAATTACTGATGTCTTTCACTTCCTTTGCTTCTCTGACCAACAGTCTAATTATGAAAATAGTGGCAGATTACCTGACTAACTCTGTAGCTCTGTTTCTGACACTACATTAATCATGTTTCATTACATCTCAGCAACATATTTCCGACTGCAATAGAGTAGTCTCTAAATCTATTTTTTCCCATGATATCAAAAACATTTGTTTCTGCTTTTGTTGTGACTTCTTTCTCTGATTTCCTGAGTAATGTTGCAAACACTGACCATGCGCCTCTCCAGGCTATGTGAGTGTGAATGTGAGTGCACTGCTTTGTGTGCTTGATGCTGGGTAATTGCAGTTCATTTCAACTGGGACAAAATATTATTCTCACGTCCTTCTATGTTACACCCAGAAGGCAGCACTCTCTATGTGTAAAGTATCTGTCTCTCTGACATTTAGATTTGCCTTTTAAAGATGACATTTTTCAAAAGTGGCATTTCTTCATATGTTTTCTACAGGCGACAAAATTATTCTTTTACATCCCAGTCAGACTGTTTATATAAGTGTGTAATTTATCGAACCTTAAATTGTTCAGTTGTTTTGTTTTCCTTGGTATCGTTGATATTATGTGCTGAAATTGTTATCATTGTTTGATACTGACATCAATGTCTGATATTTGTACCATTACCTTTACTCACATTGCCTAAAGAATCCGTGTTTGTTTTTGTTTTGATAAATGCTTCAATTGTGTGTTTCAAATCAGAATCTCAGGTAAGAATGTGCATGAGTTACCATTTCTTGGCTGTGTGGTCAGTGGCTGCGGCTGGGAGAGTGCCAGGGCTCATCTGCAGAGAAAAACACACAAACAGTACAGTGTATTCTTCACATGACTGTGCTGCATATGTGGCACAAATACACTACAGTACATAGCAGCAGCTTCATAGGATTGCACGGCAGCTGATAGTTTTTGACTTACTCAGGATTAATGATGTACTGAGTGAACAGTTATCAAGCAGACATGCTCATCTTTGAATGACTCCTTTGAATCATGGAGATTTCCAATTGCTGTACTGTGCCTTCCAATGACCCGTTTATCCATTTTGCAAATGAGCATGCTATCCCTAAATAATTTCCTCAACAATGATGTTGGGGGCTATGCATTATGAAATATTCAGAACTCAATTTTCCTGCTCTATCAGACTTTGGAAAGATTCATAATTACATGATAATCCACAATGTAATTCATTTTGAGCACTATGGGAGTCTGAGTTCTCTTCAAAGTAAAATGTTAAATATGTTGGTGAAATGGGATGAAGCTTGCTTTGTCGCATTTGTGACTGATTGTTTTTGTGGGATTATGTATGACAATCTTGTTTTACCATTATTTTCTACTCTGTTATCTCCAGGGTAATTCAGAAAGTCAGAACTAATGAGACACCATAACTAGACATCTGATACATTGGCACATGTTGTCGGGCAGACTTACAATAATATGGCACATACAGGAACAGAGAGGAAGGAAAGGAACAAGGACATGTATTACCAAGTGTAAAACTACCTAGACACATAAACCTTCCTAACAAGTGGCAGTAATGCTGGCAGGTTTAACAGATTTCACATTACATTGTAATTTCAGATGTGGCATAATAGTAGAACAGCATTAGAAACCAAGAGGTGTGTGATGGCTTACAGCTTGCTGGCCAGAGATGTAAGGTTAAAGTTCAGTAATTGTGCATTGCGCAGAAGAAAATGTGCTGCATAAATCAGCATTTTAAAGGTAAACAGGAAGGGTCCGCTGTGTATGAAGTGGAAGGACATTTGGTCAACATGGCCCATCTGTTTAAGCACACATTTGTGATCCACAAATGAGGACAACAATATTATCTACACAAGAATTTACATTGAATGTTGTGCCATAAAATGTGAATGCGTGCTTCACATTTCCAGTGTAACTGCTGCTATATACTTGTGGAAGTTTATAATGTATAATACAATTTAGACAGCACTATCTCAGCATGAGATATTTAAGGTAGTAAGTCATAAAAAATCCCTTAGCCACTGGCTTTAAAACCAATAAATTTAAATGGGGTCACTGACATTTTTAGTATTGTATTATGTGTGTGTGTGTGTGTGTGCAGTCGATGTGGCAGAGATTGTCAAAACAGCTGTCAGTCACTGCAACAGAACACTCAACAAAATGACGTTAATGACACTACTGTTAAAATGTGTAGCCCAAGTGATAACAGTGCCAAGCTTAAAGGCCAAAGCTGTCACAGCAGAAGAGAAGAGATGGTCGAAATGAGCAGTGTGGTGGAGAGAAGTGTAGGAGTGTGTGTGCGTGTGTGTGTGTGTGTGTGTGAATGCGTCTGCTGGAGATTACAGATACACAACACCAACTGTATATGGTAAGCCATGTTACACTGCATGTGTGTGTCTCTATCTAGTGACCAGGGGCAGATCTCCATGGTGGCAAGAGGGAGAAACTGCCCCTTCTATTGTAGGGTTTGCCCCACAGCTGCACCTCTACCCCCCACCCCCCAACCCTAACCAGTTGGACATCAGTAATTATAAATAACTCCTTAGAGCTCCCAAAATTGAAAAGCTTGAGTAACATTTGTTCTTGGTTTAATTAAAACCTTTACACACTGTTTTAGTTTTTTATGTGTGTGTGTGTGTGTGACCTCAGAAGAGCTTCATGGATGTACTGAAGGAGGACATGCAGACAGTTGGTGTGACAGAGCAGGATGCTAGGGATAGGGTGAGATGGAGGCAGATGATCCACTGTGGCGACCCCTAAAGGGAGCAGCCACAAGGAGTGACTGCCAAAACCTCAAGCCACTCCATGTAAATTCTAATTGTTCTGCCAATATTAGTTTGTATAAAAACTATTCATCCCTCACAACAACAACTCTGAATCAACACTCATCAACAAAAAGACTCTTAATGTAAAAGTGAACTCTAATTTAATTACAAATTTAAAATATATAATTTGTGTTCAGGGAAAATGCAGTGTCAAACTGATAGAATTGTACATTATCACACAGAAGCTAATAAATAATGACTTAGAAGCGGTGAAACTATATATGTCATTAAATCACTGTGTAGAGTTCTTTAAGACATGGAGGTATTTTTTGCTGATCATTGCCAGATGCCACCAATGCGCATTTATCTATAAACCTATAAATTACACAAAATGAACAGAATACGGTGAAAAACGTCTGAATGGAGAGATAAAGGAAAGATGCAGCCAATTTTCAGTGTACCGTACACCTTAGTCTGTTGTTATCACATTAGTCATTTCCCCCTGAAAAAAGACATTTTTGTCAGTGTAATCAACCCCTGATGTCCCTCATTTTCTCAGCACCATTTTGTGATGAATTCCCATCTGCGAAGTATTTCCGAATACTTTGCCCAAGGAGATGTAATTTAAATAATATCAGTCACAGGGCTGCTGCCAGAATAAGAATTATGTCCACACTAATATCTCATCTGACATAGAACAGAGGAAAGACTTTCCTCCTGAATAACAAAAGTGCAATAATTCACCCAGCGTTATTATCAACCTAATTATAATGGGAAATATAGTTGAGTCCCTTTTCCTGCCTGAGTTTGGAACAAATTAACAAAATGATCAGTTATGGTAATCTGGTTCAAAATGGTTGACTATCATTCACATAAAGACCACAAGAGAGATGTTTAATGTTTGTATATTAGCAGAGATACTGGGTAAAATGAGGTCATAGACTAAAACACATACTTAACACTACCTTTTCCATGGTCTCATTTAAAGGTCACATGAACCATATAAATATTAAAAATTAATATTAAATTTACCATAGTATGCAAACTAACCACATACTAAGAGTCATCGCATTTTCCAGACATATTTTTATAATTATATCACTATAACAAATTTAATGAGAGCAATCAGCACTGAACATTTTTGCCTCCAAGGAAGCAGAGGTCCCAGTCAGTCACAGTGTTACTCCTTTGTCATTCTCTATTAATGTGCAGAGCTTATTCTTTGGGTGTCAGGGTCTTGGCCTAAGCCTGCTGCATGAGGGGGGTCCAAATTAGACTCCCATGTGTATTTGGCCTTTGGTTCAGTGAGAGATGGCTTGCTGTTACAACCTCTGTACGGTGGTCCTTCCTCACATGGGAGGCACTTTGGAGAGGGACTTGGCGTGTAACGTGTGTGTGTGCTTAACAGAACGCAAACCTGAAGCCATACTCACAATTTTCCATGTAATTTTTCTGGTTCCATCCGTTGTTGGAGTCCTGGTCTTTTAGAGTCTGTGAAGCACACACATACAACCGTGCCTTTTATTGTCATCTTTTAGATATTCTCACTCGCTAATTAGATATTTGTATTGACATTGGTTTTACTTCCTCACTGTTTAGGTCCCAAAGATCTTACTGCTGTATGCATAAAGATTATAATACCTTATAATCTTAACCTTTTTAAACTTACATACTTTTTATCTCACTTAACTTATTAAAACCCAATAAGTATAAAAGTATTTAAGTGGTAAGGTGAAATGGTAACAAATGTCTTATAAAACCAAAACAATCTGAATGGATAGATATCATTAACTGACTTTTAAATAAAACACACAGAGAAGTCTTCTTAGAAATCTTCATTTCACATACGTAGCATTTTAATACTCTGCAACTCTGTCTGTCACATTTTCGAATCTGTACTTGGGCAAGTGACTGCTTGCCCATTTGAATGTTTTCACTTTCTGAGCTGCTTGTTCTAATGAGGACAGACATCTGGACCGATCTCACAGTACGAGGCTGTGACAAATGTGACCCCCGTGGTCAGCCCTTGCCCCCAAACCCACCAGGACACATAAAGCACTAGCACAGCCCCTGTTAAAGGGCTGCACAGGAACATAAATTGGTCCTGCCGCTTCTTAACTGTCCAATTTGCATGGCCCCTACACAAAGAGGCTAACGATGTTTTACAAGACAAACATGCAGAATAACACAAACATACATGCAGGTAGATGACAAGGTGGAGCTCAAATGTCATGTGTGTTTGTGTTTTTGAGGACAGTGTACAGTATGTTTTTGTGTACACATGAATAGAATTTAAAACATGATGATTGCCTGATAATATTGTTTTGATGAGACCTAAAAATTACAAGGACAATTGCAGAAAAAAACTAACTGGCAGAAAAGATGGAATCTTTGAGACAAAAGCAAAAAATTTTTAAAAGTGAGTGAAAAAGGAAACACAAACAGAGAAAATGGAGACGGAGCGGGACTGCCGATGGGAAAAGGCAAGATGAAGAGGGTGGTGAGATGGGAGTCTGAGTAGTTTTATCTGGTGGGCAGGGAGACGGTGGCGGGAGGATCTGTCTCTGTTAGAGAGAACACGGTCCTGTTATTAAAGCCATTTATCACTGGCTGAATATTCTCTCTTTAATAGGCTCTGTCGTTAATTACCCAACTTTGTCAAGAGACAAGTCAGGGGCTCTCTGTTTTCTCTGCCTGTACACAGCTCACAACCACACACACACACACACACACACATAGTTCAACACATCAGCAGGTGATGGGACGCATTTTGTCAGATCCAGGTGCTGGAAGAGGCACTTAGAGACGCACATCAAAAGAGGCATTTTCCACTTTTCCTTTCTTCTCTGCCTGTTTCTAAAAAGGTGAAGATTCAACAGCAGCAACACCTGCACAATGTAATGCAATACACTAACCCTGCAAGAAATATCTTTGCGACACCTATTATATTCAGATGCTGTTGGAGAAGATTTCATTAAATTCTGGTGTAATTTTTAGAGCCAAAGTTGATGATAGTGCTGTTGCATTGGATTATAATGATCCTATTTCACACTTTGTCCACATTAATGTTGAAATAATTAGTTGGTTATCTGATCAGCAGGAAATGATAATTATAACCAATTAATTTTCATTTTTCTGAAAAAAATGCTAATTTGTTGTAGTGTTGCAAATGTTGCTGAATACATTTACTCAAATGCTGTACTTGAGTGCCAAACTGGTACTTAAGTATTTTTACCTCTACTTTACTATGCTACATACATTAAAGATTAAATACAGTATAAAACCTATTAACAGTTTATTATAAATAGCAGTAATAGAAAATCATCTGAGGATTTCTCTTTGTGGAGCTGTGCAGGACACAATTTTCATTACTTCCTGACAGTTTATAGACCAAACAATAAATCCATCATTCAAGGGAATTATTATCATATTAATTAATGATGAAAGTAATTTCAATTACAGCACTGGACAAGGATGAATTTAAGGTTTGCCCACTTGTTTTATTTACATGCATTTACTTGTATCATAATTCATACAAACACCACAATTAACAGATAGTATTACAGTCTCTACAGTAACTCTATTTCAACAATCATAAAGAGCTAGTCCGCTCTTTACATGCCTTTGGGCAGTTTCATTAGTGGGACTTCATTTATGTTGAGCTAACAGCTGCCCTGTGTGGAAGGCTATAGGACCACAGCCACTACCTCCTCCTCCTCCTCTCTTTTATCCCTAATCAGACTCTTTTGTGATGCTTTTATAATTAGGCACTTAACTACCGGGCCGAATGGAGCTGTGGCTGTAAAGCATTTACAAGGGTACTCGACAGGACCCGCCAGCACCTTTTGTTTAGCAATTAGTTTGCCAGTGAAAGGAACAGGACAAATAGGCTGGGAGAGCATCTGGTGGTCTCTTAGCTCTTACCGCCTGAGAGAGAGAGACAGAGGAAGAGGAGAGGAGAGGAGAGGCAGAGAAGGAGGAATAAAGAGGTCCAGAGCCTAACAGCAGCAATAAAGAGTGTACCACAAAGATTTGCTACAAGGGATGTAAAGTTTATAGTCTGAGGAAACTGATCTGGAAATGAATAAAGCAGCTCTGACAAATATGATGATAAGAGACTCAGAGAGGGCTGTGTAATAGGGACCTATTTTTTCGCACACTACTGATTAAGAACTGTCTAAGTGTCTGTAGAGATTCCCATGTGCACAATGCAGCACAGGCAGAGTTTAGTATGCGTCCCAGTAGGGTTTCTTTTAGTACCCAGTCATTTACATTGTAGTTATCCACAGATGGAAGAAATGCAAGGCAGCGTGACAACCGCTCCATTGATCCCTTTGGCCTGATTAGCTCACCAGTGTACCGTCAAAGCAAACTAATCAGATACATTGATCATGGAATACTTTTTAATGCTTCCCCGGGCAATAATAAGATTTTTCTCAAGTCAAATTACTAGTTAGTTATCTGTGATGTGATGTCAGACATTTGGGATTTTAGCATTTCCTGTGAGATGTCGGTAGCAGTCAATGGCTCAATTTTAAACTATATCTGTTTAGCGGCAATATAATAATGTAACTCAAATATAATTTAATTTTCAGAAGCATTGTCATAATTTTTGTAAACCTACTTTAGTCAGGCAGTAATAAGATAGGTGTTACTCACTTCTTCCATGTTGGCTGTGCTATTTTCACTTTTGTCCAGAAGAGGTTGCTGTGTTCCCTGCACATACAGGAGGTGGACAATCATGACACATCCCAAAGACTTCTTTCTATGACAGAAGGGGAATGAGAAATCTCGTTGTAAACCAGAATTGGAGATATATTAGCAGTAACTTCAAAACTCATTGTGCTGCTTAACACACACACGCACACACACACGCACACACACACGCATGCACACACATACACACACGCACACGCACACGCACACACACACGCACATACACACGCATGCACACACATACACACACACGCACACACACGCACACACACATGCACATTGAAAATGTCCCAATAAAAACTCTTCAAAGCATGTTAAATGTGTAATAACTCTACCATAATTTGGTGCCACATTTGGTGCATGCACAGCAAAATTTAATCCATAAAAGGATCCAAATTAAAGAAATATTTTGTTGACAGTTCTCACCCTCTGGTCCCTCGACACTGAACACCAACTAATTGATTATAGATGTCATTTTCATCATTGACAGTAGGGGGCAGGATCCATACATTGATTAGACCTCTATCATGTTCAGGCCAAGTAATTGTACTGTGATGCCTATTAACACACAGTTCACACAATTACACAGCTATGGAGAGCACTGCATGTTGACTCACATGTTTCAGTTTCAAAGAACTGCTCTGACTGTACAGGACATGACTTTTCAAAGGGAATTAAAAGGAAAAGAGCTTGGCTTATATCTTCAAAGTTAAATCTTCCTTAGCCCATTTACACCAATATCTAAACAAGCCTTGTGACAGATTCTCAACAGCTGTGAGAAATATGAACCTGTCTCTGATACCTGTGTTCCCACGATGCAGGTGATCAAACGCTGTGATAGCATAACTTCCCTCCCTGTCTGTCACACCCTCAGGCTAAACATCAGCAGAGCAGCTTGCAGCTGGAAAATGTTCTCATGACAAAAGTAAAACGTCTCGATTAATATCTGACTACTCTGCTTTTTTTTGTCACTTATCTATGTCTCTGCTTTAGCTGCTTATCCATCTTGTGATTTGTGCTGGATATATCCACTGTGGTAGTGTTACTGTCTCAGCTGAGAAGAAGAAGAAGAAGATCTGATTAAGAATTGAACTGAAATGAACAGTTCTGCTGAGTGTAGTTTGTACTTATGCTTCACTCAATGCTGCACATGTGTTTTTCTGTTTTTGTACATTTGTACATACTGTATGTACAGTAGCCAACCTCCTGATAAATGACAGTAATAAGGTGAAATCATCACACTCTGAGTATGAGTTTTGTTTGACCTGAAATATTCCTGCAAATAACTGTTAGACCAGTGGTTCCCAACCTCTTTGACTTGTGACCCCCTTAGAACAAAGCAACAATACCGTAATGCATATAGTTCTGTTTAATTTGAATCATTTTAAACAATAACTCTGTATATTTGATTTCAGAAGATATATCAATCATTAAAGAAAACTCTAATAAATAATAATATATATATATATATCTAATAAATAGTCTACACGTTTGCAAGGAGCCTCTGTGTAACATTAAAGAATTTAATGGACTCTCTTGCAGTGGCTAATGTCAGTTATCACGAGTCCACCATCAGGAGGACATTGTACAACAGTGGTGTGTAATTTCTTATAATAATAATAATAATAAGCAGCTTTATTGTCATTGATTTCATTTTTACATGTTACAACGAAATTTGACTTCTGCATTTAACCCATCCCCTGGGGGAGCAGTGGGCAGCCACGGGGGGCGCCCGGGGAGCTAGCGCTGGGTGTCTCGCTCAGGGACACACCTGGTATGGATGATTGGATGCTTGTCTGGCTGGGATTTGATCCTGCCATCTTTTGCATCCCAGTCTGATGTGTATTTCCTGTCCCTTTTTTAAGACTTTGACCGACAGGTTGGGAAGCACTGCCTTAGATGGTGTTCAATTATGCTGGGAAGTGAAAGTCTCATCAGTCCCATCAGTATCAACATTTAACCAGGCCTCATACATGATGCCCTGTGACTTAAAAGCCTGGCTAGTCAGACCTAATTAGCCAACGCCTAATCAGACAAGTTCCTGCACAAGGACACAAAGTGGATTGTAAGGAGCAGTAAAGAGCTCCTCTGTGGTCACAAGCACCAAGTACAAAAACTCTGAACAATATGATAAATGCTTGATGATCTGATGAAATGAATCGCTGGCCTGGAATACATTCAGAGTTGTTTTTGAATCAATGAAGGATAACAGGAATCACGAGGAGGTGGCTGGTGTGGATGGCAGGCGTACAAAGTGCAGAACTGTCTCACCAGAGACTGTGGTCTGCATCCAAAGTCTTATGTGTGTGTTTTGTTTAGACAACAAAATCATCTACATGCCCGCATTCACGGTATCTTTCTTTCTGTGTCTGCGAGTGTAAATCCGAGCAAAATCTATTTTTGTCATTGAGGTGAAAACAAATCCACTATTTGTCTTATTTTAGAACTGATGCTGTATGCTGTGGGGAAAAAAACCAAGATAGTACTCAAAGGTTAAATACCTTCTCATTCAATTTGTTTTCTTTGTTTTCTATTGTTTGTGCAGTTGCAATTACATTTCATACAAAATATATTTGCATTATAGCATTGCATCATTGTATAAGTTACTTACTACAAATAAGACTGAAAGGTAAATAGATATGATGGACTAAATTTCTTTGTTCCTCTTGTGTCTCTGTTTCCACATCTGTGCAACAGCCCCCCTGTTAATCATTTCTGTAGTGCAGCTTTTTTTTTACTGAACCCCTGAGACCAAAACCCTGATGTACCTGTTTGGAGTTTGATTAACACTGCATTTTAGCACACACTATTCAAACCCAGTGGAGGGAGCTTAAAAGGGTTGCAGGCTGAAGCTAATGTAGCCTGTGGTACAAGACAGATGGAGAAGTGATAAATGGGGAACAGGGATGGTTGTGAGTCAATTCTTGTTGGCTTCATTGTGTGAAAACGAGTCTGACATTGATGTTGAGTTAGAGAGGGGCTTCTGAGGCGGTGGTTTTTGGGGTGGTGTAATCTAAGAGGAGAGGAGTGAGCACTTCAGAGAACAAGAGAGGAGGACAGGATGCCACATAGGAGAGGAAGAGACAACAGGAGGCACAACAACAGTGCAGCAAAGTATCCTCACTCTGCCAGTCCCAGCGCACTGAAATATTGAAAAGGCTTTGTTTTGCCTAATTGAACATGCAGTGACGTGACTCAAACTGTGAACAATGCCATTTCACGCATGGGAATCTTCATTTTATATAATTCATGATCGAGTCATGACTACAACCATGCCACATACAGCGGTTTGCTCTGAACATGATACAGCTGGTATATACAACATTTAACTCAGTAAACACAGAACACTGCAAAAAACAAATGCTTGTGTTGTACTTGTCATTTATTATGAGCTTAAACTGTATTTTCAGGAACAAATAGGCAAAAATGACCTGTGTTAATGGGCTGAGGTTGTTTGTCTCCTTCACTCAGATAGTTTATCATCCTTTATCTGTAACATCATATGTGCAAAAGTAATGCTGAATGAAAAATGTAACTTTAAAGCCTATTATAACTTTTTCCAAGCAGTAGCACATTTTGTTGCTGAAAGGGGACAGCACTGTGGTAATATGAAACTCTGTTAGATGCAAGTTCAGATGTTTTTTGAGCATATAGGTCAGTCTTCCATTCTCATTGGACCAGGCGCCTGTTCACAAAGTAGTTTAAAGAAGAATCTTGAAAGATTATTGGGGAACAAGAGGAAAAAGTAATTTTAAAAAGTTGCAATTATCTAACATTTTCCTGACATCCATCTGCTCCTTTACAAGACTCCTCTTCCCCAGCTGAAACCATCTGAAGCTCTGTCCAGAAAACAGCTCGGTTTTCACGAGAACAATTATTTAAGACAGCTTTATTTATGTTTTCTTCAGCAAGTGGGCTAATTTGAAGTTGAGGCTATTACAAATATATGCTTAGTTTGCTAACTTCGTTAGATGAGATGGCACAAAGTCAAACACTAACAGATATTACAAAACAGTAGAAAAATTTAAAGCTAGACCAGTAATTCAGCTGAGCCAATATATTGACTGATAGTTGCTTATTGCAGATACAGTATATCAGTGTTGGTGAAACTGCAGTGCATCATGTGACATGCTGAAAGGGGACAGCAGTTGCTGAGGAAGTTTTGAACGACTTTTGCCATTACATGCATTATGTAGGCACTAAGGTATACCTACAGTATACAGTGTTTGTCATATGAATGTTCCACTAAAACCATTTCTATACACATTTTCTTTATCGACAACAACTTTGATTGATTGAAACTGTTCTAAAAACAACAAATAAACATTTATTAAAACTGCATTCTTATTTCCTGGCCTCAGGTCCAGGCAGATTCTCATGATGATATCACAGATTGCCCTCTCGGTGAGTGAATGTATGACTGAATATAATATTCACACAGCGGAAGTCACAGTTCACCTGTGAAACAATATGACACATAATGTGAAGAAAAAGAGAATCCCACCGTGACTCAGGTCTTGGCCAGGTTAAATCCACCTTCTTGGCTGCCAGAACCCAAAACATGCAGAAAGGGATTCACTATACATAGTGTTCATCCTACAACATAAAACACAATTCAGAGGGTTGCACACACACACGCACACACACACACAAAATGCCTGGTACAGTATGTTTTGAGCATGAATTAAACATCTCTCTAGAGGATTTGCTTTTATGCTTTCCTCTTGTACGCCTCCATTTTCTTTACCTGTTTTTTCTTTTTTTTAAATTTTCCTCTTTGAAAAAATAAGCAGCAATTTAAGGATTAAACTCATTAAAAAAACAATGTTTTTTTTTTACCATCACTTAATCAGTCAGCATTTAATTTCAGCCTGTCATGGGGTTCTCTCTGTACCAGTATTTTGGTTTCTGTGTAAATCTAAGCAATGTCTATTTTTGTCATTCAGGTAAAAATTGAGAAATTTTCAGAACTCTCTGTGAAAACATCTTATTTTCAAGCTGTTACTGTGGCAAAAATACATACACAGTCACTCAGTGGTTGCCCTCTAGAAAATCTACTGTTCTGTTCTGTCCACACAACATATTGTTATATTGTTGTGTGTAGGACACAGCACAACATAATGTTGTGTGTAGAACATCGTCCTTCCTTTCTGGAAGAGGGATCCCTTCAATGTTTCTTTAATTTTTGTGATGTTAAATTTCTTTAGGGACAGTTATTTCTTATCCAGTTTGAGGGTCCATGTACAGATCATGTCATTGTTGTATACAGGGTGGGCCATTTATATGGATACACCTTAATAAAATGGGAATGGTTGGTGATATTAACGTCCTGTTTGTGG
>JAUBNQ010000017.1:12928906-12945531 GCA_032353495.1 Ctenopoma kingsleyae | reverse complement strand
CAGCAGTGCTGTAAAGTGATCAGCAATAATTGCACAATTTACTTCTCAACATTCAAACTTCAGAAGACGTTTTGTTTTCTTTTCAGCATCTTATAGAATTTACATGTATTCATTTCTACAATTTAATGCCTCATGCTGTTATGATAAAATAAAAATTATGACATACTTTATTGAACCTCTTGGGGAAATTGTGTTGGACAACTACCAGAAAGTACATGTCAGCTATGCTACAGGGTTTCGAAGTCTTGTCCAAGGACACCTCGACATGCAGCCAGGAGGAACCCGGAATGACTGCTCTGCTAACTGAGTACTATGGTACCTTCCAGTTCATGTACTTGCAGCATATCCAGTGACTTTAGGACACATTCAGTTTCCATTTTTTAATTGTGGTATAAATACAATTTTAAATTCATTGGCATTTATTTAGCTGTGTATCTACACTAAATAACCCATAATGACAAAGTTAATGCATGTTTTTACAAAGTTTTGGAACTTCATTCAAAATAAAGAACTTTCTTATTCATAAAAGTTTTGATTAGCTGCTAGAAATGGGCTGGTGTTTACTTGTGGCAAACTGAATTAAATGAATGTTGCTTAGAAAGGCACACTTGTGTCTGTAAGGTCACACAGTTTGAGTTTCTCAAACATTCTGGTTTGATAAGACAAAATTGAACTCATTGATGGAACTTCAAGCACCATGTCTGGTAAACACCAGGCCCTGCTCCTTATCTGGCAAAGGCAGATTAACACTTCTGTAGGGAGGAGGAATACTGGCTAATAGGAGCCCTATGGCAAAGCATGTTGGTGGCAGCATCCCTGATGTGGGGAGCTTGTCAGCAGCAGGAACTTGGTTGGTCAGGCTTGCCAGAATTGAGGGAAGGATGAATGCAGGTAAATACAGACAGATCCCTGAACCTGCTATAGAGTGCATGAGATCTAAGACTGACAAAACTGAAGCATACAGTCAAGACAACACCAGAGAGGATTTGGGACTGTCCATGAGTGGCCCAGTCAAAAAGTTAAGTGGACATAATGTTATGCGTTAAACAGCCCAAATCCATGTGTACAAAGCTTGCAGAATATTGCTAAAATATAATTGCCACCAAAAAAGACTTCTTTCAAGTATTGAATTAAAGGTTCACTTTTTATTGAAAAGATTTTCAAGACTTTCTTGGCCACTAATCATCCTGTATTCTCTTGAATTTACACATATTCCACTCTCTTTGATAGTGGCTAATCAATAGATGCAGGTACCTGTTGCACGTTATCTCAAACCTCCTAATGTGTTCTGGCTACTCTATTGCCTCTTATATGCCCTCTCATTACGTCTTTCTTTGTGCTTTGCTCTCTTTTGTCGGATTCAAATTTGGATAATCATTATTTCAATACAAGAAAACGGATGATGAATTGATATGCCTAAATATCACCTAACTTCACCTTCTCTAAACTAGACATGTTTCCCTTTTGAGCAATAGAACATTTAAAGCATTATCCTGTTATTAATTAAAATTAGATTCTCATTATGTATGTGTATATGTATAGGATATTTGTTATGTATATGTACATTTGTGTAAGAATTCCTACATTTGTCATTTAGATCACAATGATGTGTTTGTGAATTTCCAAAAGGCACACTGGGGAAGGCAGAGAAAAGTAGAGGCAGAGAGAGAGAAGCTGGGTGGGGTGGCAGTCTAGGCAGGGGGTATCAGGCTAATTAAAGCAAGCATTTGTCAGAGATTAAGCCTTAAACAGAAAAGGTCATCTGAGCACCAGAGCACACTATTTCGCTGCTGTGCTCTTAGGGCAGTCTAAACCTTTCCATGTTAAATGGTAAAGATGCTATTTGGGCGTGATGGGGGAGGGTATCCAGATCCCAACCAGTGACAACACTGACACTCGGGTCATTGGTTCTTTACTATCCATTACACATGCTGGTCAAATCTGGCAATCGGTGTCATTTAGGAATGAAAAATAAGTGCTGGGACAAGATCAATAGATGCAGCCGTCTGTACCAGCTGTGATTAATTGACTGTCACAAATTAATGGCTGGCTTGTTGCAAAGCAATGCAATTTCAGAGGGACAATGGGACTTGTTGAAAATGTGTATTTCTTTTCTTCCATTTTGTTTTTGGTTATTTTTGGGCAAGTTTTCCAGTAACAAATTCATGAACTCAGCTAAAATTTGTAGTGTGGCACATTGGGAGGTATCTCTGACAGCATCTTGTTCTTTGAAGTCATTTAAGTCATTGAGATGAATGTGGGATTGAAAGAAAGCTTGCAATGTAAAAACATCCACTTTTTTTTAGCCTAATCAGCAATGGTTACTAAAAATATTTGAATGTATCCTTGTTTATATATACCTGCTGTTTCAAAATTTCTCATTATACAGTGATAATAAAAGTAACTTTAAATAATGTTATTTAAACTGATACTACATTTAACTCTCTAACCCATTTTACCATATTAGTCTTGTACATTTACTCCAAACCTTCTCATTATAGAAAATGAGTTAAACAAGTGGTGGTGGTCTGTGATCCATTTAATATTGCGTTGAAAACAGTCAAACAAGTACTAGTGTTGTTTTCAAATTGGGATCAGTGTATAAGCTTACTCTGCAGTCAGTCAATTCTAATCTTATTAGATCCTGAGAAGATGTCCTGGTTTGAGACACAATGAAAAGAAGGACATGTTGGTTTAGATATGAGTAATGGCTCTGGAGGGCTAAACTGTGGTGGAAATGTAATTTGAAATATTTGTATTGGAAATTATTCTAATACTAGATCACTCAGTATATTATTATTTATAAATTACATTATTTATTTGAGATGCAGGCTTGCAAAATATTGCATTGCAATCTTTGTTATTTTTATTATTACAAATATTTCTCATGTCTGTATTTTTGTACTATATTCTGAATTTATGTTCTGATGTTTTTGAGTTGACTTTTGATATAATTTTACTCTCTTTTTATTTTTATAGTTTTACTGCTGTGGGACCTAAATTTCCCTTCTGGGGATCAGTAAAGTGTTACCTTAAATGAAGGAATATCCTGTTAGCAGTCATTTAGCATTTATTCATATGCATATTCCTTTTTATCTGACATTGCAATAAAGATATGGTCTTTATTATTGCAATTCAACATTTTAAGAAAACACCAAAAACATTGCATACTGTATAATAAACAAAGAAAGTTAAAAATGTTAAGGACTTCTTAGCTGTTGTTGGGAGAACACTGACCTATTATGTATATATATTATTATTATTGCATGTAAGTGAAACCTCAGTGAATCCCTTTCTCATACTCAAAGAGTAGATAATTTTAACCCAGATAGAAGCACCTGTACTGTATATCTGCTAGTAATAATTATTTATTTTTACCACATTAAACCTTTGTAGACTTTTTCAGGGCTTTCTTTCTCTGTTACATGTTTAACAGTTATTTTTGAGTAAATCGTGTAAGCTCGACATACTTCTGGATGACATGCAGCCATAAATTCTAATGGAAATTACAGCTGTCTAGGCCATCAACTGCAAAGAGCTGACCTTTGCTCTGGAAATGTCATGTTATTTGTACTGGAAATGTAACACTTTCTAGTGCATCATTTTTCACATCTATATTCACTGGCACACTGAAAATGGTCTTAGCTGTTCCCTAAGATAGATAACTTACTAGTGAAAAAGACACTGTTGCTAATAGCTATTTGAACATAAAATAAAACACAGGTTTATAAGGGTTAACTTGTATTTCTGTGTTGCTTAATACTGAAAATGAAAAATATTTAAATTAATAAAAATGGACGATGAGATATCAGAGAATGGTAGAAAGCTGTTGTTTGTTCTCTTAATGTAACAAGGTGATTTTGAGAAATATGTCACTAATAAATCTAGTTACTATCAAAAATTTGAGATTAGCTTCCCTGAAGATCGCCTAGGACACTCTAGTTTTGCCCAGAGACCCAGAAAGTAACAACTACACAACTACATTTTGTTGTCACCTGTATGGAATATGCCAACAGTAGTGGAAATGAGTCTAACATTTAAGGTAAAATGTTAAGATAAAGCTAAAAATATGATAATATGATAATATGATGTTCTGGGGGTTGGTGGAGAATAAAATTTACACAAAACCTAGCAAGAAGAACGACAGAAATGTTTGTGAATTCCTCACTGTACGTACTACCTATGAATGTTAATGTTGTTCCATGTCAGTTTAATTATGCTATAGGCCCATTTTACTTCTTTTTCTCTCAAGAGATAACCTATTAAATGTCTTTCAAGTGTGCATTTAAATGTCATGGTACTATTAGTGACCTTAATTCCTGTCTGTGCAACATGATTATTGAGACTTTTTCACATTAATAACCATAATGGATGTACACTGAAATCTACCATAACTTTTGTTTTGCGCGTTTGCTACCAGAGCCTTTTTGGTCTTTATGGCGCTCCGTAGTTTAGAGGCTCGGCGCGCGTTGCTGCGGGTTATGGTGGGAAATTTGTACCGCTTCAGCGGCAGTGTGGTGTACGCGCTGTGTATTCTTTCAAACCATGGCTCTGAGTTATCAGACGTCGACCCTTTCGCTGACTTTGCCAATTTCGTGTCAGATATGTCTTGGAAAGGTAAGTCTCATTTTGACTTTAAATGGTTAAAGTCAGTCTGCCGTTAAACAAAGGAGATCTGTTTACACGGAGTCAACCGCAGCTCAGTGACCTTAACGTTGTTTGACCGGTTTATGGGGCTGACGTTAGCGACCGTTGCTAACTAACTCAAACTAACTGCTTCCTGTTTTTCATGTACTGCTAAAGTTAACAAATCGCCTGCTGATGTTTGGCTCTGTACAGGTCAAACAGCCGGTGATTTGTGCCAACTACCACGTGTTCTGTTCATCCTGCATAGAAATGTGGTTAAAGAAAGCTAGCCAGTGTCCCACCTGCAGAGTCCCCATCACAGCGGAGAACCCCTGCAGAGAAATCATCGGTGAGTAACTGACGCCATGCAAACAAATGAAAACGCACAAAACGGGAGTAAAGTAACGGGAGTAATGCGGTAACGTGTGGCTTCATCTGCCTGTAGCATCTCACGGTTGAGTTATCATGGCATCATGACATTTTATCAACAGGCCTTACTAATTGAAGATTTTCTCAATGTTTAATATTTTATCTTATTTTTTACAGTAACTTATTCTTGTTAAGTAGGTGGCTTCCTGTTTTTGTTGTGGCTCAGCAATTGTTTCAAGTGGAAATGAGAAACATTCAGTCATTAAAATTAACAATTCGTTATTTATACATTTCACAGTGGTTTGGTTCATGCTTGAGACAGTTCTCTGACAACTGTGGCCTCTTATTGCAAAGTAGCAAACTTCTAAAGAACTTACCATATACCAAAAATAGACTGGAATGCAGAAGGTGGCAGGATCAAATCCCAGCCCAGACGCCTAGCCCATATCCCATACAAAGGTGTGTCCTTGAGCAAGACACTCAGCGCTAGCTCCTTTTAAGTCGCTTTGGATAAAAGCGTCTGCCAAGCAAAGTAAAGTAAGAATGCAACAAATTATTTTCATTATACACTTACCCAGCTATTCCTGGCTGTGAAAAACAGAATGGGCTGGGATTGGATTGGGTTGACTCTGACGTCAGACATTTACTATGTATGGATTTTGCATGTGTGTATATTTGACTAATTAACAAATTGTATTTGTGCTTTTGAAAAGCTCTTTGATGTTCAGCACATCTATAGACATATTTACTGAAAAAGAAAAAGTATATAAAATTAATAAAACAAAGAGAACATCTACCTATACATGTGTTGTTATGCTTATTTGAACCATGTGTTATGCGTGTTTCATCTGCTGATATAGTGTAAGTTGTTACACACATTATTGTGAAGTTTGAAAACTGAAAAATAGTTAGCAACTGCTGCTAGCTAGACTGTAGTCTCACAAGCTAATCTAATTTACAGAAAATCGTATTTAATTTAGCTAATTACGCTATGTAGCTCGCTAGTTAGTGCCAGTAACTAAGTAATTAAAGTAACCACTAAGTATGGTTTTGTTAAAATTGTGTGGTTTTATTTAAAATGATTTGAGGATATGTGCTAGCTTGATACCTAGATAATTTACATCCTGTCATAGTCTTCATCACCAAGGAGTTTGTCAATTTAAAACACAACACACTAATAGCTAGTTAGCTTGCTAAAGAGAAGTGTGCATTTAAACAGTGATGTTATTCTGTTATTCTTTGTGGTTAACACAAAGTCAAGGTTTGCTGCTTTTCGTCCAGTTTTTTTATCTTTTCAGATTGGATTTCATGGCAAATGACTAAAGACATTCTACACTGACATGCAGGCTTGCAGCTCTGGCTGCCATTTAGATTTGGATGTTTCTGTCCACCACTAGAACCTTTCTTGCAAAACACAGGTGTTGATTTTGAGATTTTTGTTGTGTTTGTGAACCAATCACTCATGCAACTGTGGAAAAGACTGCTGCTGATGAGTAAAGACTCATGAGCATCTCATCAGCAGTAAAGACTAAATTAAATTTCCCAAAATGTTAGAACTCTGCTTATGAGAAGGCTGTAAGACACAGCTGTAAGAGTAATGTTTTCATGTCAAATCTAACACTGTTTAACACATTTTTCAAATCTATGTTGATATGTTTAATGCTTAGGGTAGCAGTTCTATAGTAATATAATTAATATGCCAGTGAACCCACATCAAAACTGGAGCATTACTTAAATGTGTGTTTTGTTGCCTAATGCGTTTGTGTGTTTTATTTTACCCTTGTGTATTTCTGTTGCAGGGGGTACCAATGATAGTGATCACAGTGATAGCACTTCCATGAAGAAATGTCTGAGAAAAACCAGAGGAGAACTTCTTTTACGGGAGTATGAGGTATTAGTTCATCATACAGTGTGGTTTCTTATGTTTACCATAGTCTTAAGAAGGATCAAATCAAATTATTATTTCACAATGCAGTGTAGTGTCTATCTTTCAGCTCAGTAATAAAAAGCAAAAGTTAGCTTATGATTATGTTGATGTTTAGTTGTTAAACCCTGTTTTCACTTTCATAATTTTAACAGGAAGAAATTGAATTGCTCATCAAAGAAAATGAAGACCTCAAAACAAAAAATCTCAGTTTGGAGGCACAATTGAAGACTGCTTTGGATCCTTGTAGTATTAACACAGTGCAAAGTGGTGACAAAAAGGTCGAGCCCTATATCCTGGAAGAATGGGCCAGCAAGCTGCGAACTGCCACAGATGTTTGTGATAAAGTAAAGGAGGACATGGCTAAGCTAAAGGAGGTATGCAATTATTAGTAAATTACATTTTTGTTAACTGTATTGATCCTCAAAGCAGATTTTACCGTGTCTATAATAGGAAGGTCAGTGTACAGAGTGAAGTACAGAGCACTGTGCATATAACTGGTACAAGTCTTGTGCTCAAAAATGTTTTTTGTCAATTTACTGTCTGTCCTGTACTTATTATCTGCTCTCACTGACCACTTTATTAGATACACATGTACATCTAATGTAAGCCCATACACCTTTTCTGCAATCAGTTCTATTTTTACAAGTTTACAATGTTTTTGCTGACAATGTCCGAAAGGTGATAATTCTACTATATATTTATTGTTTAGATTATATTGGGTGGTGGAGTTATACTGGAGTGTATTTTAGAGTTTGGCCAAAACATTAGAAACACCTCATAATATATTGCACTCCAGTATGACTCCATCACCCACTATGATAATAAACACACGCTGTAGTAGAATTATTACCTGTCTGACAGTTTAAATCAAAGCTGAGAAATCATAACCTTGTAAAAGTAGAATTCATGGCAGAGTTGTTGCTTTGGATTGCATTAGATTTTAAAAGTGTACCCAATAAAGTTTCCAGTTAGGGTTAGCAGAATATAATGTGATTGTCAATAAAGTTAATATCATGACAGTGTATCTTTCTAGCATGCCTCATTGCCAACAGAAATATTGAAAGATGTTTTTACTTAATGTCTCTGGCATTAATATTATGCTTGACTGATTTTTGTTGCTACCTCTGTGGTAGGAATAATTTGTTACATAATGCAAATGTCACTTTACCACCCTCAGGCAAATAAGGCATTGCGATCTCAAAATATTGATCTTGTACAAGAAAATATGAGATTGAAAGCAGAGGTGGCGAGCAGATCTCCTCAGAAGTAAGTATCTTTCTTGTGTTAATGACAAAAAAACAGTTTGACCTGCATTCACTTATAAAGGCACAAACAACTAGATGTGTTTGTCACAAGTTTCTTTTTAATATCTTTTTTTGGCATTTTCACCTTAATTTGATATTGAGCAGTGAAGAGGCAGACAGGAAGTGGGGAAAGAGGATATGATTTGCAACAAAGGCCTCCAGTCAGATTTAAACTGGAGACATTGCAGTTTTGTTTCATGTATTGTAACCATTCAGCTTCCTGTGCACTTTTGGCATTGCATAAAACTGTACAGACAAAATGAACAGTTTGTCACTCAATTAGTTAGGCAGATATTTTAGGCACTGGTAGAGGTAGTTACGTTTTAATGAAGTATTTTTCCAATGAAAATGTCTGAAAATAAAGGCAGTGACTTGCCACAGGTGTGTAATTCTTGTATGATTTGGTTGTCCCTTTCTCTTTTAAATCAGCAGCAGTTACAGATTGCTTTCTACACAAGACAAAGACCATTTTTATTTGGATTTTGTGCCATGATGAGTCTTGTACAATTTAAAGACATACAATGTGCTCTCCCTCAGGTTTGGTCGTTACACAGTGGCAGCACTAGAAGCTAAAATCCAGCAGTATGAGCGTGATGTAGACCACTTGAAGAGGGCTCTGGAGCGCAGTGACCAGTACATTGAAGACCTTGAGTCTCAGGTCAGAAAGTCTGACAAGAAATGTCTTGATGTGCAGGAAGCATGTGGGACTAGCAAGACTGGATCTGAAGCTCTCACACAGCAACAGAAAGTCAACATGATGATGAGAAGCTTGAGTGACACTGAGAGGCAGTTAATCTGCAGTAATCCAGAGGCAGAATGTCGAACATTTTCTAGAAATCACAGTTTGGTGTTCATGCCATCTGCAGATAACAAAGAGTTTAATAAGAATCTGACCAGAGATCCGAAAAATGAGGATTTCGAAAGCACCTCTGATTTGGTGCCCACCACTCCTTCTTCTGCCTTCCGGTCCTTGACTCTGAGAAGCCCTGGCATCCGTGAAAAGAAAGTTGCATTTAAACCTATGTCTTATCTGAGAAGACTTGATTTTGAGGAATTTCCTAGTCCTGAGAATAGTATCAGCAACATGGACAAGCAATTTAGCAGCCTTGATCAACATCCCAAAGGCTTGCCTCCAGATACTGACATGAGACCCTCAAAGTCTATATTCTTGGCTGGTTGGCAAAGAGCTAACTCTAATGACCAATCATGTTTAGGTCCAAGTGAAGAAAGCTCAGTTAAAGAATCCACATCCAGTAATCCTGTAGATAATGAAACTGATAGTTTCCATATGTCCAGTGAGGCCTCCATGGATGCAGCTTACCTGGACAAAATCTCAGAGTTGGACTCCATGATGCTGGATGGAGAAAGTTCCAGTAGCCGGGGGTCACAGCTCTCCCTGGCTTCCTCCCCTCCCACAGAATTGGACAACACTCTCATCCCAGAACCACAAACCTGCCCTGATGTGTTGTCAAACCATGGTGGCAAACCTGTGATACAATGTGACCAGACAAACCACCCACCATGTGACAATGTGGATGCAACCTTGAATGACAAGGAGGCTCCAAAAAGCTCAACAGATGAAAGTTTTGCTTCACAGGTGTCAGGTAGGGAGAGTGGTGCCCATGTCCCTTGCTGTGAAGGGTATGGGGGGTCCTCTCACACTGAAGAACTGTCTTTTGATTTGCTGTTTGATCCACTGGAAGATAATAAGGCAGGTCCCTCTGGCTCTCTCAGTCCAGAGGCAGAATACCATGATTGTGTAAACCCCTCCACCTCCTCCTTTTCCAGCTGCACTGGTAAACCTGTGAACACAAGAGAGAGGCATGCACTAAACATCAGCCATCCAACAAAGAGGAAGTCTCACAGTCCCTTTAACACAAACAGTCCCACAAAACTTTCAAAGCTCATGTGAAGGTTTTAAAAACTGAACTTGTGTTTTCTCACTACACTGTGCACTGGTGTGTTTGGGTCAGACTCGATAATCACACATGCCTCCAAATGTTAACTCCATGTTGCTCCATAATACGTTTGTGAATGTGATGCTTGGGTGTTACTAATAATCTGGCATTTTGATTTTATGTATTGTGATGGTTTACAGATTAAAGCAAAATATGACAGGTTTGTTAGTTTCTGTCTAGTGCACTGGTAGATTTACACTGAAAATCTGGATGTGTTATGATTGAACAAACACTTGTGTGCTGATCTTTTGTAGTGAATCGCTTTCAGCCTATATGTTTAGTTTAGTAAACATCTTCGTGGTAATCTTTTTATGATGGCATGAAATACTGAAAGCAAATGAGCATGACTATCATGAAAAACAATAATTTGAATTTAAAACTACAGGAAATAAAATTATGAATTTACAGTGTATGAAGCTTAATTTTCTTCGTGCGTGCCGTGATCACATGATTGACGTCACTAATAACCCCCGTTTCTCGGTGATTTACAGAGGTCACAGTGGACTATACTGGCCTAATATTCTGTGGTGAATTTTACATGTTAGCATTAAGTTTTTAATCATTCGTCTCTTTAGTATAGCATTTCCTGATGATTTGCATTAAACTAACAATTACTAATTTGTGGCCAAGAAAGATGGCCTGTTCATGCAGATAAAAGCACGTAGTAGACTATAACTACACCCATCAGAGACCTCACACGCGCAGCCATTCCGTTGTAGCAGAAAGCGCCTTATTTATTATGCAAATTTAACGATATCATGTATATTTCACATACCTCTAATCGCTGCATAAAATTTTAATTGGGTAACCGTCGTGGTTTGAAGAAATGAAGTGTTAATTCATTGGGATTAATTAATTTAGGTAAAGACTGTGTACAAGGTTACGCCGGTGTATTAAATCAATTTGCTTAGTACTCGTCTGGCGATGATGGGCTTTAATGATAAGGCGGCGGCCTCATTACTTCCAAGGGTTAAGAGGAGAGACAGTGGGCCAACAACAGCTGGCAAACCGTGGAACTGCACATGTAAGTATTTGTTACTGGTGTGGATAACTGATAAATTACAATTAGATGTACATGTACTATTACTTTCCTCTGTCTTTGTTTTACATTGATAATAAATAGGCATATTCTGAACATATTTAATACATAATGAAAACAAATATTTTTTTTGCTTAATTCCATACAAAACAACGTCATTTATGTTTAATTTTATTTATATCATAGTGGGATCATTTGTAACATGCTGCAAAGGTAATCTAAAATGACTCGCTGCTGGGACGGCGTAAAGTCAATGGTTTACGTAAAGAACGGGGCCTAAAAACGTATGGACGGGCAGTTGCGTGGCAGGAATGGAGAGAAGTGAGCCCTAAAAACACAGGCGTCTAGTCTCCAGATGTTAGTGCCTGCCCTGTGAGCAGTTTTTTATCTGTCAGCCTGTTCAGGCAGTTTATGTCTCGCGAGAGCAGCCGAGCACGGGCTTGACGAGATCTGAGGCGCTCAGGTGTAAGAGCCTCTCTCATCCCCAGCAGTGGGAAACAGTAGACAGATAAGTGCGTCTGAGAGTCTGCAGGCATCTCTGTGATCTCCGGGCTCAAGGCTGCACTCGGCGCACTACACAGCGAACTACACTGCATCATTACTGGATAGGCAAAGGATCAGTGTGTATCTATGACTATTTTCCAGCTCTTGTAGCTGTTCACCCTTCTTTCTCGTGCACTTTAATTGGAGAAGCTCGCCAAGATGATGTCCATGAACAGCAAACAGCCGCACTTCGCCATGCATCCCTCTTTACCCGAGCACAAGTACACCACTCTGCATTCCAGCTCGGAAGCTATAAGAAGAGCATGTCTACAAACTCCACAGGTAAATCATCCCCCCAAAACTTCGACTTTGTCCTTTTTCGTGCCTAGGCTGCATGTAGCGCTGAACGCTGTCTGTGCGCAATAACAAGGGGTGCTCCAAGGCACATTCAGCCAAGACGCGCACTTAATGTTTTTTTCATGTATTCCACGGCAATCACTCGAAGAGTCTGTGATCTTTTTGAAAGCATGCTCATGCAAAGCCCGGCTTTACTGCTTTTGTATTAATTTTTATGAGTTGCCGCTTCTGAAGGAATAATCCGACTGTGTTATGTGTCGCCAAAAGTCCCGACTGACAGATCCATTTATTTATGTCTTTTCTTTTTTCTGCCGTCTTCTTCTTAACCCCTTTTTTTTTTTTACTCATTTCGCACCTCTTCCTTTTCCCGTCCTCTCCCTTTTAATTTTCACCCTTGCAGCTACAGAGTAACATATTTGCGAGCCTGGATGAGACGTTGCTGGCCAGGGCTGAGGCTTTGGCGGCCGTGGACATCGCCGTGTCCCAGGGCAAGACGCACCCGTTCAAGCCCGACGCCACTTACCACACGATGAGCACAGTGCCATGCTCGTCGACATCCACTGTACCACTGGCCCACCACCATCATCATCACCATCACCACCACCACCAGAACCTGGAGCCCCCGGACATTATGGACCACATCAGCTCGCCGTCCCTCACCCTGATGGCAGGTGGGCACGACGGTGCCGGCGGAGGAGGTGGCGGAGGTGGTGGAGGTGGCGGCGGAGGACTCATCTCCACCTCCTCTGGCCACCCACACTCTCACATGCACGGCTTGAGTCACCTCTCCCACCAGGCTATGAGCATGAACTCGCCACTCACCCACCACGGGCTGTTACCGGGGCACCACGGAGGAAGTCAAGGCGGCCCAGGGCTCACTAACACCGGACTCCCTTCCATCAATGACTCGGACACAGACCCAAGGGAGCTGGAAGCTTTCGCGGAGCGCTTCAAGCAGCGAAGGATCAAGCTGGGGGTGACCCAGGCGGACGTAGGCGGCGCTCTGGCTAATCTAAAAATCCCCGGCGTGGGATCACTGAGCCAAAGTACAATTTGTCGATTCGAGTCGTTAACGCTCTCCCACAACAACATGATTGCTCTCAAACCCATCCTCCAGGCCTGGCTGGAGGAGGCCGAGGGGGCCCAGAGGGAAAAAATGAGCAAACCTGACATTTTCAACGGAGGCGAAAAGAAACGCAAGAGGACCTCGATAGCGGCCCCAGAAAAGAGGTCTTTGGAGGCTTACTTCGCCGTACAGCCTCGACCGTCATCCGAGAAAATAGCAGCTATAGCTGAAAAGTTGGACCTGAAAAAAAATGTGGTGCGAGTGTGGTTTTGTAACCAAAGACAGAAGCAGAAGAGGTTGAAATTTTCCGCTGCTCACTGATGGGCAAAGAAAAGAACAAAAACTTGTGACTGAATTTGGGGACCAAGGGACTCTAAGACACCATTTTCAGTCTTTTGTCTCCAGCGATTTTACACGTTGGTGCACAATGGGCTTTAGATACCCAGTTTATGAGGCTTCATATATCTTGTTTATTTTCACGTTATCGGTGAATGTGAAGTATGCAAATAACAGATTACACAAATTTCGCTCAGTTGTTACGAGGGAAAAGTTTAGCGACGTCGAAATTGCCTTTTAAAACATGTGGAAAGAGGTAATTTGCCTGACATTATAGCGAGTTATTTTCTCCTAATAGGCCTATTATTTGAAGTATAGCCATTTACGAATTACCTCATTGATTGTTGAACTGTGTTTTCGGTTTTGGTTTTTGTCGTATGTTGGTATAATAATTCATAAATCTGTTCATTTATTCATCTGTTAAATTATTCTTAATTGGAGGCTGCTATTTAGTTGCAAACTTTTATGACTAACGAAAAAATTTAGGCCTGCATGAAATCTTAATTCACGGGCAGTACTTAAGCCTCTATTGGCGGTCACATCTATAGATATATTTATTTTGAATTTGCACAAAAGACCCTTTAGGTTTATAGATCGGTTATGTCGAAGTGGTTTTTGTATATACAGACTTCACTTTATCACGTATAAGAGGTGGGCTCTTGTGTTTGGAAATAAATTCTAGGGTCTGTCGACACCATTGGCATCAAAAGGAAAAGTTTCAGACGGCGAAAAAGTCTTGTCTGCTCTGTCAAGGCGAGATCACAATGAAACGAAATTTCAGTTTGCAGTGCAAACACTCTATGCATTGGGAAAAGATCACTGCATACACTGGAGCTGTCTACTGATAGACCTTATGTTGTGGATGGTGTAAGTCACTGTTAAATGCCTGTTTTCACATTAAGATCACTGCGTTGTTTGTCGTGTTAATTGTTACGGAAACGTTGTGTAAGTAATATTTTACTTTGTGCACAAGTATGTTTACAAAACTGCGGTGACATGTGCATCATGGAAAATGTCCCACTGTCTCCTTTCCTTCCTCACAACTTCTCCACTCTTCCCTGTTGTCCTCTTAATTTCATTGGTACTCTTCATCCTGTAAGCCAAATTCAACAGGGAGGTGTGTTCCAGCAATCTTCTAATAAATTGAAGAAAGAAAACTATGTTCTGGTTGTGATTGGGCCTAGAGACTCAGAATTATTAATGTTTTAATGCAAATATTGGTGGAATAGCTTGTTTGAATTGTGATGACAACAGTTTGTGATACCTTGAGACTTTTTATTTTAGATGTCAGTTTTCTAGTATATCATTTAAACCGACTACATTTAATCGTCTCTCTTGTATTTAATCATTGAGATTCAGAAATAATGTTAGAATACATGTAAGTATATTGTGGTTAAGTATATTTTAATAATTTGAGAACATGAAGCCTATCTGTGTTAGATTTAAAGTAGTGTATACTGCAGGCCTTTGTCACACTCTTGTGACACTTTTTCTTATTACATTTTTGGGTACATTTAAAAATTAATGTGTAAAAAAAACTATAAACTAATAAGAAGAAGAAATACACCTTCCCTCAAAGTGTAAATGTAAATGTTTAAATCTTACACTAGAAGTAAATTCATATACTACTTATTGTATATTACTTGCCTATACATTTTGAATATTTGCCCACATACAACGCTTAATTACAACAAAACAGACTGTCAAATGAAATATTGATTGCATTTCTGGAGTTATTATCTAAGATGAAGTTACTGCATTTTATTATGTTGACGCAGGCCTAACAATAAACCTTGTTAATGAAGTTTTGCAGCAGAGTAACTCAACTTCAACATTGAAGCGGCTCCTTTTCACACCAGAGAGAGAGAGATAATTAAAGAAAATAGAAATTTTGATTTGTTTATTTAAAATAACCACCGTGTGCCTTCTTCTCCGAAAATTTCTATTCACTCTTAACGCCCAAATATTTTTTGGTGTGCTTAACTTTCCGCTGCGTTTATGAAAATGAATTTTTAAATGCAGGTAATGCAATATTAATCATGATTTGCTGATATAAAATGCAATATTTTCAGACAGCTATCGGGGGTTTCAGAGGAAACAGGCGGATGAAGGAAGTCGCTGTTAAACAGCAGAAAAAGCTGCTTCTTATTACTTTTCTTTAGCTTTTGGCTACCAGGAGAGAAGAATGAGCGATTCTTTAACGTGAGTAAAATAATTTTAGTTCAGTAACAACAGTTATCTTTAGCATAGTTCTAAATAGGCGTAATGAGTTTTAATACTTAGTTATAATAGTTAAACATGAGATTATGTCTGTTTTATATTCTCAATAAATATAACTGGAATTATAACTGTAACATGAAGATTGTTAAGAGAAAGCGTGAAGAAACATTTAAGTGCATCTAAAGTGTGTATCTTCAGATATTCTTTTTTCGTTATATTTTATCACAGCACAAATTGGTGTGGAGAAGCTCTTATATGATCAATTCCTCATCGCAGGTTGCTTGATTTCTGATCTGTTATTTTTTTTTGTCTTATAACTTCAAAGTTTCCCCATCTAACACCAGCTACCGGGAGCAGCACAAACACCGCTGGCACTGAGCACAGTCCACGCGCGGCACCACACGCGCCACATGGCAATAATTTCAGCACCACGAACAGCTCCGTTGGCGGATAGAAGAGTAATGCATTATTGAAAGCCTCTATCAAACAGCTCAGGGGTGCTGTCTCTCTGCACAGGGGCTCTGGATGAAGTCGGACTGTCTGCCTGCACAATAGCCTCTAATATGCTAATGGCCGTAAGGGATGCCTGAGGTACCATCCCCAGCTGCCTCGCCTACCATATGTCAGCCCGTTACGACAGAGTCCTCTATTAATCAGGGGGTATTTCATCAGTAACACCGATATCATAACCCTTAAAGCTCTATCAATAGTGGGCCGCACCATTGCCTGATCGTAGGTAGGCCTGAAAGAACCTTCACTCTACATTTATGTCTAGAGCATTTAGGTGAACACCCTCCCAAACCCACTCACCACTCAACGAGCCCTCTTGCTCCATCCCTTGATCCTTTAGGTGTTTGAACCTTGCAGCAATTAATACGACCATAAATACCAAATTGATCACATAGAAACAATAAACGTTCTGTAACAATTAGTTGTAACT
>JAUBNQ010000017.1:12910643-12925814 GCA_032353495.1 Ctenopoma kingsleyae | reverse complement strand
ATAATCCAAATTACATTATTCTCTGTTATTGCTCATGTAATGATTTCTCCCCACCTATTCTCCATAAATGAAACTTTTTATAGCACCACATAGCCTACATAACATCTAGTTTTTCGTTCGGGACCTGTGAGGGCATTTCATGTGGCTGAGAGAGGCCAGGTCCCCATCGGTAGATATTGAATATCTTCCTCTGTACACATGGACTTCGATAATGAGGAGAGTGTCGGCCACCGTTTGCCCGCCGCCACGCCATCAAATATTCATCACTGTTGATTAAACAGCCGGCAGCTCCCGATCGGCAGGGTGTCAAATTTGTATCCATCTACCTCTGCACGCACCCAGCCTGAATACAATCAAATGGGACTGAATTCATCCAAGAAATAATAAAGCTGTGTGGAGCAAGTTCACCAAGTGCGTGTGTACGTGTATGGGGGGGGGGGCTGGGGCTGGAGATATCACTTGCACTCTTAAAATCTAGCGGGGCTTAAGCGGCAATTGACGTTTTCATCCCATGACCATCAGCTGGAATTTTAAAAAGAAAACTCTATGAGAGGGAGAAAGAGAGAGAGAGGGGTTACTGTGAGGCAAGATAAATATTTCATGAGTTGTTGGAGTAGAGAGGAAAGACTGCCCAGGAAGGTTGGCTCAACTCATTTGCTGAACTGGGGCTGAGAAGAATGCAAGGGAACACATGTTGTTTGAGTCCTACACACACACACAGCTATGTTCCCATCATTTTAAACTGACTTACATCTATTTTATGGAGACTTACCCTAACCCCAATCACCACCTAATTCAGGTTTTCAAATTAAAGTTGAATAATTTACAGAATCCAGACTTGCTTATTTTCCCAAAAAGACGGTGATGTGACTGGCTAAACACACACCTTAGTGCACACCTTATTGGGTGATCCTCTTTAATGTCAGTGAGAATGGAAATAGTAGCATAGTAGCAATCATGTCTCTCCTTCTCCCCCTCTACCATTTACAAATGTGGATGTAAACTCCACTGGGCTGTTCCACTTCAAAGTCCCATGGCTCATTTAGCAAGACAACAGAAGTATAATTGGATGATTGACGGCAATTTGAGTTTTTGTGACAGGACAAAAATGACAATTTTGGTTGCTTATGTGTTGCTCATGAAAACACACATGCACTACACATTATACATTAAAACTTAATGCGCAAATAATCAGATTCTAATGAAATCATAGGAAATGTTATGTAGCCAAATGAAATCGAAATACTACAGACCCACAAACCTAAACAAATTGATTATATTCATGAAATATAAGGGGTGACTTCCTAATTTCGTTGTACTCGCACTACAATGACAAACCTGATTCTGATTCTTCTGATTAAAGCATGAAAGAATTGAGGTTGTGTTCAAATGTAATAAAGTCACACCATCCAAATCATATAAAAGGTAAATAAGCCCTATTAGACTAAATAAATTGTCATTATTAATTATTTTCAGAATTTAATCGATGTTTGGTGTAAAACAATATCAAGTTGTAAATGACAGTTCCCAGAGTCAAAGATGACCCACTGAGACATTTTGGTTTGTCCAATCAAGTTTGAACCCCCAAATATTCAGTTTGCAACAATATGGCCTGACCTGAAATTCAATACTAGACCTATACTCATGTGAAAAGTTTGATATATTACCCCAACATAACTCTGAGTGAACTTTATCAAAGTGAAGATTCAAATAAAATGTCCTCATGTTACAGGCAGGTCTCAGCTTACTAATGTTAGTAAAGCATTTGGTCCTCACAAAGATATACTGTATATGCAGTCCTTACAATAATAAAAAAAAATCATCTGCATTTACTCCCTAAGGCATCTATGACATCTTCAGTGAATTGTGCAGGATGTTTAGGTGCAGCCTACAACAGCACAGCAAAACAAGTGTCTATGAGAGGGAGAGAAAAAGAGAGCTCAGCTTACTGCTCATTGATTGTCTCTCTGTGATCTTATTAGCCTCTTGTTACTCAGACTGGAATATCATCCTCTAGATCCCCTTACTGGAATATCCGACTCATGACACAGCTGTTAGATCAGCACCTCAACCTGACTGTCACCAATCGACCAGCCAACACACAATAAAGACGACAAGTGTTGCACCGTTGGATGGTGTTCATGTCTCTGCGAAAAGCCTCCTATTCCCTTCTGAAGCAGCGACATGAAGTGAGATCATCTTTAGCAGAGATTAACAGAATAAAGGCAAGCAGGTAAAAGTTTGAGGTTTCCCTTAAGGGCACTTCATCAATATCCTGTGTCTTCTCAGTGGGCAAGACAGTCTCTACTACAGTGAATAGACCCTTGCTGCTGGTGCCTCACATCACTGTTATACATTGTTTATTAATGATGATCATGCCCAAGAGAGAACTGCCAAGTGCCTGCAGGATCCCATGTAAGTTCCAGACATTTCTGACACCTTTCATCAATACCAGATGTTCTGACATTGATTGTTATGTCCTCAGTGTCCTGACTTCACACCTTGCAGGTCACACTGTACGAAATCAGCTCTCCTGTTTATTACTCAAGGGACCTCATCGACTCCTTAGAAGACTGACAGCTTTGACAGGTGGAGCTGGAGTCGACTTTGACAAAGTACTGATTAGCCTGTCACTCTGGATGGAGGAAAGCCACGAACTATGTAAAATTAATTCATTGACTCCCTGTGAGCCAGATAGATACCGGGTTGAAAGCGTCACCTCATCGTGCTACATAAACTGAGATCACTAATTACAATATGCTTAAGTTACAAGCACCAGTCATGCTGGTGTTTAGGAGAACAGTTTTGGTGTCACTTTGGTAATCGCATGCGAGCTTATTCATTAAGAGAATCTAATCTAAAAATATGTAGTGATTGAACAATATAAGTAGTCAGTTTGTCCTTCAAACGTCCACCTGGGAAAGTGATAAGAACAGATTTTTGGCAAAAGCTGTGATCTTTTTTGGGTCAATGTTCGAAGAAATCTTTTTCCTTTTATTCAAGCAAAAAATAAAACTGGCCAAGGTCCATTTGTGGACCACCACCTTTGTTGTTTTAAAAGAAAATGACGCCACCATATTTCTAGGATACTTTTTTAACACATGGCCATGAACAACAATTGAAAATACGCAATAGAGGATAACTGTTGTTATTTATTCTTTTAACCAATGAGCATGTGTATGTACACGTGATCTGTTTTTACATTAAACTAGTATTTACAAACCTGAGGGATTGTGTGATCAATTTTAAGAGGTCACAAAAAGATTAATAAGTATCTAGAAATAAGAAAAAAGTACATTATCTTGTTTAATTTTCAAATGTTTCCTTTTTTGTGCACTATTCAATAACTTATTTTAAACTAAATTATTTTAATTTATTCAAAGGAAACAATTAGAGGAATCAGAATATTGGTTGAACTCCTCTTGAACTATGACAAGAGGTTGCAAACAGTTTAGAAGACACTGCATTAAACTGCATTAAACTCTGCCAGTTTACACATGTACACAGGAATAATACATTACAAACTTTAAAAAAGTGACACTTATCTGAACTATCAAATCACTGTTTACAAATCCATAAAATCAAAAAAAAGAAAAGAAAAAAAGAGACAAACATCTGCAGTTATAATTAGATGTGAATGATTTTTTGTAAACCTCAGCACAAACTGACAGAGGGGCTCATTTATTCTTTGAGGTGAATAAATAAACGGATCCAAAGAATAGCATGAACTTCAACATATCCTTTACTTCAAATCTCAGTACATCAGACTACTGTTGATACCTCCTCTAATTACTGTGATTGACTGTTGTGCAATATTATCTGTCTGGGTCTCCCCCACCCTCACATTGACACCCTACAAGTCACCCCGTCCCACATAGTGAGGATCCAAATATCACTCACTTATTGACCAGCGTGACAAATGGTATGGCAGAATGGTTGGGGAGAGGGACGGCAGTCTGCAGAGAGGGGAAGGTGAGGAGATAAAGTGTACCACTGAATAATTCAGAATGAAAACACAGAGGAAATCGATCATGCAGCCAAAATCTGATATTAACAGCAAATTACACCATAATGTTCGGTGGGAGGTGGTGTGTGTGTGTGTGTCAGTGTGTGACATAGAGTTACTGAAGCAACTTCTGTAATTTAGTGTCTGTCATGTGGACCAAACTCTGTCAGTGAACTCACTTGGCTTTAATCTTATGACTTTTAAAATAACCATCTGCAGGAAATGTAATGTTCTCAGTGTTAGTCAGACACTTAAGAGTTGCTAAGTAATTAGCGCTACATGGGACATAATTGGCTGTCATCAGCCTTTATTGGTCAATTACCCAGTCAAATCAAGTGACTCAGCCAAATGTAACAGTCTTATTATTACTCAATTAAAACAAATGCTCTCTGTGGTAGGGGGTTTGAGAGGGTGAGAGACTGGGGAGGGGGGAGGGGGGTTCCAGATTCCCAGTATATCATCAGGTAATTAATATTTTCATTAACTCGCTCTGTGTTGAGCTGCGACCTGCCTCTGATCATTTCATTTCCCCTCCATGGGTTCAATACTGTAGCGGTTCCATAATTAGTTTGATTTATATGTAGCCCCTGTAATGAAGGAGAAGGCTCATTCCTTTCCTCTTCATTTTCCAGAGCACTGCTGCTCAACTCTTCTAATGCCCAATAAACACATTGGGCTGTTCTCCATGGAACGAACAGGCCTCTGTGTATTGAGACAGCTCATGAACAAGAAACAGAGACATGGTTTATGAAAAATTCACACCAGGATCTTTGAGGGATGGAGTAAGGGCTTGTGTGTAACAGGGTGAGGAAACATGGCTTATTAAAGATTGAAGCATATATACATGATTCTTTTCTGTCTCAAGTCTAAAATTCTTGATACCAGTGCCCATAAACCTCCGGGTTTAAGAGAAATGCAGAGAAAGAAGATGCTGAAGGGGAGCTGAAGGTATCAGAGGTCTCTGGAGGAACTGATCTATTTGACTGATAGCTGATGATCAGCGTGAACAATAAGGTCTCTGGGTGTCTAAACAAAACATGTTTTAGTTGATGGGAATAATGCCTGTCATGAATTTTGGATAAATATAGATCTCAGGTCAGTATAGGCAGCTATAGGTGTATCGTTGTACCATGCAATGCATATTGTGCAATTCACTGTATGTCTTCAAGGGCTTTACACTCAGCAGGGTACCTCAGGAGTGCACATGAATGATTTCAACATTAATAATGCTCCATTGATTATTGTTGTGCTGTTTAAAGGTGAATGGCAAAGCTTTCTGAGCAGCAGGGGAGGGAGAGGTCTGTGTGTCTCAGGGAAGGCCTGATTTACATTTTGGAAAGTGCACCTTATTCCTGGGGGGTTTGCCTATCGTTTTCAGTCAATACTGACTCTGAACTTTCTTTGTTGTGGAAGACTTACTGCTCCTTTACACACAGGCTGCACATATGGCTGCCTAACATTTTCTTACAATTTGTATGTAGTTGAAAACTGATGTCCAAGTCCATAAGCATTTTGCTTAAAGTGCATGGTTGTTTCATTCAGTATGAGAGTAATACTGTATGTACATTGTATAAATAGGCTATATTTTAATCATGATACCCATTCTAAAGGGTTCTCTAAATTGCACCAAAATACATTTGTAAGATTAATTCCGTTTGATAAGGCAATATATTTCAATGTTAGTTTTCTCTCTGTAAGCTGACTCCACCTTTTTTTGCTGATCATATTAATCATGGTCATGATTGAACTGCAACAGATGTGTGGTCTATTTCAGAGGCATGCTGCTTCTTCAAGATACATGAGCAACAGCTCTTGCCAACAACTGCCCTCCAGCTAGCTCTGCATTAAGGTTATCTCAGACTCAAGATTTCTGGAAAGGTAATCGTCAGCATAATACAGAGCACAGCACAGAATTTAAAGGAAGAAACTTTTGCTTCATTCACTGGTGTTTTGTTCTGGAGACACAGCCTACTACAAATGTGCAAGAGTAAATGTGCTTTGCAAAATTTAGAAAAAAAAACCACTTAATAGTTATATGACAGATTTATATTTGCCATATCATATAATATGGCCTGTTTACAGCTTGTTTTTGTAGCTTTGTATTATTTTTGTAAGCAATTCAAAGGCTCTAATTTATGAATTAGTCTTGTAAGCCCTACAAGATGAGACATACATTTCATCCATTTTACTTTTTGTTGCTCTGGTCCTCTTTGGAATTAATATGTACCACCAAACAATTGATAAAAGGAATGACAAGAAATACTATATATTCCCTTCCCAGGTTTAGTGAGGGGCAAAGCTAAGCGCGTGGAAATATAAAGATTATCTTCTGTGGCACATTAAAAGGAGCCAAATTAGCTAGCTAGCCAGACTGTCCATCTCTCAGCATTCAGTATCTCTCAGGCACGTTTAGCAAGCACTGAATGCCGCTCTTTCTACCATTTCCCCTTACTCAATTATTGATGGTAATTATCATGGCATGCTTAGTCTGCACCATAACAATATATTCTTAACAAGAGGCAAGTCAGGAAGCGTTCTCTCAAATGATCTTATTTCTTATGGGACACTCTTGTTTTTTTCCATTTGACTGATAACTGATAGTGGTGATTCTTCTGAATGTGAAAATTATTTAGCTACATTATACTTTATAACAATTTTATAACACATTATTTTGTTTTCACAAAGGTGCTTGAAGAAGACAATTGTTTACAACTGTGCATATGATGAATCAACTCTAATCTATTCCTTTAAAATTTATATTGTCAGTTCATCAAACATGCTGTGAAATCCTAAAACCCTACATTTTTTTAAATCATACAGAAATCATTAGTCAACAGGGTGAAAACAAGTTGACCTAAAATAGACTGAAAATAAAATAGGAACAAAAATTAAACTAAAATTCTGCCTCATGTTTTGTACCTGTATGTCATTGTTATGTTGAACACTGCTACCCTTCACAATACGACAAAAAAGTCATCCAAAAGTGCCAAGGTGCAAAATATGTCACCCAACAAGCAGTATGTTCCACATATGTAAAATCACACTGTGCCACACATGTAAACAGGCAAAAGTGACAAAAACTAAACAGCCTTCTATCTACTGATTATGATCTTGGTGTTTTCTGTTCTCTATTCCTTCTTCCATTTTGGTGGAAGGCCCTAGCTTGCCGTCTTCCAGCGCCGCAGGGCATGGAGCTAGCCGGCGGTGAGTTTCCATCAATTAGTGCACCCCCGCGGCCTCATGGCAGAACCCACCTTTGACTGCAGATAGATATTGATTAGTTCAGCTGCACTGTCAGGTCTGGAGTGAGCAGGGCCGGGTGATCCAAGGCCTTCACCGGAGACAAGATCATGTTGAGTTTCTGACACATGTAAGCACACACGTATACACACAGGCACATGTATGCAGGCAAGCATGTGCATGTGCACACGCACACACACACACACACACAAGCAGGTGCGCAAAAACCAGCACATTCATGCATGTACACACATCCAAACACAATGAAATGTGCACTCTCAGATGACTGCAAGGTGAGAGAAGGAAGATAAGAGGAGAAGTCCACAAGAGTTGCTTGTCAGGAGAGTGATAGCTGGGAACTGACAAGTGCTTGTTAGTTTTTTTTTTTCTCATCCTGATAGAATTCCTATGAAAACAACTGGAGATCCTCTAAACTCACAGAATGATAGAATCACAAGTATAAACTATATATATTCAAAAAAAGCAGTTCAATGTAAGGCCACCATCTTCACAAAAACAACACAGCTTTTATTTTATGTGAGCTAGAAGTGCTGCTTGACAACACAAATGTCTACACAATGTACAGCATCACAGCAAATAAAAGAAACAAAACATTTGTCTCTGACGCAATGAAAGAAGCTGCACCCAGATAAATGAATGGTGGTTTCACTTTCAAACACACAGTTGTAGCGAAAGAAGTTGCGTACAAACCCAAATAATAAACTCACTGTCATTAAAAGAGACATACCTGTTAGACAGTTGAAGAAACAATAGAAATAGAAATGTACCTGTATGTGTCCTTAAATTCAGTATATTTCAGGTTGATTCCTGTGAACAAAATCTGTGTATTCTTAGGACGTATTGCAATGATGCAATCATTGGTAACTCCACAGGTGCTCACCTGTAGAGAAAAACACTATATTTTACTGTTTTGGTGAATATCCTTCAGAACACCTCTACTGCAATAATCTCAAAGCAATGTTTGACTATGCAGCCTTGTTGCAAAAATCTACTCTAAATTTATTTGACGGACCACATGATTCCTAGCCCAGAAAGACTGAGCTACGAAATAATGTCTAATGCTGCATTGATGAAAAAAATCTTGTCAGACAAATAGGAGTCAGACTACAAAACAAGATGTTGCAACTGGAAAAGTTTGGGAAAAATAGAGCAAGAAGGAACAACAGATGTAAAACAGGCACTGAACGCTAACACGAGCAGTGTATATTTCAATGTAAACTTACTGTTGTTCATTTACGTTAACCTGAAAGAGTGTCAAAATTAGCAGGAAGAAAATAAAGCAGGAAATGCTACTTGAATTTCTGCATAAAAATGTAATATAGAGACCCAAAAAATAAAAGCTCACTGCTTACAAACACTAGATCTACAGTGATTAGCTGATTAATTAATCAGTTGACTGAAAGGGAACTTACAACTATTTTATTATCAGTCATGGTCAACTTTTAAGCAAAAATGTCAAACATTTGATGGATCCAGATTCTTATTAGTGAGAATCAGCTTGATTTTATACTAAATGTAATTTTTGGGATTTGGAGGTAGTGTAGGCCATGGATTTTTATTAATGTTAATGTTTATTAAAGCTTTTAAAATGTTTTAAATATATAATGATTATTCATAAAAACAATAACCAGATTTACTGACGATGATAATAATCATTATTTGCTGAAAGATTTTGTCTGAAAAGGATGTGGAGACAATAATAATTTTTATGAATTATCATGCTTCATCATTCTGCAATTAACAGAAAACAGTGACAGTCAACAGATGTTTCATAAAGTGCAGTGGGTAATGGGAGTTGGACGTGGGAAATCAGAAATTACTGTGCAGCAGCAACAGACTGTGGTCTGTTCAGTAAGTGGACACTGGAGACTTCAGTCATGGACACTACTCTTGACATAGAAAACACAAAAACATCCCATCTCAAAATAATTTAACAGTGTTGAACTGATGCAGCTACAGTATTTTAATCATAAAACATTGCAGTTAGTATGTTAACAAATTATTAATTTCCACCAGACTGCACATTTGAACTAATGGTAAACCTATTAATGCATCACATTTACTAAATATTTTGGCCACTGATCCAGGAACGTCTAACTGAGCAACTGTTACCACCGTAACTAAGTGGCTACATGACTGACTGAGCAGAGTTTCTATGCAGCTGAAGGGAAGACTGAAATAAATCAGGTGTGGAAAAAATTAAAAATACTCCCATGCTCATCCAAAAATACTGAGTGCCCTCTCTTCAGCAATGAGAAAAAAAGGAACCCTCCCCTCTTTATTCATAGACTCTCTTCCTGCCTAATAATTTTTGCACAGTTCCTAAAGCTCTTCTGCCAGTAAGTTAGCTGCAATAAAAATGAAGTTCATAGTATTGCTGAATCATGTTAAGATCTTTGCGAAGAACTATCCCAGTCATTAAACCATCTTATAGCTAAGAAATATCAGTACTGATTTGTGAAATGTGCAGTAAATATTTATTTGTGTTAAAATTGTACAGAAGACATTTCAAATGACAGAAAAACAGAAAACATAAATAAAATAACACTTAACAAAGGCTTAAGGCATAGTGAGGGCATAAATGATATGCTGCATCAGCAGTTTGCGTGTCTCAGAAGTTAATCAGCATGAAAACAAAATAGGATGCACATCCTTCATCTGTGGTCTGCCTGCTGCGTATGTACCACACTGCTCTGTTTGCAACAAACACTTCCTGTCTCCTCTCTACTTTATCCAAGCAGAACAAAGTTACCGATGGAGAACTGAACCCCCCTGCAGTTCCTTGCTCTCTGTTGGTTAAATAAGCCATTTCACCTTCTTTTTATCCCCCTCGCTCTACTTGCACAGACGTCACTGTGTTATGTTGAGATGCTGAGCGTTGGCGCATCATATGCACAGGTTACTGGGTATATCTGAGGAGAGTTCTTGCGCTTTATGCCATTCAAATATTACACAACAGAGAGCTCATTCAGAACAGTCTAATAGAAATGTTCCATGCTTCCAAAATTAATTTCTCTGTCCAATATGTTCCTAACATTAAGAATGATTTATTATGTAGTGATAGACATCTTATGCCAGTTTTAGAAACACTACCAACTGTGCCGTTTACCTCCCTTTACTCCTTTGGTATACTGTTTTTATATATTTATATTTTTATACTGTGTACTATATCAGCTCATGTATTATAGTGGAATTCCTCTGAATATGAGGATTATATGATTATACAATTTTCTACATTTTTAAGCTTTCATGTGTCTTGAAAAAGGGTCTTTGCCAACAATGGCAAAATGACTGCAGAAGTTGAACATTATCATGCTGAACACTGAAACTTCTAACTCAGTCTTTCTCTGTCTTTCCAACTGTGGTTGTAATTGTAATTGTAGTAAGAGGTAAGCATGCTAAATCAAATTACAAGTTTGAAATTTAGTGGCAGTGATGCTGAAGCCATGCAACCATGGTGTAGTTTGTTGTAGAGTTATAATAGTTTTTCACTTCTGATGATTATTTATTAGGTATGGCTTCAAAAAGCATTTGCGATTTATGTATTGCTGAGGAAAACATGTACGTATGATGAATTTTTGTTTGTCTTTTTTGTGCAAAGTCAATAGAAATATCCCACTGGCTTTTTGACTTTCATAATTTTCTAAAATGTAAAAATAGTGAAACATGCCTGTTACAATTTCCTAAAGTCTAAACAAATGTGGTCAGAAAGCTCTTTTTGCCCCAAACTCCCAAATTAAAAAGACAAAGAAAAGCCACAAATCCTTACAACTCAAAAGCTATATTTAATTTTAATAACATATGTATATATATTTTGCTATATTTTTGTCATTTTGGTAAGTTTTCATATTACACCCTTGTCCTGTCAGATAGCGGCATTATCATGTATGCAAGCCAACACTGGGGATCATCTGGGCTGCCCGCCTGTGATTTGCAACATCCGGATGGTGTCATTTCTCTGCCAAAAATGTATATACCTGCTCAGATTGATTTTGTCGCCTCATTGCTTCCAAGGCCAACAGGGCAAAGGAATGGTCATAATTGAGAGAATTAGCAAAACCTTAAATATATGGCAGGTGATATATCATTACCCATAGACTTGACCCTGCCTGACCTCTCCCTACTCCCATGTGGGCTCCTGCTCAGGCTGATGTGTGGTAGACGGAGGGGCCTGCAGCTTCTCAAACAGCTAAATCAACAACGTCTCGCCACAGCTCATGCTGGAGCGTTTTGCTTGAATGGTTTCATGAAAAACTAATCATCTGTTCATCATGTAGATCAAACATACACAGGGTGCAATGATTAGGAAAAGCAATCTGAAGAGTCAGTAGTCCAGATATAATAATTTTGAGATTAGAAATGCCGTCCCCTCCTCCTTGTTATGCCCAGCCCTCCTGTCAGCTCTTATACTCTCCTCAAAGTTCAAGTGCAGTAGGCAAAATTGTTATCTTGTTTGTAATTGCTGCTCAGTTGACTTCTGTCAAGCTGCAGTCTATCTCTATTTCCTGAACCCCTGTCAAAGAAAAATAAGCAGCCTTATCAAGACTAATTTCTATTCTGTATTCACTGATTAGACATGACTCAAAAGAATTAATTATTATGTGACTTCATCATATTGTTTCATACCCAAACTATATAAAAATTACCTGATGCCTTTAAAAGCTGTCATAAGTTATACAGAACAAAGCAACCACTGTTGCTCAACGATGACTATTAAAATGTCTAATATCTATATGCTGTCTTTAATCTTCACATGAAGAATGCATCCAGTAATTAGAACAGACCTTGTCGACAGGCAGGCCACTCAGTTATCTATTTCCACTTTTGAAGCAAACATGAAGTAAGAGAGAGGTCAAAGCAATCTCCCTGCTCCGACAAAAATAATTGGGATTAGAAAGTTTTATAAAGTGACTGGAGAAAAGTGAAGTTGCTCCAAGGAAACCATTTAAAGTTGGCCAGTGTCAAGGTTCCCAGGAGATCAGAGCAGAAAAAGATGATTTATTATGTATAGAGACTCTCTCAAACTTAAAACAATTACCTGCAGATGCCCCTGTGTTACTTAAGCAAATAAAGTGAAAATAAATAGTGGCTATGGAATGTTTGATACACCCGCTGAATGTAATAACATTTTGTCGTTTCCACAAAGTGGACTGGAATGAAATTAGAGGTCCCTGTAGTCTGTAATAAAATGCGGTGCCTCCCGACTCTAATGCATTTTGTCATCATGAAGGCATATTAATGCTCTTCTCTAACTTTTTCTTGATTGATGCAGGTCTCCAAAATAAAGACAAGCAAAACCATTAGTATCAGTGGACTCTGGCTGAATCCTGCTGTGCAAGGTTTTAAACAGATAAAATATGAACAGCTAGTTGCTGTAAGTTGAATTTGTAATAATCATATAGAAACAAAGGGTTTTCTAATTAGATTTGATGCGATTTTCAATTCAGTGTTACATTGAATTGCACAAGTTTGAACTTTATGAATAGTCAAATTGTTGACTACATTTTGATAGCATTTATTGAAAAATTCATGGTTTTCACTTTTCATCGGGTTCTCAGAAGGAGAAGTCTAATATTCAAAGGTTTAACATTAATAGTTAAATTGACAGTTGTAACTGCTATCCAAAAAATATGCAAGAGAACTAGTTATGCTGTATCTCAATTTAAACGTCTGCCATACATCATATTTGAAGAATGAAAAGGTTTATTTTAAAAAATGTAGTATAAAATATATGAATTTCAATTCAGAGAGAACAAAATTTAAGTTCCTTGGTTTCCAACTCAAAACAAAAATAAAACACATTGTTTTTTACATCCAGATGAGGTTAATACCTAAACTGCTTGTAAATGTAACCTTTTCTTTCTAACTTGTCACAGTTATAATTTAGGAGACAGTTGCATGGCCCTTTTTGCCCATGGTCACAGCTGACAGAGGCTTACTTCCCACTAGAAATGGTGTTCAGATGGACTACTGGACATCCCACTGGGACCGTGAAAGATGAAATACAGTTGAGTCCACAACTACAAATCCCCAAGGCTGCAGTATCACTCACACTTCTATTGCATTACCACTCATTACAAAACCCCACCTTAGGGCAAAACTAGCATATACACATTGTAAATATCTGTGGCTACATTATCTTATATAGTAGTTTACATTAACTTGTCCACTGATGGTAATTCGTTTGTTTATTGTTGCTGTGATGCTAAAAGAAATCACAAATAAAACAGATTTCATTTCACTGTCATCCTCCAAAGATAGATTAGGAGGAGAAAGGGAGGTCATTATCGGGCGACAGGGGGACGTTGGTTAATCTGTGAATAATGTTAAGGGTGGGGGTGGATTGATGTGTAAGGGAGGGGCATTTTGGTGGAGGGGTGCAGAGATTGTGTCGTCTGGCAGCTCATCTATATTTTATGCTGCCACTCAGACAAATGAAACAGGAGACACCCGGAACAAGGGGGGACCCTCTGACACTTCAAAGGAAAGTCCTATGGGTGGTTTCTCATTGAAGCTAGGCCTCTACCAGCACCGACCCACATACATAACCCCCCTAACCCATGCAGAGAAGCTGCTGGAGCCTCATTAACCCTTAAACAGGCTTGTGAGGGGTGCGACATACTAGAGACTAATTACCCCACCAACATACTCGAAGAAATGCTCCTGCTCACACATAAACACCACACGCAGTGCCGGTAGTGGTGATGGTACAGTGATGGTGGTGGTGGATGCTCTAGAATGTACGCCCTAATTGAAAACCCAGATACCCAGTTTTTTTTTTGTTATGATTAGCAGTTTCAGAGCCTTGTTCCTCCCTCTCCCCTCCGTGCCCCATCTTTGCTGTCATACAATAGCAGTATTCCATGATTAGTGAAATCTGACAGTGATAATGAGGAGAAAGGAAAGATGAAAGGGGAGGAAAGAGAAGGGACACAGAATGAGAAAAAAAGGCAGATATCAAAGAAGGGTCTAATTGAGGTAACATAGCCAGCCAAATCCACAGGACCATTTGCATAAAACAGTGCAGCTTCATTTGGCCATCTCTTACAACGCTAATGTCTTAACAAATTAATTTTGCTAATTAGGCACGCCCAGTGGAGCTCACCAGCAGATTAAGCAGATTAAACAAACAGATGCTGATTACCCCTGGGCGGGCTGAGAGGTGCATTTCTGTGGGTATGTTCACCATATTGCCTTGTGACTTCTGGAGCGCTCAGTATTACAAGTCATACTGTGACATGTATGATAGAGCAGCACTTTTAAGGTATGGGGAATATGTTCAAACATAGGTTCACACGTGCTGTGTGAACTGCCAGGTACTGCACACCTGTTGAAATGTGACACTGCCACATTCATTGAAGCTACAGTTAGAATCTTAGTAGGTAGATATTGGCTTAGGTTTTAGGACCATTTTACATGTGTATTTAAGTTAAGACAAAACTTAGATATAAAAAAAATAAAAATGCACTATTGCATTCAAAAATATATTATTGCATTCAAAATTTTTAATTAAGTAGTATATGTTTAATGATTAGTATTATTGGGCAGCAAAGTAAAACAGATTCTCTGCTGAACAGATGCAGCAAGAATTGAATAGACACAGTATAACTTAAGTTGTTTTCTCTGTTCTTTATGAAATTTCATTTTTCATTTCATGCTTTCTGCAGACAGACTGAAATCTGTGATGCATGTTTTGTGATGAAATTTTAAATTTATATTAGGTGCCCACTTCTCTAACCACATTTCTCTTTTCTCTTAATGATTTCCTATATTTCCCAGAATGCCTCCAACTCTATGCAACTGGCAATGATCTCAGTGGTCTGAAAGGTAATACTGATGAAACGAAGCAGTTTTTCCACCTGTATAATGTCTAAAAGTGATGTTACAAACCTGAACATCATCTG
>JAUBNQ010000017.1:12871372-12885577 GCA_032353495.1 Ctenopoma kingsleyae | reverse complement strand
AAAAGTCACACTTATTATGCACATTAATGTTAATTTTAGCAGCTGGTCATAAGCAGGTTATGCTTCCATAGCTTGTGTTGATTCCTTCAGTTTGATTCCATCAGTTCACAGATGGAAGAACTGATTTGAAATTGTTGTTAAACGTAATCTATATGTACAATAATGTGCATTACATTACAATGTTGAACCCCTAACAGTAATAAATTCACAGGTGGTATCTGAAAACATCAGGTACTGTGCTTAGCTGAGGAGAAACATAAAACAACAACTTGTTAAAGCAGCAGGACATGGACATCAGGGAGTGTTGATTGCTTGTGTAATGAGTGATGACCAATGAGACTACATGAATAAAACACAGTGATGTGTATGCGTGTGGAACTTATAACAAACTATCATACAGCATACAACATTGTGCTAGACAGTCTCAAAAGACTTCAAAACTGGACAATACCACATGCATAATAATTAGGTTTCCATACTGTGGAGCTGACATGAATATAGGCTGGTTCATTATTTATCTGAGTCAATAAGAAACATACTTAGTTCTTGCAGAAGAATCCTATCCATGTACAAGGCAACTACAACAGCTATATATTGAATAAAAATGTTTAGATAGACTGTTCCTTAATGAATCCTCATATTATGCAAATGCAAAGTATAGCCTGGTTATATTGTTTTTGGGGCATCTGTACTTCCCATCATTATCATTCCAACTTCCAACAACCAAAAACCTAGAACAATAGTTTCAACCAGTAATTGATGTTGTTAAAGCTGAAAAAACACAGAAGATACTAGTGATATCAGTAACACCAAGGCTGACATTAGTAGAACAAGAGTATATTTTTGTGCTCATATTACTGCTATAGAATAACGCTTATGTTAGTTAAAAGTAAAAATTCCATTGGGTAGGCAAAATCGCTGGTTTCTACTATGCAAAGTGATGCAAATTAGCAGCTCCAGGCTTCAAATGCTGATGGCATCACAGGTTTGAGCCTCAGATCTCTGGTTTCTGGATTTTAGAAACATCCAGGCTAACAAATGCAGAATGGACTGTAACACATGGGATGAATACAAATTACATCTCTACTGGCTCATTCTGAGAATAAACATTTTGTTGTTTATTAATTTGCTGATAACACCTACATTTTCTGATCTACATTCCAGTATTGCTTTCTGTTTGTTTAAATTATAGTCATTATGACATGGTAGTACTGAAATTAAACTTTCCACTTGACTGGTGCTTACTTTTTCTTTCACTTTTCTTGACTCATTTAACACATTTTATCATGAACTGGCTTGTGAAAAGTTCCAGATATTTAAACATCTGCAGGTGGTATTAGATCATAACCATAATCTGATTTAAAATGAATTAATTTAGTTTACATTCATTCTTGCTCTTCTCTCTCACTGTAAATATTTCATAAATTCAAAAATAGGTCTATAATAAAGCCTATTGTAGTATAACGAAATATACTAGTCATGCAGACTAGAGGTAAGGTTAGGAAGAACATCAGCTACAGAGTTTCTATCACCCGGGTAAAACCCACTCATAGAGCAAACACAGCTCATACACAGCCATAATCTACTTGTTGAAAAACTACAGCAACATCCTTTTTCTTCAGTAACTAGGATGACTGACATCCCTTTCCATGGGTACTGACAACATAAAAGCCCGACTGCCAGTAAGTCAGCCAACACTCCTAATTCCTTAAAAAAAAACAAAAAAAAAACAGCAAACATCCCTCAACATTGCCCTTCTAAATGCCCGCTGTCCATCCCTCTGGATTCATGTGCCCCTAATAACAAGCAAACCAAGGCCATGAGCCCAGCAATTATTCTATCCCTTAATTAGAATTCTCATTATTTACAGAGTGAAGGGAAAGACTCTGCAGTCACATTCACATCAAAGGCGTCATCCGAAGGCAAAGATGATAATTAGATAGTCTAATCTGTTCTCTGAAGTGTCTGTTCCAAATCAACATTTCTAGACTGTTTGTTTTCCTTCCCCCTCTGCCTTTCCTTAGCTAAGAGACTGATCAATTAAAAAAGATTCACTGGTGACTCATTTTCATTCTGCCATATGCAGCTGCATTTCTTTCTTCTCCATTATAGCTGACGAATGTGATTTCTGTGCATTCCTCTCAAATTTGTTTTCAGAAAAGAGGCCTGACAATAAATGAGCTTCAGTTGAGATTTTGTAGAAATTCATAAATGTGTTTCAGGTGCTTCTTAAACGTGTGTCTTTGCTGTACTGCATCTTCCCTCACCAGTATCAAAAGATGGCACTGTTTCCCTGCTAAGTGCTACATCTCTCACCTCTCTCTCTCTTGCTTTTTTTTCTCTGTGCCTCTGTCTCTTTGTCTGTCTCATTCCCCTTTTCCCATTTACTTAAGCAGAATGAGGGCACCGGAGAATCATTAAGTGTAACCGCTACCTGAGATTAGTGAGAGGTACTCAAATGAAGTGTCACTAATATGAGGATTACAACAGCAAAGCCACCTGAAGTCTTCTCAGATCTGCTTCTAAACATGACACAGAGGACGTGGTGCTGAAAGACATGAGACACAGAGACATGAAAACAAGGTTTACAACACTTATCTCCTGAATGGTTAACATTTGTTGTTTCTGCACATTACTGTTCATTCATGTTAGCATAAAATGTCATAACTATGTATTATAAAACTGAATCTAAGAAACCCGAACAAATAACCTTTGTGCAACATAGTGAAAAGTAATATGAGTGTAACTGGACAGTTTATTACAATTTGGTTCTGTATTTCATTATGATTTCAGTGGATTTTTCTAAAATAAAAAAAATATCTTGACATAGCTGCACAGTTTCACAGATAATTTCTTGTTAAGAATTTAATTTATGTATGTGAAAGCAAGTACAAAAATATGGTTTACTGGGCTAGAAATGTGTCCAGTCATTTTATCACTTCTAGCAACTGCTCACAGATGGGAAGCCAGGAAGGGATGACACCCTGAATTTTTGCACTGAAGACTAACTGTTGCAGTTCTAAGTTTTGCAGACTTTAACCTCATTGTGGTCCAATCTTTCTGTGCATCCGTGCATTTTCACAGAAAAATATTCTGGTTTTAACCAACAGAAAAAGTATAAGTTGTTACACACAGATTCCTCCAGTCAAACAGTCATGAATCCTCACTGCAAAACCAGAACATCATTTCCTGCTAACTTCTCAGCAGTAAACACTGCTCATTATGTATGTTTGTTGAAAACTGAGGCACGGTAGACAGGAACTGAATCCAAGTCTCTGTTGGAACACTTGAATTTTCAGTTTTCAAAAATGGTATAAGGCACATGGTGTAATAATTTCCATTTTCTTATATTTGAAAAAGCATTACTTTACATAATCAACAGTGTGTACTGTATACTGCATCTAGAACATGATAAAATGTGTTATTGTTAAAGTATAATTCCAGTTAATTACAATAATTGTCTTATGTTTTGATCATCATTACTTTTGCTAATAATAAATTATACTTGTTAAGTTAAGTGGTGAAATCTGTGAACATGGCAACACCTCTGATAAGAAGTTTGATGGGGCAAGAAATATGAACATAAAGACAATCAGAACAGATAAAACAAACCTCCTAGTTAACTTGTTTGAAAAAGACAACTAACTATCAAAATTATTACCACAGCTGCCCATTGTCAATGTCTAATACTATTTACAGACTGAGTTCAGGAACATTTTCTGAGCAACATAGATATACAAACAACATACAACTTTAGGGCCATTTCCAGTTCCTGTTACTTTTCTTTCCCATGAACATCCAGGAACATTTGCTGAGAGTCACTTTACTTTACACTTTTGAGAGTCAGTTTACAATCAGCTTTCCCGAGTAAGCTGATTTCTGTCATGTAAACGGAAAACCTGGTTTCCATAATTGGGGGAGGGGATTAGAGAAGCCTGATTTCCCCACGTAACGTAACCTGGTTTCTAATCGGCTTTTACATGAGCGCATGTGCGGGACAAAGACTGCAGACACTCACCACTCAGATTTCAACAGAGGAGAGCTGTTGGATGAAAGGAGATACCATTACCCAAAGCGATGCTGCCTTGTTTTTTAATTTAAGTCCAAAATTCTAAAAAAAAGTGCCCCGTAGATGTCTAAACAAGTCACTTTTCATTCTGTCTTTCTTTAATTCAGACAGTTTGAACAGAAAAAGGAAAGCTGTGCCCGACTGTGTCTCTCACAGAGTCAACTTCCCAGACACACATATCAAAAGAAGTTTTTTTCTGTCTCTATACAGTTAAAATCTGTAAACTACAGTCACAAAATGAACCAACGGTAGAGGAAAAATCTGATTACTCACCTGCTGCATGCATATGTGGATTTACAGTATCCAGGTTTCTTTAGTACATGTAAACTTGTTCCCAGTTTACCAGAGAAACCTGGTATCTCTGAGTACACGTAATCACAGTCCTTGAGGGAATTATGATTTGCATTTTCACAGCAGGGCCAAAGACAAAGCAAATCAGTTTGCTGCTGCATCAGCAGCACAACGGTCGTTCACTTTTTATGTGTGCAGCAGATTTTAAAAAATGTCTGGTTGTCTGCTCTGTTGTATTTGACCAATCACTGCAGGATCTCCCCCGATAGTTCCAGGACCTTCAGAAAGTACTACACCCTGACTAGGGACTTTTTCCGAGGGGGTAAAATTATGACCCTTGAACAAAAAAAAGTTCCTGAGAAAAGTGGAAAATGTGCCTTTTTGGTTCTACCTTCAAACTTTAGTTTAACCATGCAGCTTGCTAACTTTTTTTCTTCCATTAAACTTGTAATGAACTTGCCCAGATCTCAGCAGTTATTTTGGTAAATAAAATGTTAACAAAGCTGTTAGAAAAGATTGCAAAACCGTGCAACTACAATCTATAAAAGAAGAATTTAAAGAAATGAAATGCATTTAGACTGTATTTAGGCATTTAGAGCACTACCCTGTTATCAAGTCCTTCCATTCATGATTCAGATATTCCAGCAGATCTGTCACCTGTTAATAAATGTTCATTGACAACCATCACCCTGAAATGCCATTGAATCAATCAGTGGCAGAACTCTGTTAAGCAGTGGGAAAATAAAAGATAACAAAAATGTGTTGCAACTAAAACTAAGTCCTTATCTTTAAATCATGAGCTCTTGTCCTTGCTGGTCTACGAGAGGGAATGCTTTAGCGAGATGATCAATAAGTTTAGCCTGCATCAGATGGAGAGCACTAGAAAGAGAGACACAGAGACTTGGAGATCTTCAAAAACTAACAGAACACAATGTTTTATTTGCAAAGGATATTAAAAGAGAATTTTTGATGGCTGTGCGCACACATGTTACTGCGAGTCTGGATCCTCAGTTACCACAGTCCACATACGAGTATTGAGGGCTGAGAATTGCTTTCAAGTAAATAAAACTTTTCATGCCCAAGATTTCATCAAAACAGAGACTTCTGAATAATGATGCTGACTGAGGATTGGGAATTGTCTTTTTTTTAAAGATTATTTTTGCAGCATTTTGCCTTCATTAGATGGAACACAAAGGAGCAAGACAGATCAGAGAAGGAAAATGCCATTTCACCATGGCCAGATTTTGAACAAGGATGTTGTGGTTATGTGGTATGTGCTAACAACACACTCCCTTGCTGTGGAATCATCCTACTGTAAGATTCATACCATTTTTCTATTGTATTGTATCTATAGTATTTCCAGGGTTGAGGAAACTTTTCTGGTATATATTTATACAACAAATATATAAAGAAATATAGGTCATTGTTGATGTTGATTTATTTGGTTGAATATTACTGGGCAAAACATTTCAGAATTGACTTGATGCAACTGAAGTTATTTAAAGTTACTTTTACACTGAGAACATCTAGGTTGCTACCTACCTTAACAGACATAAAACATACTTTACAATCAATATAGTGAGATATATTTTTGTATTTGCTTGAGTAGGTACCATAGTGTAAATAGAATTTAGGACATGCCTATTCTCTTGCTCCAATACTGTATTTGATATCTTTCTTTTTAAGTAGAAATTGCTCATTGATTGGTTCTATCAAAGGGAATTCCTCACATATAGGAACATAAATAATGGAAAGGTGTGCAACGAATTGCTGGAAGGAATGTGAACTTTTGCCTGTGTCCAATTAGTGTTTTAGCTGACTTCAGCTGGGGGTAGGTTCACACAATCAAGATAACAAGGTGTTCAACTGAAAAAGGGACAGCTGCGTTGCACAGTGGGAAGCAGACACAGTAACAACAGGCAATAGTTATATATGGATCGACTCCAATGTATGGCTAAGGAGCTGAACAATCAATAAAATGATACATTTGTATGAAAGAGCATTTATTATACTTTAAGTTAAAATGTCAACAGAGATATAAATGCAATCAAGTATACAATATAAGACGTGCATCAAAAAATGAACCGATGTAACAACTGTGATTAGCTTATATTCTTGTCTACCACAGAAAACAGAACACTATAGCAGCAACACAATAAGGACATGAGCACATATGCATAAAGCACATAATCTACATAAATCACTGTAGCTATTTACTTGAAATCATATATTGTGCAATCAAAATGTAACCTACTTTTTTAAGTACCCACAACTTTTGTTTATTCTAAATTGCAGGCACATTAGGAAAGCTATGACAACATAATGCAGCAGTGCCATTATACACACTCTAATTGGACAGTAAAAGACTTTCAGCAGTTAGGCTACTTTAAAGACACATCATACTTATAAAAAAACAAATTCCATTCAAAGTAGAGAAAGTAAAACCAAAACTTTTTTTTTTTTCGCTCATGCCCATTTACATGCAGTCGCAGCCAAATCTGTAAGTGCACTGTCCACTTATCTGTTGTGGGACTAGTGGCTTATTTCAGGATCTGAATCTGAAATAGGTTCATTGCCATGAAGGTTTTCACATACATGGCATTTGTCTTGGTGAATTGGTGCAGAAGATAACAATAAAAGAGTTTGAATAAAGATTAAAAAACATACAGTAAATCAATAATATAGGCAGTAGTTATAGACACTATAGAGGAACGCTCCTGAGACTTGCGCAGCACTGCAGAGGTTACAGTAAAGTAGTGCAGCAGTAGTAGTCTGTGGGACCAGAGTATGTGTCAGTGGGGGACTTGGGCCCTGTTGATCAGGCCAACAGCAGTCAGGAAGACACTGTTCTTGTGGTGTGAGGGCTTTATCTTTGTATTTTTCGAGACATTTCTGCCTGGGGTAGATCGACCATAATATTCCCCGCACACTTCAGGGAACTGCAGTCTTGGAGTTTTTCCTTACGGCACCCAGTACTTCAATGCTAATTTAAAAGCCCCCCACAGTCAACAAAGACGGGAAGAGAGACAGGCGTAGTTATCTTCATAATTGTATGTCAGTAGTGGCCACATACGTACATCTAGCAGTCCACCACAATAGGCCTGGGAATCGTTTTCATTTTTCATTTCAAATTGAGTGACCCCTCAAGTTATTCTTGCTGAAGTTCCACAAATATTGTCAGCACTAAACCATCTAAATCTTCCTCTACATGTTTGCAAAAGAAATCTCATGGTGTTATTGTTATCAGTGAGTTAGCGTCTCTTCTTCAGCTGAACTCAGTGAATAGTATTAAAGTCAAAATGTGAGAGAATCCAGCTCCTGAATAGTCTGCTCTGCAAAGTAGAGTGACACAGACAGTGTCTGTGAACAAATAAACAGACTTTTTTACTATTCTCGTGATAGATAAGAACAACACCTGTAATCATAGTAATTGTTACAGGTGGCAACAAAGTTGCATCAACATGTCTATATATCTATACAAATACTAAAAATACAGGATAAAAATTTGTTTATCCTAATAATAATATTATATTATATTATATTATAAATATATTATTTATAGAATAATTTTGTCTATGTCTCAGCCCAGACCTTGTTTCTGCAATGAAACAGAATTGCATAATATGATTTCTGGTAATATAATGATGATCATAATATTAAAAGATAATTAAACTAAATGTTAAAATCTGTATTATTTTCATAGTTCTGTGGCCTTTGGTTCTATCATTTTAGCACTGCAATCACCAAGTTAGCTGGAGAGAAACTAGGGCTTTGGCATTATCACTAGCAATCAGCAAAAGAAATAAAGCATGAGTAGTAAAATGAACCAACCTTTTCACTTTTGATTGAGTTTAAACTGAAAAGCAGCACACACAAAATGTTCCTAATTGTAAAGGAAAAGTGTGACATTGCATAACTACAACAAGCATGATATGGGGAACAAAAGCAAAGTTGTGGATGTCTTGGAAATTCTCTTTAGATTAAAAGACCCCACCCCCCAGACACCGCTGTTTGTGTAAAAGAGATACTGTAACTATAAAACTTTGACAAGATGCCTTAAACTGCAAACAAGGTTGATTACCTCTTTTTGAACTGGACCCATTTTTTTTGCATTTTAAAAGCAGCTACCTCACTTTGGTGGATATATAATTCATAGAATCAATTAAATCAGTGAAGACTATAGCTGTAATTTCAATGTAAAATATTTTTTCATAAAATTACCTATAAGATTTAGATGTCCAGTAGATATCGAAACTATAGTAATGCACAGCATTCTCCATTTTCTGAGCCACAAATGGATCAGCAACATTATACAAAGATAGGCCTTTGTCCATCACATACCATAAAAAATGCATGTGACTCTCCTGTGATTAAAGCAGGAGAGGACTCCATTAATTTCATATTCAATTAAGTTTATTGGACTTTCTAATGGTTTTGAGCACTGTCATTGATCTTTTCAGTAATATACAGTATTTCTTCCATACAATGTCTTCATACATATAAAAACTAATGTTCACTGACTATATGTTTCTTAAAGTGCCAGGTCCACTAAGTCTAACTTAAGCATTAATATACCATCTGGTTTTCTTTTTCTAAATTAGATCTGATGAAACAAGTGTTTCTTGGACAAGGGAAAACATACAGTGCATGCAAATGTGCACATGCAGAGGGATTGTATGTGTAAAATGATTAATCATTAGTGGGGCAATTTCAGAGACTATTTCCCTTCATTTGTATGGATCTGTGTTTTGACAAACTCAAAACCTTCATGAATCTGTGTGTAATTGCCTATTGCTGCTTACAGGAAAAACAAACTCAGTGCTCAGATGAATAGATGAAGGGTAATGTTGGCACTTTCTGCTGGAGTGCAATGATGTGTCTGTCACGTTTTTTCATATGCTGCACATGAAACTGTGCCCTTGGTTTGGGGATTACAAGCTTGCAGAAGTAAACAAGTCAATGAGCTGAACTAACCAGTGCTCTGGAACCCGACATCACTTCTCTCATATTTTAAACAAAAACAAAACAAAAGAAATAGAAAAAAAAAGTTTGACTGGTTCCAGCAGACGAAATTCTGGTACTTGCACTGTCACCACAGTTGCTCAGCTTCCACACTGTTGTCAAGGAAACCAAATGACTTTAGCTTATAATCCTAAAGCTAGTGTGCCCCAGTGGTTCAAACCATGTCACTCTTCAGCAGCACACGGGACAGAAGTGAAGTTAGTCTGCAGAAACAACAAGTAGTATGATCACTCTTGATGCCTCTCATTTATCACATGCATTCATCTTTGCAAACCAGGAATTGGTAGCAATTTGTAGGGTGTTTCAGAAACTAAGCAAAAGGTGAATTCAACCTTTGTTCTTTTTTCTGCTGCCACCACTTACTACTACTGCCATAAAACAACAGCAGCAAAAAAAAAAAAAAATAAGGCAGGCAGTTGTCACTTCAAACATGTCTGTGTAACGAGATACAGATCACTGTTCTCATCAAATGGGTGCCACAGCATTAATGTCTTACGGCTTCTCCCTGTTTCATCCCTCTGCAGGCCACACATGGACATGTTGTTAACTTAACACAGTTTGAGTTTATTATTTACTTCTGCAAATGTCAGTCTGAGAATGTCTATGGATCCAGCCTGCTTGTTTGTATGAATTTATAGTTGTGGTTGTGACGACAAAGTAATTGTTTATCTCAAGATGATCTTATAACTGAATATGTATCAATATTAACAAAGGCTTAACTATTGTCAAAATGGTGTAACATTTGTGAAATATTAATTCTCTTTATATACTATATAAATTTTCAATTAAATTAGATGCTTAACATAAAGGTCAGTGTTGACATATGTATGTATAATATGGCAAAGTGAAAAAAGTGTGATTGTAATCAGAATGTACTTTATCTTATCATTATACTCTTCACATTTTCTTTTGCGTTTTGTAGATACAGCCAGAGGATAGCCAACATAATGTCCACTGCCTATAAAGCTATGATATTTTACAATGCTTTACTGAGAATATATGTTTCAGTGTTATGTAGAAGTGTAACAAATCTTTGCTTTTTCATGTGTGACAGCTTAAGGGGCACAGTCATTATCTAAGACATTGCCTTTAACTTACAAAGAATCTGTAGCTGCCCTGCGTATAATGGAAATCAGTTTTAGGAATGAGGATGATGGCGGGGTGCTGCCTGATGGAAAATAAATAAATAAATTCCAAGTTCATCATGCAAATTCATCCTCCCAACCGTGGCACATTCTTCAAACAGACACCTCCTCTGGAGAGAGGGAGACAGAGTCTGATAAAGAGACAAATGAGCTAGTGATCTCCACACCAGCCTCTTCTCTAGTGTGCCCTGTTCCCTTCATGTGTGTGTGTGTGTGTGTGTGTGTGTGTGAAAGTGAGCGCAAGTGACAGAGGGGTGGTGTGGGGGATGGTAAGGCGGGGGCTTCAATGACCTTTGCAATGATGACAAGCATGTCCAGGAACAAGGCTGCGCATATGGGCTTTATTTATCCCAAGTGATTACTGTATAGAAAAATAAGCGCATAAATAGCTGTACCCCTTCAAGAAACTCGGCATCTAGCCTGTGTTACTGCAGCGGGAATTGTAATTATATAATTAAACAATAATTATACATAATTATATGACGGTATACTGCACAACAGAACACAATCTCTTATTGTGACACAAACTCTGCCTATGCTGACTAATCAACAATAACAAGTATTTATCTATTAGGGCTGCAACTACCAAATATCTTTAAATTATTGATCAAGATTTATTGATGAGGACTGCCATAGCCCAGCTCAAAGCCAGACAAAAGAATGGAAACCATACATGAGTTCTAATTAAAATATGGTTATTTTACACAAGTAACACAAAGACAAACCAAACACAGAAAGACTGGTTGACTGCCACCAGCTTTTATACTGCAACCAGACCAGGTGAATCTCACTGATGACCTTACTCCACACACTGGGCTCCTGCAAAGAGAATTTTTTGCCCAAAGAGGGTCGTCAGAGGACTGGCTATTTAATTGTCAAAAAATACTGCAAAATGCTAATAACTCAAGGTGAAATTTTTAGATCATAAAAACTCTGGAGCACTGTGGAACTACAATACAACAGTAGTACCACAAACACTTAAGCAATTGCCCACTATAGACTAACAGTCTTTCTCTCCTTCTCTCCTCTTCTCCGATAATGTATTCAGATATTCCAACAAGGTGATAACAAAATTGCCTGACATTTGCAGATTTATTACTGTATTTTGTTATTATTGCCAAAGAAATATACAGAGGCTCATAAATCATATTGAAAGAGCAATGCAGACACTATTGTGTTTAGCCCATTGCTACCATTTTTGGATTAGAAATAAATTGCTTGTGCAATTTTGCAAATGGAAAAAACTGGAAACCACTACTGGAGTCACAGCGTGACTTTCTCAAGAAAGTGTTTATCAATGGATGGATTTCCTGAGTGTTGCTGCTACATGAGGATCAATTCTGATTAGCTCTTACTGGCTTTGACAATGGACTTCTTCTGCTTCTGCATTTTGTAATTTCTGATTCTTCTTTTCTCTCTCTTGCATTTGCCTGAGTGCCTCACACTACTGTTAGATTAGAATACAACCGTTTCTTTACATAAAAGTACACTTCAATGCAATATCAAAGAGAAGAATTTATCTCTATGTGCCATGACAATGGATGATGTACATTTGTGATTTATGGGCCAGTCTTGCAATAAATAGTTCCATGGTCATAGAGTCAATGCTCTGCAAAGGTCTACCCTCTTTTCTTTCCCTCCATCTACCTAGCATGCATAATAATACACACATACATCATAATATTATGCACAGTATCAAATGTGAACACAATTTTATCTGAAAAGTTCAACTTTTATATTTCTCAATATTTATTTAATTTTATTTTGTAAATAATACTTTTGCTGGTTTTATAATGAAGTTGCACGACCTGTTTGTCTGTGATACGGAGTTATATTGCACAGAATGATGATAGCGTTGCTCAAGCAGAGATCTAACACACTATACACAATGTGTCATTTTTGGTGTTAGAAAACAGATTTAGACTCGATTGGGCTGTGACCTTTCTCAGCACTGTTGAGGGCAAAGGATCTGACACAGACTTTTTTAATATTTATGGGCTTTTTGATGCCACACAAGGTCAAAGCAGATGTTCTTCCTACACCTCCCAGATAGTTCCACCCTTTGAATCTGAGAAGATGTTTTTCTTCTAGAAATCACTTTTCATGCTCAAAGTCAGCACATCACTGGGAAGGGTACTGAAAAGGATTTTAGGCAGTTTACTTACCAGCAACTTGGGAGAAGAACGCTGGCCCTATATTTAGGATATGCTTGGTTGCTCTGCTATCCACTGCTTACATTTTATATTACAATTTCTGCAAGGTTAAAAGGTTTTGTGCTCTTTACACTGATGAACAGATCATTTCCACAGGTTGAAATTATTCTGGATTGTAAAAATCAAATTTAAAAGGTACAAGAGACTGAACACATGCAGGTGCCAAGAATATGTCCATGTATTATTCTACTATTATATGGAGAATATGAGTAATATCTTACCTTTGCTTGCTTACCTTTGTCTTTGCTGACTATAAGACTATAAAACCTAAGATTTCCTAAAGTACTCAGCTTTGTGTCTACACACCAGATTAAGATAATCCATGTTTTAATCACAGTTAATGCACAGTGTGATGGCCATGGGCCCTATGACAGGACTATGACTTATTTCAGACCCTCTTTTATTCCTTGGCCACTTCTACCTCACTGAGGGATTGCCCTTGCTGGCTAGGAGTCTGTAAAAGCTGGTTTGCATCCAAGAAGGTTGCAGGCACTCAAAGTACTTTGGTTTGGTTGGTCAGTTTGTTTTTAGGAATCGCAGCATCATCATCACTTCGCCACAGACTGTTTACATGAAACAACATCCTTATTTTGAGTTCTTATTAATTAATTACTTGTTTACTATAATTGTTACTGTGGAGACTTCCCCTCTTAGTTATGTCTTAAACAAACTGGGCATATCAACAGTTAATTAATTTAATAAGTTTTACACCACGCCACGATCAGACTACACCACATTCTCAAATAAAGACAGATGACAGCACATGTGTGAATTCATTTTTACACTACCGTATTACTGAGCCATGGATATGGTGTTGCTCACAGACTCACAGATGTATTCATATTCCAATGTCTGCACTGCTACTGTTTCCAAAGCAGTGAAGCAGTAGAGGTCTGCAGTAGCAACTATAAACTGAATTTGGTCTCATCATTTAGAAGCAGCAGGACTAGGACCTCGGGGCTTGGGGTGTAGACACAACATTGCATATAAATAAAAACAATAAACAATACATAGTATTATTTACATAAAATAAATATTGTCAGATTATAGAAATAGGGCTTACTTATACAGCTACAGTAGCTACTGAGCCAAGATATTAACCACAGGAGCACTTTAATGAATCCTTCAGTGAACATAAACCAAATCTCATTTTTCTTCATTTCCTTAGCTTAGTTTTAAATGTATTCTGTCAAATAATGCCATAGCTCAGGGGGTGTAGCAGATATCCTGTCTTGACTGAATAAAATTATGGCACCATAGCCAAAGGACAGATTAAATAAAAAATCTTAGATAATTTATTTTAGATTTTTGTTCACTGCCCACTGTAGGCTGAGCAAAATTAGAGTCAAGAAATATGTTGTCTTTTCTCATTCAATTTCACTTGTATCTTGTAAGATGCACTACCTGAATGGAAATATTGAAATACATAGTTAGAAATTTGATTGATTTGGTAGTACCTTGATTT
>JAUBNQ010000017.1:12839726-12859381 GCA_032353495.1 Ctenopoma kingsleyae | reverse complement strand
AGTGAACACTGGTCTTTTCATGGGGCTTGTGGACTTTGTTGGATCTCTTGATGGAGTACTTGCACAATGTTACTGTGATTAAATTACATGAGACAATGCAGAATGAGCTGCTTGACTGCATGTTCTCAGTTGAAGGAGAGACAGAGCGAAATGTAAAAAATAATTTCACCAGCCGCCACTGCTTTTTAATGCATTATTGGGACATCCTATCAGTAATGAATTACAGTAGTTTAGTCTAGAAATAACAAATGCATGGACTAGTTTCTCAGCATCACTTTGAGACAGGATGCTCCTAATTTTACAAATATTCCTCAGGTGGAAGAAGTAAGTTCTAGATATTTATTTTATCTAGGAGGTAAACTATATATCATGGTCAAAGATGACTCCAAGATTCCTCACAGTAGTACTTGAGGCCAATGCAAAGTAATCTAGGGTGGCAATCTGACTAGATACCATGTCTCTGAGATTTTTGGGCCCAAATAATAACCTCAGTTTTGTCTGAATTAAGGAGTGTTGCCATTGACTATTATCCAGCCATGATAATGTTTCCTACAAAACATATTTTCCAACAGTTTCATAGAAACATATTTTTTAAAAGACAGGGTTGTGCTGCAGCACCACATCTGCAGGAGAACTTCAGTCAGGGCTGTGTGTGGCTTCTTAACTTAAAAATGTCATTGACATTTGTCTAAATAACAGACAGTACAAATATCCCAGTTTGTAGTAAATTGTCCTCTGTGTGGTCAGCATCAGTGAAACCTGTGTAGGTGTATCAAAACCTGTGTCCACCACAGTCACGTTGGCCATGAGATGTCCCAAACTCCCCAGTCAACTGTCTTTCATCATGTCCCACTACATGTTATAAAACACATTATTATTATATCTGATGCTTATTTTTGTACCTGACGTCCTATGACTGTTAGCTTACTGCACTGATATCATGTAGGCCAGAGACCACACCAATGCAAAAGAAGGTCACCTTGACTGATGTCTGAATAAAAAAATAAATAAAAATGTATACTCCATGCTGTGTAAGATAATGGACTGCTACTGGGCTAATTTCATCCTTAAAAAATCCAGTGCTATGGAACAGCATGCTACTCCATTCAGTCATTTAGTCTGAGATCACGGTACATGAATATTACATTTTACATAATCAGAATGGTATGCAAATTTCTCTCCATGTCTTTAGCTCTTAACTACACAGTAGTGTTAATATTTAGGAAATATATATATTCATCAACTTGTTTTATAATAAATATGACAAAGAAGAGATAAAACTTATACCATTAAACTACACCTGTGACTTAATCTCCATATAACAAAAATTTAACATGGAGCTTGGACTACATATCACTTCACACATAATGCCATAACATATACTCATAATACCATACCAAATATGGAATGAGGTAAGATATTAATGTAATGTTATGTTTAATGCCATATTAAGCCAACAACTCGAGCCTGGTGTGGCATCTATATCGGCATCAACAGAACATTGCTACATTGCAGATAGAGGTGTAGCTTCACTGAAATATCAATGAACATATCATACTCAGGTCAGTTTAGAATGAGTCTATGCTGTTAATCTAGTCTATGTGAAATTTTGTAAGTAAGTAAAAATTAATTAAGTAAAAATTAACTAAAATGTTTAAGGTTTCTTTGAGTTAGACAAGAGTAAAAAAGGATGAGGTTTACTGAGTATGATTAAATGGGGTCCTTTGATCTCAAAACTAAATCTAAACTAGAATTGCCGCATTGCAGCTGTATACCTCCGCTAGCCAGTGATGTTGTAGTTTACATGCATGCCTGTCCAGACTAATATTCTAATAATTCAATTCAACTTTAATTATATAGCGTCAAATCACATCAATCATCTGCCTCAACTGGTTGAAGTGAGTGGAAAGAGGAGGATCTACTTCCTCTATTTACTTTTGTTGTTCCCGCAGTAGATATGTCTGACCAATAAGCAGAGAGAAAGTTCTCCTGTGATTTGATGGTTCGCTTGTATTTTTCCCTGTGTGAAAGGTAGTGATGTGTCGTTCGTGAAAGAACTGACTCTAAGAGCCGATGCTTTGTAAAGAGACGGAAGAGCTGACTCCCGTCGGGGAGAGCTGAATCTTCAGCCACTCTGCTCAGCTCTGCTGAGAATCTATGCAGGCAGAGGCAGGACTTTATTTTGATGGGTACACTATGCGGGCAATGACATCCAAAGACAGACTAGGAGCATACCTTTATGTGAAAGAAGGAAGCGGGGCAGAAGCTCTGAGGAAAGTGTAGTGGTACAGGCCAGGTAATGAGTAAGGCATGACTAAGAGATGGTTCAGAGTCACCTGAGCCAGCTCTAACTATAAGCTTCATTAAAAATGAAAGTTTTAAGCCTAATATCTGTGAAGATTTTCAGTCATCCAGGTCTTGGTTATCTCAAAAAATGTTTTTTTTTCACTGGCAACTGGACTTGTTTTAGTTCCTTGACAACGTTTCGCCTTCCATTCCAGAGGGCTTTCTCAAGTCTGACTGACTGGTAGCAGGTTTATAAACCCTGTAAAGTCCTCAAGTTGTTGGTACTTGGTGGTCACCTGTGGGTTGTTGTTCCCTCTGGCTTTCATGTATGTCACTGTGACCACCTGAGCCAGGATGTGAACGACTGTGAAACCGCCTGGGTACAGTTGAAAGAACTGCATTGTAAGTGGGTGATAGATTATGCCTAAGGCCACCTCCTCTGTTTTAAGCATAATCTTAAAGCAGTGGTTCTCAAACTTTTTCTATCATTCATTCAAATAACAAATGCATGGACTAGTTTCTCAGCATCACTTTGAGACAGGATGCTCCTAATCTTAGAAGTATTCCTCAGGTGGAAGACAGAAGTTCTAGATATTTTTTTATGTAAGAGGTAAATTATATAGCTTGGTCAAAGATAATTCCAAGATTCCTCACAGTAGTACTTGAAGCCAATGCAAAGTAATCTAGGGTGGCAACCTGACTAGATAACATGTCTCTGACATCTTATCTGACAATAAGATGATGTATTACGAGTCCAAGCGAATTCCAGGGGTTTCTGAGATATAGCATTGACGAAGATGGGACATACATTAGGTCATGTGACCTTGACCTTTGACCACCAAAATCTAATCAGTTAAACCTTGACTGCAAGTAACAATTTGGGCCAGATTTGAAGAAATTCCTTTAAGGCATTCCTGAGACATCACATTCACAACAAAAACTGGATATTCATGAGGAGATTGTGACCTTGACCTTTTTCCACCAAAATCCAAACAGGTCGTCATGAAGTGGAGAGTTGTGGCAAGCATATTTCTGATATATCTGTTGGAGGTGAGGTCATTACAACCTTGACCTTTGGCCACCAAAAAATAATCAATTCATTATTAACTCCAGTTGGATGGTTTTGTACCAAATATGAAGAAATTCCTTCAAAGCTTTCTTTGACCCTTTGCATTTGCAGGCATTTCTCTTTGAAGGAGCCTGGTGGGTAGATTTGGGTCGTCGGTAAGATTCACCTGGTCTGGCTGCAGTATAAAAGCTGGTGGCAGTCAGCCAGTTTCTCTTTCTCTCCTCTGAATTCCACTGTTGTCTTTGTATTAGTTTGTCTAGTTGGTTACATAAAATAAACTTATTTTTAGTTATAACTCGTGTGGTCTCCCCTTCTATGTCTAGCTTTGAGCCAGGCTGTGACAATATATCACATTTACAAGAATGGGCCACATAAACTGGATGAACATGATGGCCAGTGTAACCTTGACTTTTAAGCTTTGGCGAAACGTCCAATTGGACATTTGTAGTAAATTTTAAGAAATTATTTCAAAGCATTCTTCACATATCACACTCATAAGAATGGGCTGCAAGAACTGGATAAATATGAGCTATGGCCATCATATCAGTTCATCACAGTCCAAGTTGACAATTGGGTCATTTGGGTGGTCGGTTGCCTGCACAGAAGCATAAAAATACGGACAAAATGAACACAACTACATGAAGAGGGTGTTGGATGTCATATCCCACATTTCATTCTCACTGATGGAGTGACAGATGGATGGACAGACAGGCCTTTCTTGCCTCCACCAATGTTTAGAAACAAAACTAATATATGCACATTTAATTGCTTGCCAATATGAATGAAACAGTGTCCCAGAGATTTGGTGCCTTGAAACTTGCAAGAATAAAGTACACATCTCTCGCAAAGCCTGCAAAGTAAAAAAGCTCCACAGAACCACAGCAATTACATGGCTTGGCAGTTTCAGTAGGTATGCCCCATGTGAAATGGTGCTTTAAGATGATGCAATAAATGTCTCATTTCTTACACATTCCTACATACCCCAAGGTAGTTGCACAAACACAAAAGGATAGCTGCTCTCTCTATATGGTGATCAATCATAATGAAGTAGCAATGCAACAGTCCTTTTTACATTACCATGCAAAATGGCAACCATTGCAAACAGGGTACAGGCAGTCTGGAAACTCTTGCAAGGTTTGAAAAAGCACTGTTTGACAGCTACACCTGAGATTAAACAGTGAATTTGAATTAGACCAAGATCCTGCTCCAATAAAAGCATAGTATTGGTGGTTTGTGTATTAAATGCTTTATTTTTTTTTTGCAATATGACAATTAATCATGTAATGTAAACCTTCAACAGTGAAGCAAGTGATTCAATTTCAATGTAAATCTTTGGGAGGCAAAAGCTATGAAAAAAATAAAACAATTATAAATATGTAAATTTTAAAATAATGCACAAGTGATTTAGGAACAGAGGCAGAATCTGTCTTGGTCAGTGTAAATTGTGAGCAATTCTTTGGAGTTAAGATATTCTAATGATCTCTTCAAACAGACACAATATGCATACATACATCATGTCCACATTTTAAACTCAGTTGCCAGTATATTACACACTGACAAGAACTAATGCAACAGCCCTGCAAAAAATCCAACCTGAATGGAGGTTACAATGTAAAATTTTGTTTAAACTGAGAAAAATGTTCATTTGTCTTTCTGGTAAATTAACATCATGGCAGTGGGAGATAATGTAAACTAACAAGTAACAAGTGTTTCTAATATTTTGTCAGTAATCATTGATTTTGAGTTTAAGCTTTTAACCTACCAGAATTCAATGTACAGATCAATAACAACATGTTGAGCAACAGCCACTGATAAATTACATTTAAATATCTGTGTTCACAATGCACTATTACACTACTTACACACTCCTGTTTATCCCAGCTCTGTTCAAAATGAGAAGTAATACATGCTTTGACCCGCCTTCTCTGTGGCTGGACAGCAGGAAGAACACATTCACTATGAGGCTGATACAGTTCTGTTGTAACACAAAACACAAGTAATTGTTCCTGCCTGCAGCCATTGCTCTGTTTAACTTGATTTAATTGAACTACAACTTTACCCTTTTATATCTGCTCACTCCATTTAGAATATGAAGGTATATTATTTTTCAAATGTAGTCACATCAGCTCTTTCATAGTAGCTTTACGTTTATACAAACACAAACTGACAAACAGAGAGGAGAGGAGTATGTTTGCTTCACTTCCGGCATCTGAAGAAGTGTAGTAGTGTTCAGCAGAGTACAGTACAGCCAACTAGACTAGACTTAAGGTTCCACCATAGGGACTCCAGTGACATTTTAGCTGACTCTATCTTATGTCCATAGGTCTAACTTCACGATATTTGTGTCATTTTCTGTAGAATTCTTCAATCTATTTTTGCTAATTACCATGGTTTATTTTTGCAAAATTTGCCCACTGCCAACCTAGAACCCACTCAGTAATCGTGAAAGTAAATAAAGCTTTTGGAGTTTACGTTAAATATTAATGGACATGTGTCTAAATGAAGAATTCTAGCTAAACCTTTATAAGAAATAGGAACACTGTAAATTATGCTGCATTATGACTCGTTTTTAATTTATATCAAAGTAAAGAATTAACACGTCCTATTTGCACATATACCACTGGATGTCCTTAATTAGTCTGATACTGAAGAAAACTTATAACCACTTAGGCAGGTTTTGCATAAGGGGGGCATTTGTCTGTGATTTCTAAGTAGGCTGTAGATATGGACATTTGCAATGGAATAATGATATCCTTGCAAAGTGTAAGTCACTGTGAATCTAAAATTATTTTCATAACTTCAGATTTGAACTACAGTATAACTCTAATTGCAGAAACAGCAGTTTTAAAGCAGCCTACCTTAAAAGTATTAGCATCACTGTATCACTGCTACTGCAACTATTGCCGTGGGGAAAACTACTTATTTCCCATTGTTTTTGTACACCTACAGGCACCTGCCCGCCCAATTAAAGAAAAATTGCAGTGAAAAACTTTACCTGAGTCAATTACCTGATCACCTCCTATTTGAGTATTAGGATTCTTGATAAGTTTAGGTTTTTCAGTAATCTAGACTGGAACCATTGTGAGGGACCAAGCAGGCAGGCAATAGGAAACACAGGTATACTTTCTAAAAGAGAAGGTATTTGTTTTCCCCAAAAAATGAAAAAAAAGCCTACTTAATAAATATTAAATAATATTCTGGGCCCATAACTTAGCAAAATTAACTCCAACTGAACAGGTCAACTAACAAAGACAAACTGACCTACCTAACGTCTTCTTCTTCTTTGGGGTTTAACGGCAGTTTGCATCCAATCTTCTGCATTACTGCCTCCTTCTTGATCTCTTATTCCATCATCGCCTTATAAAGACATCATAGTTTTTTTTTAAAACTCCAGTTTCAAAAAATTGTTTTTTCCTTCCCTTTGACTGAGTTTAACTGACATAAAATATATTTAAAGTTTGGATGTCCAGTTCTCTGCAATTCAATGAATAATGATCTCCTTTCATTACCATACTTCCCATACTCCATAATCACATGTTCTATCGTTTCCTTAACATTACCAATTACACAGGCCTTCTGGATGGTTCCCGTTTGACCTGCACAAAAGTAGAAATTGTTTTACTACCTTTCACATTTTTTCTAGATTTTTTCTCAGGTCTTGGTATTTCTCAAGCTTTTCATTTTTCTACTTTTTCATATTGCCATGAATTGGGATTACTAAATCTATCACAATGGCCTTCTTCCTCTGTTTGTACTACTACCATGGCTGGCAGATTAGCCATTATCAGTTTGTTAGGTTGTATCTGGACATCCCATAGCATCTTAGCTTCATCATTTCCAAACACTTTTGGAGGGGTATCAAATTTTGACCTTGGGACTTCCAGCCACTTGGCAGGTAGGTCCATGTATTACCTGCCTGGCAGCATCTTGCATCCTGTTGTTATGTACTGGATTGTCTCAGGGACATCTTTGCACAACCTGCACCTGGGATCTTGCCTGGGCTGGTAGACCCCAGTCTCTATTGGTCTTGTACTTAGAGCTTGTTCCCTGTAGTTAGAACATGTACCCTTCAGGCCTTGTGAGAAGCATCCTTGTCTTAATGTCAGTGGCTGCTATCTCCTCTTTTGACCAGTTTAATATCCCAGCAGGATATCTGATGGACAGCAATGTGTAGGTGTTGATTGACCTGATCTTGTTCTTCCCATTCCGCTGACTCAGGAATTGCCTTACTCTCTGCAGGTATTTGGAAGTTATGGGTTACCTTGTGGCCTCTTAATAGTTCCCATTTGCCTCCTAGATACCAAGGTAGTTATATCTATCCTCAGTGTCTACTATGTTGACTTCTGGTAGTGCAATCCCCTCAGTTGTGACTACCTTCTCTGGCTTTGTTACTATCCGTCTATACTTATCCAGTCTGAATGACACTGCAATCTCGTTGCTGTACATCCTAGTGTTGTGCATCAGTGAACCAATGTTTTGTTCACTCCTGGCTTGATGTCATCTATATAAAGAGTTGGCTGATGTTTGCTCCATTCTGCAGTCACTATCTGTAATGGATGATCTGGCTGAGGAGGTTCAGGACTCTGCAGAACAGCAATGGGGACAAAGCATCTCCTTGGTTAATCCTACCCTTAATGGTGACTTGTGCAATTTGAAGTTAGCCTCTAGGGTGGTTTTCCACAGCCCCATTGAATTCATGATGAAGTCTGGCACATTTCTGAGCATTCCAGGATCCATGTGTGTCAGAACAGGTGGTGCACAGGTTAGCTGGTGTTGTGCTCCTCTTGTTGTGTTTCTACTAATTCCTTTGTGGATCTCCTCACTTATTGAGCCATGTGCCTATTTATCGTAGCCACTATTATGCCTGACAGGAGCATGTTGTGCACAGGCAGGTTATTGGTTGGTAGTTTGATGGTACTGGTCCCTTCTGGGGGTCCTTCAGGAGCAAGACTGTTCAGGACTGTCCTTCAGTTTAACTGTTCAGAGAGGGTGCCGTCCATTAGCAGCTGGTTCATTTGTGCTGCCAGACACTCTTGGAGTGAATCATGTCGGGGCCTGGTGCTGTCATTCTTGAGACTCATTTTTGGATGTCTGCCTTTGTGATGGTTAATGGATCTCAGGTCCACTAACCACTGAGCATTGTTGTTATGTGATGCCTCCTTCTCCCATATGCTCTTCAAGTATAGCACTGTCTCCAGCCTTGGAGGGTCTGCTCGCATGCTGTTGCCCTGCTACTGAGAGTACATATTGGATGACTCAGTGGAGAATATATGGCTTATTCTCCTGGCTTCTATATCTCTGGTGTACCTCTTTTTGTGGTAAGCCAAGGTTTTGAGTCTTTGCTTGGCAGTTCCAAGACATCAGGTACGGACATGTTGTACTTCATCATAGCTTTTTGCAGTTCTGATAGCTGGCTAATTTCCCTCTGTGCCGCCTTGATCTTGACCTCTAACCTTCTTCTTCGTGGAGTATACTGCTCCTTATGGTTAGTGTTCATCTTGTTCATTTTATAGCCAAGCATCAGCTGATTGGTCCCCATTGCTGAAACATTTGCTTTGTACCTCATCAATCTCTAGTTGGGATAGCAGTTGCTTCTTGCAGATGTTCGAATACTGAGCTACTAGTTGTTTCAATGTTAGTGTAGATGTTGAGTTTCAAAGAATAAATTCATATCCATCATGACACCTTGACACAGGCTTGACACAACTGCAACATACATCCAAAGTGGTTAATTAAATGTAACTTAAATCTTTAAAGATTTATTTACAGATCTAAGTGTGATAACAATTTTATTTATGACATATATATAATATATATTTAATAATAATTTTGATTCTAGTTTAAACTACAATTTTAAATGAGGTTAACTGTATAACATTTTACAATTTAACATTTATGGGAATTATTGCATACTGTGCATGTAGCCCTGTGTTTCCTATCTAACACTGATCATTAAGCAGTATTATTGGCTTGCGGTTTACTGTTGTCCAGGGGAATCTAGAAAGTAACTACCACTGCATAATGGGTTTTAAAATTTAGTGTGTTTTGCTTTTCCTTTGTAAGGACATACAGTATGTGACAAAGCCCTGTTTTTCCCCTTCAAATTGCGGTTCCTCGTTCTTTCTGCAGGGCTGTGGCTAACAGCTCATTGCTGAATGTCCAGAGAAATGTCAGAATGCAGACAGGTTGTTATCATCAGTGCCCTTATCTTCCTCTTGCAGGTGCACCAGCACAACAAAAACAGCTTGCACATCCCGCCAGTCAAGGTTTTATGGCTCACTGCAGCAGCCATGTAACTCTATCAGATGATCAACTAAAAACACATAGAAGAATTTAGCATAGAACAATTAGCATATTTCAAGATCTTTAAATTAATAATACAATTCATTGATTAAGAACAAGACTATTTATATAATTGACCAAAATGGTTGCATGCAGTAAGAGTCTGTGCAGTACTTATCGTCTTCTTTCCTGACCGTCTTGCAGTGCAGATAGATGCATAACTATAAGACAATGCTTTTCATTGTTTTGGAGCTATGCCAAAACACTGGATTTTGGAAGAAACATTCTGTGAAATTACCCATTAAGATAGCATTGCTTGATTTTTTTTTAAAATACAATTTTGTTTTTCACAATATTAAAAATTAAATTTTAATCAGAACAAAGAGTCAAAATCCATGCTAGGTTGTAATTAATTACTGTAGTGAAATGCTAATGTCAGCACACTTAGATTCCAACAGTGACAATGCTAAGATACTATTAGTCTACTGTTACTCTAGCATGCATTTAGTAATTACACCTATTAATTATCAATAAACATTGTTGGGTAAATTTAGGACAAACAAAAGCCTCATGATGGCATTTGAGGAAAAGTTCACAGTTTACCAAAGTTGTTAGATTTCTGAATGTCCCAACTCAGTTTTACGTTTCAAATAATTAGAAAGAAAGTTCATTCAAAACTCATAGTGACACTATCAGAAAAGTCAGTGATCGCCAACTTCATTAATCTAGGAAATATAAATGTCATAATGACAAAAATATCTGGCAGTCCATATTGTAGATGTTTCAGTGAATAAGTGAAAACTTTTAATAGCTAAAGTCAGATGATCCTTAAAGCCCCTGGGATACATGGAGACCGTGTCTGTAAAAGATTTCCATCTAAGCAGTGGTTGCTGGTATATTTCAGTCTGGACCAAAACAGTGGACAAACTGACCAACACTGCCAAAATTCAATTTCAGCATCTCTTCCCAAAATCAGCATCTCACTGTGGACAGTTGTCACCTGAGCTACTTCTTGGTCACTATAAAAACATTGTTCCTGGAAAGCCATATTTTTGTTGAATAGATGTCTTTTTAAATGCAGTTTTTCAGTGTTGTGAGGACAAAAAAAATCTATTCACCTCTATTTCACAATAGATTAATGTCACAAAACCTGGGAAAATAAAAATAAAATTGCCTGCATGGACAGAGGTGCGTGAAAATGTTTTATGTAATCTTTATTATTTATAATATTTCAAAATCAGTCTAATTAAAAAAAGCAAAAGGATAAGCAAGTTTTGAGTAGAAGTGAGTAAAAAGAAATATAAAGAACTTTTCTAGCACAGGGCTAAGGGACTCCACTTACATTTTAGGCATCCAAATCAAAGCATCATCATTTGTTAAAGAGATCAAGCAATGTTTCTGCATTAAATTTTAATTCAAACTTAATACAGGAAATGATGGGTCCCTTTTTTCTTCTAAAGGTTTGTTTAATCTTCACACACATGCCAAATAAAGCCCCTTTGATCCCCTTCTCCCCTTTAATCAGGGTACATGCTCTCACACCCCCTCCCTCTTCTGTCTCTCATTCAGATTTGTTCCTCCTCAACCCCTCTGTCTCCTTGTACTGGTTTCATTTCTGTTGACAAAGCATTACAGAGCCCCCTTGTCTTGTCTTGCCTAATTGGTCCACGTGGACTAATTTGGCATCTAATTACGAAACTAGTTTTCATGCTTCTGAATTTTCAGGGTTGTGTTCTGCCTTTAGATAACTTTCCTCTCTCTCAAGGCTATGTAGTTGCTCATATTTCACTGAACCATATGAATAATTGTCCATTGTAATAGGCATAAATAAAAGTGGAAGTACAATAATGGCCATGACTTGGAAGTGAGATCTAAATATATCCACAAGCAGAAACATAGAGGTTAAAGGGGAACTGGGGTATTAAAATCACATGTGGTAAGTTGAGTTGTGGCTGCTAATGTGACCACATGCTTAGAACTTAAATGGCTTGAATAGCTTTGTAGCTGATTAAGTTGTAGTGTCACTATACTGTAATATACTAAAGCTAATTACAGCACAAGTGCATACTGAAGTTAACATTGATTTTGGTTTTTAAATAGCTGCACAAACATTTTGGGACAAAAAGGGACAATTACTTCCATCTACATTGTGTAGTTGGAAACAATGCAACTCGGCATAAAGACTTTATACTGACCTAGAAAGTGCAAGCTGGACCTGTAGCCTACTCAGGCCTTACACATTTGCCTTTCAAATCTAATTATCAGACCATCTTCTACCTCAATATCCCTCTAATATTATAATTTATGATATATGATATTTTTTTTATGATAAATACCAAATGTGTTCAATAGACCACATCTGTTGACAAAAGCAATTAACATATAACTTTTAACTGTGTTGAAACTTAATTACAGCACCTACATATACTTATATATATACATCCTTATTAGTTTTGACCTAACACAGAAATTGGGTTTATTTCAGTCCTGTCCCTTACAATATGTATATATGTATGTTATACTTCTACACATTTGGCCACTTTATACAATTACTTTTCCTCAAGGTATATATCCAAGAGGAACACCTGAGAACAAATTCATCTGCTGAAGATGATGATGTTGATATTAAAGACAATTATAATGAAAATATTGTGTGTTAGACTGCCTGAGTACTTATTTTCTCTATCAGCATGAGAGTGAGAGGTATGTTTGAGTGGTCTTAATCAGTAAATATATGCAGGTAAATGATACATTTCTGTAAATGAGAACACAGAAAAGAGATTTATTCTAGCATCCAGGATATTGTAATTGCGCTATTAAAAAATGAGATCAACAGACACAAGGGTGATATGGATGGATAGATGATACACTTTGAAAGAGGTGTTATGTCAAATGACTATGTGAGAAAATGCAACAACTGGTCTGACTTTCTAGAATAAAAAAAATCACCATCTTGTTTGGTTTCGGAAAAAAGAGATGCAACCTGTGAAATGGATTAGTGTTTATATTACTGTGCAGGGAACTGAATATTTTGTCAGGAGAGGGTTAAAAGTTCTTTAAGAGAACTGTTTTTGGAAGTGTAAAGTGCAATACATTAAGATTTTTCCAAGATTTTTTTTTTTACCATAAACACACTACAGTTCAAAACCTTGGGGTCCTCTCTTAGCATTTAGCATTGCCATACTTGCATTAGCATTAGAACATCTTTGCTAATAATGGGCCTCTGTTCTTTTATACACATATAAAAGTTCAAAACTTATGATAATGTGGAGAGCTGCCAAAGCTTTCTGTGATCTAGACTTACTGAGCGCCACCCCCAGCAGCGCAGAGATATTTGTACTGTGAGTGTTTCTGAGAGATCCTTGCCTTTCTAACCAATCACACAATCTAACTTACTCTTGAAGACTACCTGAATGGGGAGAGAGGGAGGACTGGGAAAGAGAACCTGGTCGCAAACAAAGATGGCACATTGCCAACCTCAGCGGGAAGTACTGGATATTAGCCAGAAGTTAATCTTCCAAATAAAATATGCGCTATAGTCTATTTTTTAACAGAAACTGCTTCTGGTATGTTATGTGGTTAAGTTAAATTCATCAGGTCATGCTTTCTTCATTCTGTTCCCTTTTGTAACCTTTCAAGTAGGATAAATATTGTTTTTTGTATATACCTACGTAGATACTAAATAATTATTATATTTTATAATTATATTTTATCCATGTCATTCATTATTACTTAATTGTTGACTTTCTTGGCTACAGCACAACAAAGTAGGAAATAATAATATAAAATAAGGCTTTAAATACATAAAAATTAAAAGACACTGCTCTCTCTGTTATCTGCTCTGTTTACTCTGCAATGTCTTAGCCGGAACTCTATGCAGCCGCTCCCCGTGCAAAATCACCATAGTCTTTCATCATTGTATGCAACCAGGTCCCTTTTGGACTGGGCAGGGTGGAGTGGACTACGAATCGAACGCTAGTGCTAGCACTACTTGCATAAAGTAGTTTTAAATTGGTAACTTGGAAGACTGCCTGTAAGTCGATCAGAACATTTTTTTCCCTACGATAGGTTGTAGCATTTCTTAAAATACTTTACATACTGATATAGACAATTATGTTATGCTGATCACATAATTATGGCATATTAAAAGTTACAGCTGTGTTCACATTTAATGTAGGCTTTTAATGATGGTAATGGGATTATACAGGCCTATATGTTAGTTTTAAGATTTCAACACCATACAGTAGATACTTTACAGTTACCTTAATTATGCCTACAATCAATTGGTCTGAGAAGATCAAAAGTTAAGTTGGAAATGTAAGTGTGGGTGGAAGTGTGCAGTGTCTATTTGGAGAAATAGGGTCTCTTAAACCAGCGAGACCAGCAATTTTCCAATTTATCCATACTGGGGAGAATTTTTCAAAAAGGTACAGCTATGTATGTGAAACAACACTAATGTAGTGTAGACATGGCCTGAGGCTAGAGTGTATATATGTGAACTACAGCTAAATCAAGAGCAACGTCAATTGTTGTTATTGGCATGTGTCTTCATTACTGATGGTCATGTCTAGAAGAAGTACAGAAGCCAAATGTCTTCTCTGGAAATGTCCACTTTTGACTGTCAAAAGGGAACATTAAACAAAACAAACATTAGCCTTTGTAAGATATGTCACTATTTTTCCTGTGTCAACAAAATCACAGTTAGCTGAAATAGATAATACAAAATATATAGTATACTACTCTATATAGTTAACAGTATGGTAATGCCAGTCTCTGGCCTGTGGGCTGTACACTTTGTGCAATCAGTTCTATGGGAAGCCCCATGAGATGAGACATTTGAAAAGATGCGTAAGTTTAGTAAGTTGGTAGCAGAGGCAAAAAGCAAAGGTCTGTGTGCTGGAGGTTGAACTGCAAGTGTCCAAAGTCAGCTTTGAATTAGGGCTTCAGGAACATCCCTTAAAGATAGCAGTTGCTTTAAGTATTCAGGTCTGTTTCTTAATGCTTCCCACATTTTGTTGCATTATACAGTTGCTTTAAATTCTCACAGCATGATGCTTCCACTTACTGTTGCACTTTCTGCTGGAGTTGGCATGCACAGGAACTGTGTGTAAAACTTTGTTTTAACTATTTGCTATCAAATTTAGATTAGGCAGTTAACAAGTTACAAGTTGAACTTTAATAATGGCAGAAGGGATTGTTCCTTACAAAAGTGTTAATTAATGGCAACCTGCTTAAAGTTCTGGAAGAGGTTTTATACCTGTCTCTAAAGACTTTTTCAGTTCTATTGTCACATTTAACTTGTGTGACCCAAATGCCACACAATAGTTGGGTGTAAAAATAAACCTAATGAGCCTAATGATTGGACATATTGTAGCCAAGCCAGTTTTGACTGAAAAAGCCTTTTTAATGAAAGGTGAAATGTCTTCAAGATACTCCAGCATAGCCTTTTAGCAACAAATTAATATAGAATATACAGTATACATGTTTTCTAAAATAACTGCAAAATGATTTTCCAGTGAACAAACACCATTTTAAATTGATAAACTTTCATTAGCAAACACAACATGCTATTAGAACACTGGAATAGTGTTTGCTGATAATGGGCCTCTATACACCATTGTAGGTATTCTATCTCCAGCTATGGAAAGATATTTCCAGCTGCAATAAACATTTAAATTAACAATCAGTCAACTTTTGACAGCACTTCACTTTACAGGATGGGGCTACATACAGAGGAGAAAAATGTTCTACTTTCATCTTCCACTCACACCCCTTTTTGACCAACATGAACTAGGCCCTAGTGCTGTTTCACAGTTGGTTCAATTTGCAAACCTTCTAAGAACAAGTTTGCTTTTCCATGGGCTAGAGAGCCACCTCATTGTGTCACTTCATAAATCTGCGTTCATCTCTGTTCACACAACATTGCTAAAGCCAAGCTCAACAACAAGCACTGCAATGTCTTTGTCCAAGTGTTGCTCTTGACTTTATAAGTGTGCACTGGCATCCAAATACTACTGTTCCAGTACATTTCAGCTGCTTGTTGTAATTGTTATGGACAATGATTAGCTTTGATAAGAAATGTTATTATCTAACATTTTTCGATTTTGAAAGCTGAACATAGAATGTTAATGTTAGCATCTGTTAGATCTAGCCTGTAGCTAAACCGCGCTGTATCAATGACAAAACAAATCTTATAAATGATATACTGATTTTTATCTTTACAACACAGCTTTAGTTTATCGTATTGGTCACAATAATCCTGCCCCCAGCCCACAAGCCTCTCTTGGTTTTACACCAGCAAAGAGTTGGTGCCATTTTGGAAACAATTTTAAGAAAAGGAGACCATAATAAAAAGAAACTATTCAGAGTTTCGATTTTTAAATCCTTTTGTTTTACTTTTCAGTACAGCGTTTTCTGTAGCAGTTGTGCTAATGTTTTTTCAGTTGATTCTGTGTTTTCAATGCCAATATTTTATTTTCAGTGCCAAAAAATTAAAGTTAGTGTTCCAGCTCTATAAAGGGAGAGCTTGGCAGAGTAGAGTGGAGTGATTTGGAGTCTCATGCTAGAGCCAGGTTAAGTTACATATTGTAGCATTATCTTTACATGCACATTAGTCCTTATTATGAATCATCCTGGTTTTGATCATATTCAAAATATGATATAAAACAGGAACAAATTATTCATCGCCCTTTTTCATTTCAGTGTTCATCTGTGTAGCAGTGTCTGTTCTGAGGAGCACATTTTATTAATGTGAGACTTTCACTCATGGCATTTAATGATGCAATATTTGTTTTAGTTATTGTACTCCATCTTAGTAAATTAGTTTATTTATGTTTTACTGCTGGTTAGCGTGGGATTAAGAAAATGTAACATTGTGGTTTCTATGAGAAAATATCAGCATGAATCTGTTGTAGCAGGAAAATCTGGACAGAATTTAGACAGATGCTCTTTTAACCGTCATTATGGTCTGCATCAAAGTACTAAAGTAACAGCAGTTGTTTGAATGGGTTACTGCTCTTATATATCTATAACTGAAACTAACAATTCTTACCTTTTTTTTGTGGCTCGGTTGATTATTCGCTCAAAAGTCACACTTTCAAAGTTTTAATGGAGCACAGTGGGGTGACTTTGGCAGCTTTCAAACCAGGAGCAAATGTCTGTATTTATAGCTGTAATGTTCAAAATGCCTGGATTTGATTGCTACAAGAAACCAATTAGATTCTTTGCATTTCATTGTGTGGACCATAAGCTTTATATGACTTTTTTGTTAAATCTACAGTTTGACTACTCTCTTTTGACTATTGTACATGGTTAGATTTGAGCACACATTATTTGTGTCCTGGATGTTATTTGCGCTGCACTGGATCATATAATGATATTTGAAAGGGTCGGTCACAAAAGCTGCAGCCAGAGAGTCTGTTACTCTCTGTCTGTGGTCTTCTCTGATTATCAGGTGTGCAGTGCAGTGTGAGCTTAAGTGACAGACATTTAAATGTGGATTATATATTTCTTATATATTGTATATTTCAGGAACATGTGTATTTCAGTTATATTATATTTTTTCTCCTCTTTTCAGCTAGTGGCACCCTATCAGTTACAAATCACATACAAAGTACATACAAAGTATTTGCTAGCTGACCTATACCTGAAAACAGTCTTGCTACCTAAGTGGAACATTTATCACATACTATGCCCAAGATACATAATCTTCACACTATTTTATGTCTACAGCTCATAGACTGTTGCAGACTTATTGTGGCTATTGGTTGCAATGGGATGTCATGTCTAAGTGGTAAATTATACCATAGTTCATAAACTGAATTTTTGACATTCTTAAGAAGTCTATACTATATAAGATGTAATTAATGTATGTACATAAGGTCAGACAAACAAGTAATTGATAAACAAAATTGTAAACTATGCAATGTAAATCTGAAATACAAAATCTGATGATACAAGTTCTAGCATGTTGTCATTGTATTTCTTTTAAAATAACAAGAAACATACATTTTTAACATCAAATTCTATGAATCTGAAATACAGTGTAGACATTGTTAATATTAAAAATGACTATAGAAACTGTATTTTAAAGGAATATTTGCATAAACATAGAGAGGCCTATAATCATCAAACATTAGTATTGTCTTCCAATAGCACATTATGTTTGCTAATGGAAGATTATTAAATTAAGAGGATAATTTAATAAATAATCATTATAAAACCATTTTGCAATGATGGTAACACAGCTGAACCTTTCCATGGAAAAGATGGTAAAACCTATGTGTATTCAAACTTTTGACTGGTAGTGTATATATTTAAAAGAAAAACTTTATTTTCAATAAAAATCCAGTATATTGTACTCTCTCTATGTGTAGCATTAATATAATCCCTTGTTTCTCTCTTTGTAAATTGTAAACCTTCATATTTTTGACTTCAGCATTTTTTTTTTTCATGGAAAGATGTCTTCAGTCCAGGAAGACTCTTGTTTTTGCTTCCATTTTCTCTTTTCTCTCCTATCTTGCCCAGCAGTTTAATAATTTAATTGTTGTGCCTGCATATTCACTGATGTTGCCTAGCACTCTCATATCCATTCACACATATCTGCGTTTACAGCTGCAGTGACACACACACAATTTTAAATTAGTGACATGCTTGTTCACATAGTTTGTTGTTTTTAGGTTTTGGTCTCTGAAACCAACTGCCTGCTTGTTAAAAGCTCTCCATAAATAAATTTTAAATTGGACTTGATGACGATGAATGATGTGATCAATGTAGAAAATTACAGGTACTTGTAGGCTGAATGGAAAACTATGAATGTCTTCAGTGCTGCTTAGGTTGACTCTCTAAGCTCAACTTCAAAACATCTGCTTGTTTTATTTTTTGCTTCCATCACACATTATGATTGGCATCATAATTAGACAGGCAATAGACAACATGAACATGTCTGAAGTCAGCAGCAAAACTTAAACTGATCTTATTTTTTATTAGCTTCCTTATTGAGAATAGACTATACTAAACTGTGTGTGTGTGATTATAGTGTATAGTATTTTTATATAGTAGTTTTGCTTTTTATGGACACATTAAAATTAAACATGGTCATAATCTATTTTCTGTAATGTGTAATGGCAGTAATAAATGCTTTAGTGTATAATTCATAAATCAGTTCATTCACAAATGATGCAAGCAAGCAAAATGATGATGAAACTTTAGATAACAGTAAACTAAAATACAGCACTAAATAAACTATTAATGGGACAATTTTCAATACTTGGGGAACAGCCTTTTTTGTCGGTTAAATACAATAAATTTCATAAGTGGAGTCAGGGAAGCAACTAACTGCCACACTGAGCCATCAGGAGTCTGTCAGTGATTGAAGTTGCTTTAAAGTTAGCTGGCTCACTTACGTCTGTGCAAAATAAAGTACAGCTGATGAGACCTTAACACAAAAATAACTTTACTAATACAGGTCATTAAAGGGTGACACAATCATTGTTACTGGATGATATTTGTATAGATAGCAGTCATTCTACCATTAATTAATTTGAAGTGCCATGTTATCTGTTGCGTAAAAAGTGTTTATTTACCTTACATGACAAAGGTGTGTAATAAACTAATGATACTGTATTCAACATCCTGGATACTTCAGTAGAACCTGCTCAGTCCAGAACACCTTTTATAGCTGAATTCACAAAATGAAATATTATATTTATCATTGAACATTGCTTAACCAGTTAGACTTTGTGTAGACGTGCTTAAAATTCACTCCAATACTGTAACTTGTTGCATTTAGCACAAGTGAAGTGGGTGCAATAAGTGGATTCAGGTTGCAACCTTGTCTCCTAGTTACAGCTAAATTCATTGATGTATATTAATCTTATTCATGTATATATTTACATATAGATGAATGGATAGATGGATAGATAGATGATAGATGGATACTCTATTGATCCCCAAAGGGAAATTTCAGTGTTGCAGTAGCCGTTAAAAAGTAATATTACAGAACAGTATAGAAATAGAA
>JAUBNQ010000017.1:12816706-12836092 GCA_032353495.1 Ctenopoma kingsleyae | reverse complement strand
TGTTTTTATGTAAATGTCGTCTCAGAACAGCTAATGCGTAAAATAAAAGTCTGTTAGCAACGATTAGCCTTACAACTGAACTGTGATAAGTTAGCTGTCGCGACTTTTGACACTGTAGAGTGTATGTATTATCCCCTATATTATATGGATGCGCTGGTCAACTTTCAGCACTGACATGTTGCACTCATTTTATGCGCATGCGTAACAGGAGCGCACCGCTTAAGCGCACGTCTCGATCTAGTCCGGACACCGTGCACATAAGCGGAGTCGACTGTAATGAAGTCTATAATGCAGACTCCTCATGGTTACATTCTTTCTCAGTCATTTTGCATTTAATTGCATTTCCATTTGAATTCAACTGTGGCTCTACATTGCTTTCACTTGCTTTGAATCAGAATGGGGTACAAGGCAGAATGAAATGAGCATAAGCAAACATGAATATTAGTTTTCAAACAGCCCTGCTCACTGTTTTTCCAAAGAGCTTAAACATTGACATGAATAACTTTGATGGTGTCTTATCCCTGCTCTCATGAAAGTGATGGAAGACATACAGTATGCATGGAGAATATCTATCAAGTCATTCATGATTTTCAACATGCAGCATAAAATAAAATCATCAAGAAATTAGGGAAATTCATGCGGTTTCTGTTTCAGACATGAATGCATTCAATGGTCTATTTTTGAGGTGTGAAAGTATGTTCTATGTTAAGGGAAGTAGCATATCACCATCTGCCTAAAGTGTCCCTGGATATCAGTGATGCTTTATGGTCTCTACCAACATTGAAGACATTATGCAGGAAACCCATGTGATTACACATCATTAGAGGCAGTGCAATGCTGCTGACTATATTTTTTAAGAGCAGGTCAGGGGTAAGTAACAAGGAGAAAAGTGCTGGATTGGCAGATTTCTTCCTATGCATGTGGTCAAGGCTTACATCATCACATCATGCCCACTTTGACAGTGCTGCATTTACAGAAAAATGCCTTCAAAGCAGCATCATCACTTCATATTAGAGAAGGTTTAGAGAAAGTTCTCAAATACATCACAGGAGCCAAGATGTTTACTGTAAAACACCAGAGATTGTAAATGTGTGATTCTTGTAAAACACATACATTTTGTATTTTAGATAATTAGTTTGCATTACAGAGATCTGGGTTGCACTTTGAAATTCAGTGAGTTTTGGAACTTATTAAAAATCAGCATGAGCCACTGGTTTGATTTGATTAAAATGTACATAGGGTCAATGCCTGTCTTTAGCACCAGGTAGTGAATTGTTAATGATATGAAAAACATTCTGACTCACAGCTGGTGAAAAAACATTATAAAAGCCAGATGTAAAACGTGACAATTTATTATATTTTTTTCAGTCCACAAAAAGTCATGAAATATGAAGGACAATACCTTAATACTGGTGATCAGGGTTAGATTAGGGTTTTTGCTGCACTGAAGAGATGAATCTTTCAGCATTTAAAAGTAATCAATCATTATTGCCAACTGTAACCATAACATTCACTTAATAGTAACTGGGTATTTGCTTAAACATAATTTAACTGCAACTCATCTTGTTTAACAGAAGTAATTATTACAGGTTTTTAGGGTTTAGAAACTTAAATGATCTACAATGTAGTAAAATTTGAAATTGAATTCATAGCAATCTTGTTTCTTAACAAAAGTGTGTATCTCTGTCTTTCTATCTTTATCTCAAGTTAATTTCATTACATCGCATTTCTTTCTTTTAACTTTTCTTTAGTTGAAAAAAACAACTTTCATAGTGTTAACTTTGTCATAAATTAAATGTACTCATTTGTATGTATTGTATGTATGTATTCTATCATTATCTTCAGCCTGTTAAATTATCAAGATGGGAACCTAATATTATGAGTTTAGCTGACTAAATATTCAGTAGATTTTTGAGTTAAACTATCAAATTACGTTATTTAGAAACCTTGTTAGCTTACTTGCATGGATCCCAGCATGCATCCCTACCACTGCAGTTGCTTAAGCTAAACACTTACTAGGGTGCTGTTGATCTGCTGACATTCAGAGTGGCTTTCCCAGACAGCACATACAAGTCTTTTGTCATGTCAAGAGAAGTGAATTATATGTGCACTTACGTGATTTGTGGCAAACAAATCAGGTGACCTTAGGTTCCACAGTAGGTTCATATTATCAGTCTTCTTCTTTCTTTTTGGGTGGATGTTCTCAGGCTGCATCGAATAACTCAGACACTCAGCAGTATTAAGCATAGCAGCATGGTAAATGTAAATGGTGCTTTTATACCTTGATGCTCAAAGCACTTTTACACTTCTTCTCATTCATCCATTCACACACACACACACACACTCTCTCACACACAAAGGGCAGAGCTGCCTTGCAGCTGACCTAACTCTCTGGGGGCAACTTGGGGATTTAGTGCCCAGGGACACTTTGACGTTTGACAGGAACTGGAAATCAAACCACCAATCCCATGACTGGTAGACCACCATGCTACCTCGTGAACTCCAGCTGCTGCTATTGTGAGAGAGAGCCTGCACCTTCTGCCAACTTGTCTTTTGCTGAAAAGTGCTGAGGCTAAATACTTCACATTGTTTTCTTGCAGACCAGCTACACCAACACAACATGAACATGAATGTTTTTGGGGGACGAGGGTGGCACAGTTGGTATGTCAATTACCTATGAACCCCAGGGTTGGTGGTTCTCATCTCTCTCTTCCCCCTCATTCCTCAAGACACTGAACCCTGAACTCTTGGTGCCTTAAGAGGGCAGTCTGTCCAAACGAATTTCCCCAAAGGGGATCAATAAAGTTTAATTTATTATTATTATTATTATTATTATTATTATTATTATTATTATTATTATTAACCATCATAGCTAAATACCCTATAACCTAGTTTTAACCCTGAAAACCTTCTTTGAACTTGTGGGGACCAGCTAAAATGTCTTCACCAGCCCAAAATGTTCTCAGAGAATAGTCCCAAGAATAGTGTTTCAACAAAATTTGTCCACTCAAGAAAATAAATATATGTGCACACACATTATGTGTTAGATCGACCATAGCCCAGTCTCTATTAAGAGCCAACTGGCTGTGATGCTTGTAACTGTCCTGATACAGTGTTAAATTAAAACATTAAACCTGGCAACCACTCTCAATAGCCAATGAAAGCTGAAACCTACTATTAACTGTGTTAGATCTGTGTTCACCCAGTTCAACAAGTCATAAATTTGACTTTGAATTACTCAATTAATTATTTATTCATTGATTATGATCAGTCATGAACAGTACTTGTTGTTGATTGATGATTCAACATAAAATATTTACAGCTTATTTCTTTAAATGACACACAACCTTTTCAGCTTGTAAAGTGCATGTTGCTTCTTGTTTCTGTTCTACAACATGTACAAACCACATTCAGCTTGTTTTCAGCCATGGCTAATTCCAGATCTTTTTGTTGTCTTTTTGTTTTTCCTCACTAAATCACTGTGTACACACAGCGAGTGTCTAGTCACGTTTGAGAAAATTCTCAGTTTTCAGACTTTATTATAGCACAGAGCAGGATGCAATTCATTGTTGATTTTAACAACTGAGAAAGGGCAATACTTGGTATGTGTGAGGTCTCACACAATTGCATATTGAAAAATCTCATCTAAAGTCATTCTGACTTTAAATGAATGCTGTTTTAGGTATAGCGTTTGTGCATGCGGGTATATAGGCTTTGTGTGTTCTCACTTGTGCAATGGAATAAGGAATGTGTAATTCATTAGCTCATTTCAGAATTGCCTGTACTTTATGGGGTTTTGAAGCCCTTTTGAATTCATATTTGCATATTGTCTCCTGTTGCTGTCCATGGCTCTGATCACGACATTTTGCTAGACACGGGGAGGACATGCTCTGGGCATCAAAGTCCCACCAAGACACTTAATCATGTGTTGCAATTTGGGAATAATGAATTAACTAGAAATTAAGCCAAGTCTGTGTTAATGACTGTGCGGCTCCATGGCTGAAGAGAGAAATTGATTCACTTGAGTCTATTTTTAGACTAACTTCTTCAGGTCGTTGGTCCATAAGACATTTCTTCTAAAATATTGTATACTATGTTGGAGTTTGAGCCATGACATTCACGAATCATATTCTTATTAAAGTGATTTTTTTCAGGCTGGTGTATTCAAATGTAGAGCATGAATTATTATTATTATTACTGAAACACAAATTTAGGACTGCGATCGAAAAAACCTATCTGTGTCTGTTCCCAGTAGTGCTCGCAGAAACAGCTTCATGCAGCATGTCAGAATTTCCACAGGAAACTGATTAAGCTAAATGACTGCCTGGTTGTCCAATTATTTTTTGAACTCCACACTCTTACGGAGGAATTTTCAATATCATGCCCAGCTGTTACAATATATTGAACTGAGTTATTTATGAAAATGTGCTCTGATCTGCAGATTATCGCGTGGCATCCTGTGTGAAAATAAAATCGACAGCTATGGAAGTCATCTGTTAATCAATCTGCATTTTAAACATGCCTCCCAGGATATGAGTGGATGAAATTACAGAGTGGATAGTGCACACTTTCCAGTTTGACTAGGCTATTTTTTCCATGTATATATGACATTATCATTTTTATAGAGAAAGGAAATGGTCTCCTGTTGGGGTATTTGTGCACAAATATTAAAGTTATTCTGAAATATACAGCATGTTGTTTGTTAAAAATTATTTAACCATGGTTACTAATTTTCCAGTTAATTCTTCTCTGCCCACACAAATGTTGCAATCTGTCATCATCAATCATAATCAGTTTTATATTGTCTCCCATTGACCCCGTCATCTGGTCTACCTGCTGCTGCCCTTTCATATTCTTTTCATCTCATTAATTTAACAAATTTCAACTGTGTACATTTTTGACAGGTTTTATTTTGTGTGTGAAATTTTAAATGCTTTTTATCAGTGTGGAATTAAGGACTGCCAACTCGTGCATATACAGTATTCAAAGCTGAATATTCAGTGAAAGGTTAATAAAACTCACTTACAGATGTGTGTGTGTGTGCGCGTGTGCGCGCGCATGTGTGTGCGCATGTGTGCACTTATGTGTTAGTAAAGATGAAGGTATTTAAAGACAAATTAAGAAAAGGACAATGGAATCAAAGTGACATAGAACTGCCTTCTACAGCATTGCTGGCAAAAAAAAACAACAAGTCAGTGAAATAAAGGTTTTCAGCTATGGAAAGATGGATTAATCGCCTCAGTTTGAGCAATACAACATGCCAGCAATCAATCAAGCCATGAAATTACTAACTGTGACAGTAATGTTTAGCCCCTTTTGTAGATATTAATTCTTGAGGTCAAACCACCTCCACTTCAATCTGCTCCACCACAGGACTCAATTTGAGCATTAAAATGAACTCTTACAGATATCCTTTTACTCAAATTAATACCCTCTGTTTATAACCAACTTTACATGGATCAGAAAGAAATCTCTTTCATCACTGAATACTCATCTGAATGCCAAAACACATTATTTGTCATTATCTTCCAAAACAGCCCATATGTGCATTTTCTGATCTGATGCTCTTATTGGCATAATTATATAATTTGTATGTGCCTTCTAAAATGTTAAAAATGGTTACTAATTAACAAAGGACTACAAAAACAATTCATACAACAGTGTTCCAAAACAGCTATTTTTAGGGTTTGGCTAGATTTTGGCACAGAAACTGCCTGTTTGAACTCGGTGAAAGACTGTAGTCATATTTTTAAAATAAATCAGCTGCTGATATTAGATAGGCTGCTGTTTCTTTACTTTACTTTACTTTACTTGGCAGTTTCTCCTTCATTAACTGCAGTAACATTAATTATTACAGTAAATATGTTCCTTTCCTTACATGGAAAGTGGAAATTATGTTTAAAATTAAGCAGAAAATAATCTGGACTAGATGTTTAGACAGTTCAAGTGTTTAGGTTGAAGAAACTATTTGCTTAAAATTATCGGAAGGCGCTTAAATCATCGGTTATATTCACTTGAAACACTGACTAACCTTAACTAATTATTTTAAAACAAACCACCATGTTTCAGTAGTCAAATGATGTGCTGCCATTGTGTGTAGGTCGACAGAGTGTGGACAAAATCTTTTTTATTTGGAGGACTTATTGACTGTGTGCCCAGTGAAGCCATGAAATAAATGATTTTGCTTTGCTTTCACATTAATACCAGCAGCATATGATTTTATTTGAACTCAAAATGTTTGAATTGAAGAGCAAAGATCAAGTGCAAAGAATAAAAATGACTGTGTACTATAAATCAGTGTTCCTAACAGTGAATTTAAGGTAGTTATCATGGTTATTGTGAAATTATCATATTCAGATGTGTATGTTGTCATCATCAAAAATCAACAATGACATGCCAAACATTTGGCTCAGAAATCCTAAATGAGTGTCACTGTGTCAGAGTAACATACTGTACTATGGCACAGCTGATGAATTAGCTTCTGCTATGCTTAAAAGCTATAAATAGAAAATCAAAAATATTTTAAAAATATGTTATTTTTGTAAACTTACTAGCACACTAGTGAATGTGATAGTAACTGTTCCTCTAATTTAACATTATATTTGGTAAAACTAGACCTGACTGGTATTTCATAGTCAAGACTTGTGAATTGTCATTTTGTGGTATCTTTATTGATGATTATAGAATTTCCTGTGTTAGTTCATGAGATAAACTTGTATACCCCAAAACAAAGAGGAAAATATTACTTGGTCTTATGTGGTGTTTCTCTGGTTTGTTCTCATTATCAACAGTCTCCTCAAGCATTGCAAACATGCAGGATAAAACATAAGCAGCACAAGCACAGTTATTGTTGTGTCCACCTTGTAACTCCACAGCCCCTTAAGTGTAGTTACATTCTGAGGAGGTGCACATCAGCTGGAGCCTCAGCCACACTCTGACGCACAAATAGGCATCTGACTTACTGAAGGTCAATGTCATGGGGATTTATTACACACATATCTCTCCAAGAACAGCATTGGAAATCACAGAATCACAAAAACACCTTGCTCTTTTAGTGCTTATTTGTCACAATCAGAGGATTAGTGCTGAGAATGTGCTGTAGAATAACATGGTTCAAAGAGTTGTAGTTTTAATAATGTATGATTCTTTTCTCCTGTATATCTCAGATGTAAACTATCAAACAGATAATTTCTGATGGATGCAAATAACATATTTCTCTTATTCACAAGTAAACAAGTCAAATCCATTGATTTTCAAAGCAAGCTACTTGATTATGTCTTCATTTTTAAAGCATGGTTGATTTTTAAATGAGGTGAGGGAATTATAAATACAACAGGGAGTCTTAGGCTTGTCAAGGTTGCTTGCATGTACACATATATTTGGAGGCTGTGGTTAATGTGGCAAATGGCTTTTGATGCACATTTTGATTTACATAACTTCGGAGGAGGGATGTGGTAAAGGATTCCCTCAGCACCAAAGGACATTGAAGATATTGCAGTGTATTAATGACTGTCTCTTCTCCCCAGCGAAGAATCAAACAGAAATTTCAAGCAGGACACACAGAGAGTGAGGTCAGGCTGGGAGATCTGACAGATTTCAGCATCACATACGGTCTGCCGTAGTCTATTACAGAATGTAGATATGTAAGAGTATGACCTTCTTTTTCTCAATTATGCAATCTTGTGCTTCTTACCCACATTTCATAATGTTCCACATCTGCGCAAAAACACACACACAGAAAGACCACAACTTTTTTTTTTTATCAATTAAACATTTCTGTAGTATTTGAGAATCAGCTTCTGCCAAAGCCTCAACACACAGGGTCATTCAGGGTTGGACTGGAATCATGTCTGTCATCATATGGTCATGTAGGCAGACACTCGGCTCAGAACCACTCAGAAGATCAATAAGGAATGTTTGCGTATGCAATCTCCCAGGCTCTTGCAGCACAAAGCCCCATCATTTTCCCCGGCCCGCATTAGCAGTAAGCCAAGGGGCTATGTGTTTTCTTGCTTACCCATTTGTAACACACAGGGAATTTATTTATATTGCCCCCATTAATATCAAACATAACTAATGAGGTGTGATTATGCTGTGTGCTTATTGTAATAATGATGCAGATCACACAATAATAAAGATCCAGGTCTCTGAGCAAGGAAAGCTTGGCTTGAGTTTCGGCTATAGTGCCATTCTTAGCTTGAATCTATTTTAATACCTGTGAGCATTTGTTACTTCCATAAAGCAGTAAATCAACTGTAGCACTGAGGAAAATCTAACAACAAAATAGCTCCCACTGGAGCAAGTCCAACATAGACTTTGCAATGTTTTATGATAATGATGGGACTTATCTATCCATGTAACATAAACATGACACAGTACTCCATTGTCAGCCATAAGAATAATGCAGAACAAATGTGAGTGTAACCGATCTGATTATTTAGATGGCTTCACATGGCACTCTGTACATAATACACAAGTTTCTTTTCTTTTTCTTTTCCTGTCTATATATTTGTCTCTATCTCTGTCTGTAACAGAACCCATTCAGAACAACAGTACTGCACAAATGTCATAGGAAACCATTAGAGTTGTTGCTTTGGCAATGCCATTTTGACCATTTACTTCTAAGTCTCTTTATTAAAATACAACTTGAAAATATAAGAAAGTGACTAATATTGAGTATAAGCTCTCTAGAGGAATATGGAAAGGTCGAGGACAAAAATGGGAGTGGAAAATCTGTCAAATCAAAGTTTCTTCTTTGAGAGACCAAGTCCAAGAAAGACGGGCTCAATATCTGGCAGCTTCATCTGGATGAACCATCTAGGAATGGTCTTTGTGGAAGGACAGCAGCCAAGAAAATACGTTTTATGTTTCTATTTGTTCTGATGTAAAAACTGAGGAATATATGGGCTTGATAGCTTTGCTAAAAAACTAATGATGGCCTAAGACTTTATTAATTTTTTACAGTAACAGTAACATTTAACTGTTGTAGTTAGTTCAGGTGGAGCTATTTTAACCTCTTTATAGTCCCTTTATGACGATTTCTTTAATGTTTTGCTGTTGCATCAGCTGCAACAAGGACAGATCTCATAAATACATTTAAAATTATTTATACATTACCTGTTAAATTGAGGAATGTGTTATTGGGGGCCTGGAAAGCAGAAACTCTAGCTCCAAAGTGTCACAGCGCTTTTTGTTTGTTTTCAGGATAACAGGCTTAGCTTTGGCTGTGGTACTTATAACCATACAACAAGCATTGACAAAATGATATAACATCCACATGAGCAGGTTTATAATCTACGAACACTGCAAATATATAGATTAGTTTAGCAGCTAATCCTCACTCTTGTTTTTTCCTCCAGTCCAGCTTCACTGGTTTCACCTGGTCCACACCCTATATAAGGAGCACCTCTCCCACACTCAGATTGCCTTTTGCCTTTGTTTGTAGGAGGCTCTCCAACCTTGATGGACTTGATGTGATTTATGATTTTCTGGTCTGGACATGCTTTCTTGCTCTGCGACACTGCCTCTGGTCCTGGTTTTGGATTATCTGTTCCTCTTCTCTGGCTCTGAAGATTCTAGCTTGTTTTTGCATATTGGATTTCTAGATTGTGGACTGCCTGTGTTGCTATGCTCTGGTTTAGCCATTAAGGAGAGGACTTGGACTGCGACTAGACTCTTTGTTTATGGAGGTTGTTACTGACACCCTCATTTGTGGGAGTGTTGTGCACTCCCACCCTCCTCCTAGAGAAGAAAACCATCAAATGAACCCAACTCACCTCAAAGAAAAGGTAAACTCTGATCTCCAATTATACTTAGCTGGGTACTTGCTCGAAGAGCCACATACTGAACAGTCTCTTCTTTAGATCCTGGTTGAGCAACCCATAGTGAACAGGAGGTATCCTTGCAACCAGGTTTCTCCTCCTGGGCCAACCATCTTGCCTCTAATCTTTTTCTTTGATGTTCATTACACCTAACCCTTGGTGTTCAGCCTCAGTCTTGGTGGGATACAGTTTGTGTGTGAACAATAACTTGTGGTCTAAAATAAATAATGGGCTTTGTATTAAATATGTGTGACTCTCTTTTGGGTCGTTGTATAATTTGCTCATAATTTGCCTCTTAACCCAGCATTCCCTGGTGGTGAAACAGATTTTGTAAAACTGCCTTATACTGCCTTTACTCATCCCAACTCAGCTTTCTCCACAGCCATGGCCATTTTCTGTTCCTCTCCGCCACAGTCAGGTGGTTTAATGCTTTATTCAGCGCTTTGGCCTGCCATTCCTTTACGACTGATGAGGCCTTGACACCCGTCACAGCTCTGTACCCAGCCTCTCTGCACTCCACTGTCAATTTCAAGCATTTTGACCTTTTCATTTTTTGTTTGCCTTCTTCTTCTGGCTTCTTTGGCAGCACTAATGTGATGTTGTTCCCTTTTTTTCTTTCATAAATGTACTAATGGTGAAATGTCTTCATGAACATTTTAAAGAGCTTAACCATTAATTATGTTTTTTCATTGTTATAGTGTGAGACAGACTGCCATGCAGTCACACTGGGTTGCATCACATTTGTCATCATTATTATTGTGACCTTAATAATATCTCTTTGATGGTGTGCCATACAATGTGTGCAGTGATAAATAGTATGTGATTATCTGTTCAGTCAGATTTTGTTACAGCATTCAAAAGATTAGAGATAGTGGTTGAAATGTGATTCAATTTAGGTATTTAAATACCTTCTACTGTAGCTTTATAAAAACTGCTCAAGTTAAAAGGAATGTAGAAGGAAAAGCTTTTTGTAACATCAGTGCAAAGTGTATTTCACTGATGTCTTGTATTCATGCCAGCTATCCACTTCTTGTTCCACTGCAGGTACTCCTGAACTGAACACTCAGTGGTCATGAATAGATATTGGAGATGGACACAGTTATAACAGGACTTTCTACTGTTAAGATGAAAGCTAAACCCAAACCCTTTGCAGCTCTTATAATAAATGATTTTCAGCTAGTTTAGTTCCTGGGCAGAATCTGAAGCTTGAAGGGTTGCTGTAGTGGCCCTTGATTTACTTCTTCACATATAACCTTTGATTGTTTTTTCGCCTGTTGATCATCCCTCCCTCATATTAGTTATATATTTCAAGATTTCCTTTGATATCTATGTTGTTCATCCTGCTCTTGCAGTAGCTCCTCTTTCAGAAGCACTCTGCCCTCCAGCACTGTTTGACATTCTTATTGCATGTCAAATAATTGATGATTGATTTAATTGATGATGTATCTAACAAGATCAACCACTTTTTTGCCTTATCTTGTCAATCAATAGAACATGGTGGTGACTTTCAAGGCCTATCTTCCTCAGGATGCCATTTTATTGACTTGTTTCTTCTCTGTGTACTTATGTTAGCTAAATGGTATTGTGGCATGAGCAATCGCTCACAAGGAGGCTTAACGAACATCAGGCACAGCGCGCATGCTGGAAAAAATCGTTCTATTAATTAATGATGTAATTAAGGTTTTGTCATTGACATGCCCTAGCTGACAGGGATGGATGGGGTACTTGGTCCTGCACCAGGCAGTCTCACATTCGATAATGAATGGCAGCTATTACCAGCACGTTTGGGTGGTGATGGGGCCACCTGCAAAGGCTTGGCTTCCCCACCTCTTTTTGCTGTCTTTTCTCTCCAAGCCCTTTATCATACTTTGGTTTTCCATTTCTGACCTTATACGTCATTTAGCATCTTCTTAATTTAACAGCATCTTTCCTCCTGTTGTGCTCACAAAAATTTACTAAACCCTGCTGCTCTAACTGCCTAGAATTAATTTCAGGTACTCTAACCAAAGAAAATCCCTTCTCCCCTATTATTGTTGTTAGCAATTATTGCCACCTTTCCACATTCAAGCTGGGGAAATGTTGTGCTAATGCACAGTCCATCTGGATAGTCACTGTTCCTGATCAAGACAATCTGTCTCACATTTTAAGTATCCCAATACAAAAGTGCACTTCTGTTACAGTTTTAGCTGGCTACAACTTTACCACTTTACCTCTGCAGGAAACCATAGATGAATAAATTACCATCAATGATAATGTCAGGCCAGAACATTTATATAATAGAGCAGCTGTAGTTTAGACTCTGATTGGACAAAAAACACACGCTTTACAGGGTTACCACGGCTACCAGAAGGAGCATTATTACAAGGCACAAGGTTCTGAGCTGTCGGTCTGCAGCCCTAAGACCAAGACAAGTTATTTTCAACCCCTTTGAAAGTGTACCTGAATAGCTTGCTTCAGCATACTGTGGCAACTCAAAAGGTACTGAAGTGTATCAAGAATGTGTCTTGGATGATATCACATTTATAGTAATGAAACTGTGATGCTTTTTACATGCAGCTGTTTTTCCTTATAAGCCAACTGAAAGCTTCTAATCAACATCAGTGGTTCAGTCTTTAATTATTAAAATCAAAAGGATGGCATGTAAAATTAAAACATCTTCAGGCACTCCACAGTTGTGGGGTAGGAGGCTGATGGAGGTGGAGATAGGGATATGAATCTCTTTCTGAGATATGATTATATTTTCATTTCCTATCAAGCATAAGACTAGATCTGTTTGGTGCTATATGTTTGAGGTCAGTGTCAAAAATGTCAGTTCTTGTGATTAATGAGAATGCTATTTTTGAATTGAATTTCTAAAGATTGCACACTCCACATATCTCTCCAAAACAGTTTTGTATTAGCCAGTACAAATGTACACATTTGCAGTCCTAGTTACGTCTGTGAATTTTTTTGTTGCTGAGTTATTTTCCCTTTCATTGTTTGCGCAGTGTGAAAGCCAGAGCACTTGGAAGAACCCCGTCCAAACATGGGGAAAAGATGCAAATGCCACAGTGTATGAACAAGAGTTGAAATTTAAACTTGTGCTGTGAGCTGACTGTAAACTGGAGGCAGAAAATCCATAGCCACCATGGTGCCAAATATGGCACTAAATTGAAATAATACTTTGTCTTAGTGTGTATAGTGCATGGTATAGTACATAAGTTTCTGCTTTTGGAAATGTTGTGTAAATGGATGAACATGAACATATAAAACTCAGTTTGACATTTGACATTCACATTAACTGTTTTATGGCTGAGAATAAAATGAGTAGACGGTTCCAGTCTACATATGTAGCTACACCCACCAGCATGTTAACTAACAGGGGCAAACAGCTACCTTTTGTTTGTGCAAAAGTAAAAAAAAAAAAAAAAAATCTACGAGCAGTTCTAAAACTCATTAACAGGTCATATATTTTTATTTATTTTATTTTGTTTATTTACAAAGACTGAAGTGTTAAAACATTAACATCAGAATTGTATTATCCCATTCAGAAAAATAGGTAACAGTACTGTACATTACAAAGGTTTCTGCTTTTTTTTATTCCATTTCTTTTGTCTGAGGTGTATCAAACTCCATTTTGCCATCTACATTATGGTGTTGCCGCGACCACATTATTTTAAAGTGACCTGAAAAGCCATTACAGCCCTGTATCATGAAATGTAGGAGCATTTTGCACTGATGCAAATAATATACCGTGTGCTGTATCTAGAGATAGGCAGAGAAGACTCGTCATACTGTATAGTAATTTAAGCTCTTACTGCCTGCCCTTGGTGAGTCAGTCAGAAATTAATCATTTCATCGCTGTGCCATCAGCAATGGTTAGTGCACTACATACAGTAGATCAGATCAGTCACGTGTTCGGCACAGTCCATTTTCTTCTCATTGGTCAGGTAGGCTTTTGCATCAGATACTGCCCATACAGTATGTCACCCTGTATATTTCTTCTTTTTGATCATTCAGTCAAGGTTACCACCTGCTTGGGATGCCTGACAAGTTTACCTGCCATGTGATCTTTCTCTGCATCTTATATTATGCTCCTGAAGTACTCGCTGATATCAACTCACTGATACCAGCTGCAAAAAGGAAATGAGTCATTTCAGGAAATCAATCATTCTCATATAAAATCCTTTGTCAAGTTGACCTGTTTGCAGATGAAATATTGTAGGGGAGTGATTCCCTGCTCAAGGGCTTAGCTCTTTCCCTTTTTGAAGGCTGAACACATTTGCTTATTTGGTTGGTAGGTTTGTTCAGAATTCTTATGATGTGCTCAATTCAATTTCACTAGGGATGTTGGATCTTCTTAACAGTTTAAACATAAACAAGTATTAAATAGGAAGATGTAAACCTCAGACAAGCTATACAACAAGTCTATGGACAATACCTGAAATTTTGTGCTGCGAGTGGCTTCACCAAGCTAAGTAGAAATACACAAAAATGAAGGTACAATTGTGTCAAAATGAGTCAAGCACAGGGCTAAAGCTGTTCAAATTTCAATTACCCTATAGGGGGTGTGGGAGGAGGAGCAGAGGAAAGAAGGATGAAGCTGAATAAGAAAAGAGAAGGAAGGGGGGTTGTCACTGAAACGCGAGAGAAGCTATATCAGTCTGATCAGTCATCCGTCCTCCTCCAATCTCCTGATAAAGCAGGTACTGCAGGAGGTGAAACGATGTGTATCAAAACCTCATGAAGATCGATGGCATCCTTCTGCCAGCTTTGAGAGAGACAAAAGAGAATAAGTGCAAGGAATAAAAAAGAAAAGAAGGCTATCTAAATTGGTCAACACAAAAGCGACAACAGTGAGGAGACAGAGGAGATTGTGGGCTATTAAAAAATATGAGCAGGAAGAAGGTTTTATTTCTCCCTACCCTGTTCACACAATGTCAGGAGATGTGGTAAATAAGTCCTAGAGAAATGATAGAGGGCTATAATCAGAATTCAGTGGGATCTTGAGCCAGGTGTGTTTATGTACACAGTGCTTAGGCAAACAGCAGAGTGACAGGTGATATCAGCTTTGAGAGCTTAACAGGCATACAGGTGTAGAGGTCATGTCTTGGTTTCACAAACAAACCAGGGCTATAGGAGAGCCACGATTTCCATTTTCATCCATCTCTCTTGCCATTATTACAGAATTTACTTAGGCTTCCTTTCTTTAGATTCATAATTCACAAGATTTGTAGAGCTAGTACAATTGTGAATGAAAGCTGACCACAGTCTGTCAGAAATGTGCTCATGGTTCTATAAAACATTTAGGAAAACCTAAAATAAAGTTACAATACGGTGTTAAAGTCAGCGGAGGATTAATTAAAGTACAAAATGTTGTAAAATAAACAAAAAAGAGAATCATATGCAAATTATGTCTCTGGGAATCTTTTAAAATAAATGTTAATGAATTTATTTTTACTGAGCAACTACACTTAGTAAGAACAATTCCATTTTATTCCAATATATGAGACCCTTACATTTTTTACATTTGTATTGTGCTATTAAAATCAAGACTGACTAATATGGCTATCACAGTCATCTTATTATTTTGAAACATTTGCATTTTGTGTGAATTCATAGAGATTTTTTCTCTGCACTCAAGAGCCACAGAATTCTCAATAGTCCATAAAGAATAACTTACTATTACCACTTACATTACAACTTACTTGACATATTTATTTATCTGTATGTTATAAAGACAATTCCACTATTGTAAAAGAGAGTATCAATGAACTAATGCAAATAGTGTTGCAAATATATGTACATTTAACTTTTGTTTATATTCAAATACATTTGTCTTTGAGTTGTAGATTAATAGAAAATGTTTTAGACTGACGCACTTGTGCCGTAGCTCTTTTTCGCTGAAGTCATTTTAATATGTCATGGTAGGAAAAGCATAGGTGTAAATATTAAAATTAATGGTGGATGAATTCTATTTAGCTGCTTCTGTTTCAGGGTCTGGTGTTGTTCACGCAGGCTCGCTGTCACACCGTCATGACTAACTGGGACACCTGAGTGGAACAGAGTCATCATTAGTTCTATTAGTAACACCTGTGCTTTTCCTACTGTGACACGTCAAAATGTCTCCCGTGAAAAATGCCTAATGTTGTTTATGCTTCTGCTTCTCCTTTTCACAGCATAGCTATCCAAAGTTGTAAGAGGACCATGATGTTTACATAAGCACACTACTGTATGCCTCAAGAAAATATCTCATATATAGTAGCCTAAAGTTATTCCTTATTGTCTTACCTGAAGAGAAGATCACACACTAGGACAAGAAATCACTTTTTTTTTTTTTACAAAAGACAAAATGCTTTAAGGCCAAATGACCTTCATCAGTGTCACAGTCATGCAGCTGTCTAGCTGCCTTTTAAAAAGCAAACACCGAGGTGATTCCCCTTAAGGTAATTAGCACTGCACCTGGCAAGAGAAATAATACATATAACAATGAATGAGCATCAAATATTGGAACAAGAAAGATGATAAAAACAGTTAATCACAGGGAAACATGGGATCTGCCCAGTTATGCACAATTATCCACTTTTTCTACACATTGTATGTTAACATGCATTCAAGTAAGTACTGAGAACGTGGACATGGTAGCTGCATTTGGGGTGCTTCAGTGTCTTGTCTAGGGATACTCTGATATGTGGAAATTGAAATGACTAAGCTCTGGAAATATAAAATGTTTATGTTAAATGTATATAACACAGTCTGTGTGTTTTATTCAAATAAACCATAAATTAAAAGGAAAGAAATGTGAAACAAATAATTGAGGTAGTGGAGCCTATTAACTCTGAAGTCAAAAGCAGTGCCTTCTGTCACGATCCATTTTCACCTTGTTTGCCAGTAAACATTTAAAGCTTTTAATGTCTTAGTGCCACAGAATCAGCAAGGTACCAGTTGGATTTAATTAAGGACAAACTAGGCAATTATTAGATTTTTATTTAAAGAAGAAAGAAACTTTATTTTTGTGAGTGGCTGGACTTATATTACCACTATATTAATAATAATAATTCAGAAAAGCTAAATGCAGTGAACACAACAGGACTTTATATTGTCACACACATGCACACACACACACACACACACACACACACACACACACACACACACACACTTTGGCTTGAGGGACCAGAGCCTTATTACAGTAGTCAAATATTTAAATCTCATACCACAGTATATTTACTTTTCCACTTCAGTGCTGTGACATATGTCATGCACCTGCTCCCTTGTTTAGGCTCAGTGGTGATTGGAGGTGGTAGGGGATGCAGCTGGTGGGGAGGGGCATGTTAACAGTACACATAAATTATAAGCAAAGTTGGATGCAAAGGAACAGAAAACCAAAGAACAAATAAAGTGCAAGTGCACCGAAATATTCTGATTTTACGTCGTCAGTATGTACGCGCATCAAGGTCTTAAAGTTTGCACCACACTCTGGAAACTTTTTGTTGTCTTCTGCTGTTAAGAACAAGAATTTCTAAATGTGTGAAGCCCATTTTGCAAACTTGTGAAAATATTTGTGAACAAAATGCATTTAAAGAAAGGAGAAGCAGGTGTTAACTCCCTTGGTGAATTACTGAAAACATTTGCTGTCATTTTGGCAGCATCCTCCCACAAAATAAGAGTTGAAATTCTAGTGTGTGTATGTGTGTGCGTTTTAAGTACAAGGGACTTCTGTTGTGTGAGTGACGACTGGAGGGCCGCCAAAACTGGGCCTGCCCACTCATCACGTAGCCAGCCACAAGTGATGTGCACACTGTTCTTTTGCTCATTTTCTCCAGCCAGTAACTGTGCTTTAATACAACTACTTTTATAGTTGCTGACTCTTGTGGTGAATCCTGTGATCCAACAAACAGAGTGTTAATTGTCTTTTCTCTAACACCACAGGCATGAGTGAGTGCAGACAATAAAAGTGGACACAGAAATCAGACAGACAGCACTGAGCTGCACATTAAAGATTCTGTGCGTATCGTCAAAATCCTTCCTTGGTGATTTGGGCTGAAAAAAGAACAAACAGATTATTTTAGTTGATTATATGTACAAAATAAAAAAGTCTAAATTACAAATGCACAAACTGGTATTGCCATAAGACATTGTATTGCTGCTTTTTAAAGGAGTAATGTTCTCCAGTCACTTTGGTTTTTCTTGAAATAATAAGAAGGCAGAATAAGATACAACTTCACTTACTAATCTGTGCTGATCTGCATTTTACTCCTGTTCTATTGCACTCACTACTGTTCTCTGTAAACAACCACAAAATGACTTTTAAGTAATGTGCAACTTAAATTTTACACATATAAATACACACATTATAATAATAGTTGAAGAGCTGTAAGTTAATCAATAATAATAATAATAGTAATAATAAACAATATTTTTTGAAAAGGAGCATCACGGTGGTGTAGTAGTTAGCACGATCACCTTGCAACTAGAAGAACCAGGGTTCGATCCCCAGGTCGGCCTTGTGCCTGTCTGCGTGGGTTCTCTCCCTGTACCGTCCAAATACATGCATGTTAGATTAATTGGTGACTCGAAATCGTCCATAGGTGTGAATGTGAGCATTCATGGTTGTCTGTCTCTATGTCTGCCCTGGTGACTGTCCAAGGTGTATCCCGCTTCTCGCCCAATGTGTTACCTTGGATGTTTGTTTAGAGAACAGAGATTTTACCCTCTTAGTTTCTGTCTCTTTAGTATATCTCCTTTGTCTACTTGCCAGTGCTGTGAACCTTTTCTTAGCAGTCTCCAGGGCCTCAGGTGGTGTCAGTCCTTTATATTTTTCCATTTGTTATCTTGAGCTTGGCTTCCAGATCAAGACCTCTCATTTTCCAGAAGAGGTGTGCATACTGGTCTTCTTGATCATGTAGCAATAACTGTCGCATATACCAGTTTATATACCATCTGAGTTATGGTGGCAGCAGGAATTGTCATGAGGACTTTGTTGGCATGTGCTAGTATACTATCTGATGGTATTTTTCCACAAAGTCTTGTTAATTGGTCATAGTGGTTGTATCCATTTTCTTTGCCTTCTATCAGCCACTGTGCCCTAAAGTGGAAGAGGTGTGTGAATCCAGCCTCTGTTGTTGGATCTTGTTGCATATAGTTGTAGTCAAGCTATGAGATTAGATTCCTCTCCACTATGTTGAAGCCTTGGAAAACTACTTGTTTCTCATTGTGGATGTTGGTCTTCTATGCATCCATAGGTGCCTCAAACATTTCATATATCTTTTCTCATTGGGTCTCGCTCTCATTTTTGAGAGGGTCAGAACAATGGACAGACCCTACCGTGACCATCACAGAGACCAACAAGCTGATATACAAGCAACAGTGGTCCTCGTTGTGTTTGGCTGTAGGATGAACATAAGACATTTCCTCTTCACCCTGTACATCTCAGACTTCAGGTACAACTCAGAGTTCTGCCATCTTCATAACTCTGATGACTTTGCGGTTTAGAATGTAGACATGCAATCATTGTTGCTACAGAGAGTAAGGCAAGAACAAGGTCTGATACCCTGTTGACATAATAAGCTAGCCGAAAAAGGAG
>JAUBNQ010000017.1:12765075-12804366 GCA_032353495.1 Ctenopoma kingsleyae | reverse complement strand
GCATTTGTAAAGGTCCACCTCAAGATGGCAGTGTTCACCATCGCAGGTTATTCAGCCTTTGAGCTTAACGACTTGCCTTTCTCAGCAGCAGCAGCAGCACAGGCAGAGAGCACTGGATGAAATTGAGGGTTATCTATTGCATTGAAATTAAGTCATGATGGGATGGCGGTGGGTATTAAATAATGCCAGGATGTCTATGGCTGACTCTGATTTCCATTTCATAAAACCAGTTTTATAGTTACCTTGTGTCACGTCTGACATGTCATTTTGGGCTTACTCGACTCCGTCTCACAGTTCAGCCTCCTCTGGTTTCTTTGAAACTTGTTGAGTAAGATCATCAGCGGTTGTGAGCAATTCCAAAGTCACATCACAGCTTCCTCAGACCATCATCATCATCATCACCACCACCACCACCAACTTCAGCACAAGGCAGCAAACTTAAAAGACACAGTTCACCCATTAGGCTCTACCGCATGCTGCTGTATAGTCTGATGACTGGAGATAACTGTCAAGGTTATTTCTTGCACGCAAATGCTGATAGCTGGCTGTAGGGCGCCAAGTGGAACGGACAGAGCGTGAACATGCACCCCGCGCAAATATGCTTAGACAACGGCTTCTCTGTCTAGGGTGCGTTAATAGTAACTCTCACACAAGGCGTGTATTGTATATGCCTGTGTTTATTCCTGGCAAGTCATATCCACCGGAAACCATCGCCGTGCATCTTTTTAATGTACTTCAGTCTCGTGGCTTTTTGTGTCCACCCCAATTAGTGTAGCCTACCTGACAACAGCCTAACAGGTTGGCTTATGCGTTTGATGCGTCCCTCTTTTTTTTTGGAACCAATGTCTGTTATCTGCCTTTATATAATCATCCACTGTGAAAAAGCTAGATGACTCCCAATCTTTTTTTTTCTACATTATCATCAGCAGGACTAGCAGCTTCATCATCATCGTCATCATCATCTCCCTCCAGCCTCGGGGTTATGGTTAAGCGTCTCTGCAGCCTGCAGCATCTTCACAGAGCATCTCACCGCGGACGTCTCTCTGGTCTGCATTAAATGACGTGACTTCGGGCCAATCCTGTTGCTGCTCGGGTTGTCTACGCCACTGAAAGAGAGGGGCGGTGTCCAATGACGAGGGTCGGCGGGGTGGGGGGCGTCGGTGTGGTGTACTTCACCACTCCTCCTATGGGTTTACACAGAGTTAGTGCAAGATATTCTGCTCTGGGAGTGAGAGTGCAAGGATAAACGGCATATGCACGCTGCGCAACGGTGTCACTCTAAACAGCCTTCATATTCAGATCAGCATTTCCAAGTGGGATCGACGCTGAGATTTCACACCTCTGTTTTTGCTTAAATGTCTTCGTGATCTTTTTTAACCTTGTGTCTTGCGTCGGCTGATTATTGATGGAGCTCTGTGAACTTGAAACATGACGGGACACGAGTGTCTCTGCTTGCGTTCACCTCGTCGACTCCTTCACCTTAACAGGTAGCCGGGGAAAAAAAACGCCGGTTTTCTCGGGCCGTGTACTGGAGATGAGCTTTGATTCTGGGACCCGCTCTAATGGAAGACACCACAAACCACTGACCACCTGGCTGTGTCTGCTAGAGAGCGACGCTGATCACCGCATTCACAATTAGATCCTGTCCATTCCTGAAGTTAAATGGGAGGAAGGAACTGCGACATATGCAGCCTTTAATTTCTCCCACTTTGTGCGACCAACTGCTTTTACGCAAAACCTGTTCTTGAGTCTGATTACTCCTGCGGGGCGATTTTTTTTTTCTTTCTTGGACCCAAAGTCAGATCTGACTGAGAAGGATATCTTTACCCGATTAAGCTCGAAGGCACACTGGATGAGAAGGCTATGAGCTGACACACTCCAGTTTTTTCTCCTGCGCTGGAACGGATTTGGGTATGTAAGATAAGAATAGGTTTCACTTGCCCACTAGGAATTCAAAATCTGACTGAGCTTATTTTTTAGGCTTCATTCATGCGTATTCATTCGTTTAGGCGCCCACACACGGCGAAAGCTCTTTAATTTTGGCAATTTAAGTGTAAAATTAATGTGTAATGTGTTGTGAAGTTTTGTGGCCATGGGGATTCGAGGCGCAGAAATTTCCAAGTGACCATAAAATGTGGGTGATTTGGAACGGTAGCAACAGACATGAATGGCTACCTAAATTGCTGCAGTGTTATGTTGATTTTTTTCTATGAATAGTTGATTAAGGCCTATGGGCACTTCGGTTAGATTTAATAGTAAATCATGTGAAAAAAATTAAAGTGGATTAAACAGCAGAGAGTAGGAGGGGGTGTTTGTTAATTAAATTTAATTACTGTGCATGGTGAATTTATTTAACTGAAAAGAAACTCTGTCATGTATTCATAGGTTTTTCTGTGGAAGACTGCCATCACACATAAGGAGTAACTACCATCAACAGCATTGCATAGAAAGTAACCTTTGAGTTGTGAAGGCTGGAAACACATTTACACTGTCATGGATCTAAAAGACTATTACCTGTTGGGTGCCCTACTTGCCTGCATATGGCTAGATCCTTCAATAGCTCAAGAGCTGATCTACCCCATCAGAGAGGAGTTGCAAGAAAATGTCCTCATTGGAAACATACCAAAGGACCTAAACATTTCTCATACAAATGCTGTCACTGGAGCTAGTGCTAATCTTGTGTACCGGCTCGTCTCCAAAGCAGGAGATAACCCACTGGTCCGTGTTCTGAGCAGCACTGGTGAGATTTTCACAACATCAAACCGAATCGACAGAGAGAAATTGTGCCCTGGTCCCTCATCTGAAGACAGCGAATGCTCCTTTGAAATTGAAGTGGTCATTCTGCCTAATGATTATTTCAGGCTGATTAAGATCAAAATAATTGTCAAAGACACAAATGATAATGCCCCCATGTTCCCGTCCCCTGTGATCAACATCTCTATCCCTGAGAACACGCTCATTAACAGCCGCTTTGCTATTCCTTCTGCCACTGACCCAGACACTGGCCCCAACAGTGTGCACAAATACGAGCTGATCAATGGGCAAAGTGCCTTTGGCTTAGACATAGTAGAAACGCCTGAGGGGGAGAAGTGGCCCCAGCTCATTGTGCAGCAGAATCTGGACAGAGAGCAGAAGGATACATATGTAATGAAGATCAAAGTGGAGGATGGTGGCAGTCCACAGAAATCCAGCACTGCCATCCTCCAAGTTACAGTAACAGATGTCAATGATAACAGGCCAGTGTTTAAAGAGAGTCAGATAGAGGTGCACATACCAGAGAATTCTCTTATTGGCACGTCTGTTGTGCAGCTTCAGGCCACAGATGCAGACATAGGGGCAAATGCAGAGATACGTTATGTATTTGGGACTCAGGTGTCTCCTGCTACGAAAAGACTCTTTGCATTAAATACAACATCAGGCCTAATTACAGTGCAGAGGCCCCTGGACAGAGAGGAGACTGCAATTCATAAGCTCTCTGTTTTGGCTAGTGATGGCAGCTCAAGTCCTGCCAGAGCTACGGTTACCATAAATGTGACTGATGTTAATGACAATCCACCTAATATAGACCTGAGATACATAATCAGTCCCATTAATGGTACGGTTTTCCTCTCAGAGAAGGATCCCATCAATACCAAAATAGCTCTCATCACAGTGTCAGACAAAGACACTGACATCAACGGCAAGGTCATTTGTTTCATAGAGAAGGATGTGCCCTTCCATCTCAAAGCTGTGTACGACAACCAGTATCTGTTAGAGACATCAGCATTGCTTGACTACGAAGGGACCAAGGAATACAACTTTAAAATTGTAGCCTCTGACTCTGGAAAACCAAGTTTGAATCAAACTGCCCTGGTAAGAGTGAGGCTGGAGGATGAGAATGACAACCCACCTATTTTTACTCAGCCAGTTATTGAGCTGGCAGTGATGGAAAACAACAAACGTGACCTGTTCCTCACTACTCTTAGCGCCACCGATGAGGACAGTGGGAAAAATGCAGAGATAGTTTATCAGCTGGGACCAAATGCATCATTCTTTGACCTCGACCGCAAAACTGGGGTCCTGACTGCATCCAGGGTTTTTGACCGGGAGGATCAGGATAGATTCCTTTTCACTGTAACAGCAAGAGATAATGGTACACCCCCTCTGCAAACGCAGGCAGCCATTATTGTAACTGTGCTGGATGAAAATGATAACAACCCAAAGTTCACACATAACCACTTTCAGTTCTTTGTGTCTGAGAATCTTCCTAAATACAGCACAGTGGGGGTGATAACTGTGACAGATTCAGACGCTGGAGAAAATGCTGCTGTTTCTCTTTCCATACTTAATGACAACGAGAACTTTATACTAGATCCTTACTCTGGGGTGATAAAATCTAATGTGTCATTTGATAGGGAGCAACAGAGCTCCTACACTTTTGATGTCAGGGCTGTGGACAGCGGCAGGCCTCCTTGCTCCTCAGCTGCCAAGGTGACCATCAATGTCATTGATGTGAATGACAACACCCCCGTTGTTATCTACCCCCCTTCTAACACATCTTTCAAGCTTGTTCCTCTTTCCTCTATCCCAGGATCTGTGGTAGCAGAAGTGTTTGCTGTAGATGGTGATACAGGGATGAATGCAGAACTCAAATATACCATTGTGAGTGGAAACAACAAAGGTCTGTTCAGAATTGACCCTGTCACGGGGAATATTACTCTGGAGGAAAAACCAGCAGTGACCGACATAGGCTTACACAGATTAGTGGTCAATATCAGTGACCTGGGATATCCCAAATCTCTCCATACTCTGGTGATGGTATTTCTGTATGTCAATGACACTGTGGGTAACTCAACACTGATCAATGATCTCATTCGACGCACCATGGAGACCCCAATTGACCGAAACATCGGTGAAAGTGGTGAAACTTATCAAAGTGGTGACTATTTAACTATAATGATAGCCTTTGTTACCGGTGCCTTAGTGGTGATTATTGTCATCTTTGTCACTGTGCTACTGCGCTGCCGCCACGCTTCCAGGTTCAAAGCTGCACAGAGGAAAAAGCAGGGGGCTGAGTGGATGTCACCCAACACAGAGAACAAGCAGAATAAAAAGAAAAAACGCAAGAAAAGGAAGTCTCCAAAAAGCTCCTTGCTCAACTTTGTCACCATTGAGGGTAACAAACCTGATGATCCTGCACATGAGCCAATCAACGGAACCATCAGTCTGCCTACTGAGCTCGAGGAGCAAGGTATTGGACGCTTTGACTGGAATGCCACACCTACCACAACCTTCAAACCTAGCAGCCCAGACCTGGCCCGACACTACAAGTCTGCCTCGCCTCAATCGGCCTTCCACCTCAAGGCTGACACACCAGTCTCAGTGAAGAAGCATCATGTGATTCAGGAGCTCCCATTGGATAACACATTTGTTGGGGGTTGTGACACCCTTTCCAAGAGGTCCTCCACAAGCTCCGACCACTTCAGTGCCTCAGAGTGCAGCTCCCAAGGAGGGTTCAAGACGAAGGGGCCCATGCACACCAGACAGCAGGTAAAAGAGCACTTTTACTGGTCTATAAGTACTGCCTATAACTGCCCTGTTCCACAGTGCTGAAGTGCAAGTCTAGATTAGAGACTCGCTCCAAGTTACTGTAAAGCAAGAAAGTACAGGACAACACTGCTTCAGCAAACTCCTCTGTTTCTCAAACTTAAAAAAGAGAAAAAGTAACTTGAACAACTGCTAATTAATAGAGTTGATTATGGACTCAACTATCACATGCATAATTTTGGGGGAATAATTATACACTGATGCTTTGTCATTAATATATATTTAATTCATATTTAATAGAATGCAAGTGGGTGAGTGATTGCCTTGCCTTATTTTGTCTATTCAGCACCCAGCTTAGATCGCTGGTAAAATGTACCAACATAACATTAATTGTGACTCAATGTTCTTTGTGAAAGAAACATTTTTTTCTTGCCTACTATCTACTCGGATTACTGTTTTCATCATAGATAAATGCTGCACACGTTCTCAAAAAATAGCTGACCTTTCACATCTCTCCTCATAAAACTCTTGAGTGTATTCATGTTTTTTTTGTTTGTTTCTTTATTTTGGTGTGTATTGTAATATCACATACGACTTTGTAACCTTTTCAACACCTGCAGCAATAACAACAGTCAATAATTAGTCTGCTGCGGTGGTATTGTGAATGTCACTGTAGGCTTTGCCTCATCATCTAAGCTTGAATTAAATGCCTCCTCTCAAAGCACACTAGCAAACTGAGTGAAGCTTGTCTGGAACTTGATACACATCCAATTCAAAAAGGATTAACCAATAATGAGCCTCAAATTTCAATGTAATCCATGCTGCTTTTTATCAAAGCCTTATTAATTTTTCTGCTAATAAAGCACCACTACACAACACACAGTTCTAATCTAATGAAACACACGTGGACAAATACAGGGAGCAGCAGAGAAGAGGGAAGAGAGAATGAAGATGGATAAAAGGAGGAAGAGTGAGAGTGTTGTCAGTAGGTCAGGCATGACAGGTGGTGGTACTAAACCTTTAGGTGGCAGTGTTGCGCTACTTGGCACAGCCTGGCAATATGCCAACCTGCAGTGGACTTATAAATGCAAGGGAGGAGAAGAAAGGAGTGAAACCTATGTTGGTGTTCTTAGTGAAATACTCTCGCCTAATGATGCAGAGGCTGCACAGGGAAGATTGATAATGGCAGTTAGAGATGTGACTGATAAGATCTATCCGGAAGAGAGAGTGGAATTACAGGGATGACACTGTGCGACTCCTGTCGATGCATACCTCCGGGTCACTGCATCTGGGGTTGCATTTAATGTGTTTCTGTGTGAGAGGTGGCAGTCAAAAGAGGCATTCAGTTTGGCATTATTTCAGGCGCCGTTGGTTTGTGTGTATGTTTGTGTGGGGTTGGTGATGTGTGAGAGAGAGAGAGAGAGAGAGAGAGAGAGAGAGAGAGAAACGAGATGAGACGAGGCGATGAAATGGGTGATAGTAATGGGGAGGGTATTCAAATATAGAGGAGGACACATGAGATATGGCACTATACTGTAAGCACAACTTCATTGATTCGCCCTGTCATCCCACAATTCTGCATAAAATTTAATGGAATCAATAATTCTGACAAATGATTCAAAGCAGCACACAAACATAGCCAACACGTTCTAGATAGTGCCATGGATGATGTAAACAATGCACAGTTACTTTTACTCACGTCTGTGTAATGGTACTCTGGTATAATGTACACTATCAAGTTGTGCGTCAGTCTAATTTTACTTTCTTTCACTCCTTAATGATGCAAAAGAGGTCAGTTGAGTCTGTTCTGATAATGGTTCAGTATCTGTTTTTTAGAACTGCAACATGAAATATGTCAGTTCTGTCATAAAATTTGTAAAACCTCAATCAAATTGGTATTTCTTTATTGATTTAACAGTATTTGTAGATCTAACTAAAACTCACTATCATAAAAAGCACAATCAGTGAGATATTCAGCAATAACCATTAACTACTCCAAAAATATGCACTAATATAATTTGACTGCACACAAGGGCACACCCTCTTATCTCTGTTTCCTGATTATTAGAAGAAAAAGTAATTTTCTACCTTTCCACTATTAACTAATAAATTGTCGTTGGCTATTAGTAATGAAGGCATATCTTAGTATTTCTGTAAAAACATCTTGCTGATAAAGCTCCCAGATCTGAGGTTAAATGGCAGTTATTGATTGTGGTGAAATGATGAGACGGCACTGACTGCACTCACGTGTCTTACTGGATAAGCAGGGTACGTTATCAATGCCATTGTTACATCCACATTTTGATTTATTTGCACAATTCAACCAGTTGTATTGACATGTGCATGTCATTTCCATTTCATGAGCACTGATAAGCAGACGTTTGTCCAATATATCCTTTTCCTTTTTGGATTCTGACAGGGTACTGAATAAAAACAGAGAGAGGATTAGCTGTAATTTCAAAAAAACATACCAATTCTCTTTGAGTGAATATTTAAATAGACATTATATTCAAAATGTAATATTGTGGGATTATCATATCAGGTCCTTTGCAGAATATAAGTGGAAAAAGATAACTGCATTATTAAAATAGTATTATATATGCATATATAATAAAAAATAAGTCAATATCATTTAAAGTTATTACCAGTTATGTTCAGTTGTAAAATTAAATTTGATGTACTCTATTTAAATTGCAGTCACACTGGTGCTGAATTCTAATTTAGCATCACAATGGTATGTGATAACATGATGAATTTACATTGTTTCCTTATGAGTAACAAACCATCACCCACATTTACCTGAACCTGACAGGGAATAAGCAATAAGCAAAGTGAAAGAGGACAATCAAGAGAACAACGTACAACATTTAGAGAAAATAGCCTTTAAAATTGACCTACTCTCTAAGAATTGAAAACCCATTTTCTTCCAGCTCTCAAGAATCACTTCTATGTAATATCAGCACAAATCAATGTATAAAGAACTTGGAAGGAAATCAAGAAACATATAGGTAGAAAAAAGCAGTTAGAGAACAACAGCAAGGCATGAAGGCCTCAGTAGTGTCTTCCTCTCAGAGAATTAACATAGAGAATAACAGAAGGAATAGAAATAGTGGACATTTACTGTAGTGTTATCACAGATAAACGCCTGGTGGAATCAGCTTTATAGAGACCCCAAACTTTGCTGCAAGCGGTAGGAGCAATCCTTGCCTTTCCTTTCTTTTATTCCACTTATTATTTACCCTCCAGGGACCTACATTAGTGTAAACAACACTGAGAAAAAAAGCATGAAAACACTGTCCTAGTTTCACAACGCAACACAAGCATCTAAGAAACTAAGTATAATCATAGCCGTTTCACCATCGGTCTTTCTTCCTTTCTGTATGGTCTTAGAAATAGATGTGCTTCACTAACACAGCATGAGCCCACTGGCTACGTTTTAACCATGTATTGTACACCAGACCCCAAGGCTCATGTTATGGACACATAACTGAGCGTGCAGGTTTTGAAAGTAGTCACTGAGATGGTGTATGAATTGTCATGCTTAATCAATTACAATCTATATTTAATGTTCTCACTCTTCACAGTTAACATTAAATAAATCATATAGTAAATGTGGAAGATAACACTGTTTATTTTCTGTTAAATATATACATTTCGTTTCATACATACATTATGCAGCTATACAAGATGCATTTTCCCCCCTCTCTTTATTATGGTAATAAACATTAGATGTTAGGATGCACAATTATTAGGCCGACCATGTGGCCAGAACGCTTCATGTGTAATAAGGCTTAATAACTGTGGGTTGTTAGTGTTTTTCTTGCATGGTAGAAAAGATGCAAGCACTAAATGAATCTTGAATCTACAGTTCATTTTATCTTACACTGCTCTGATGTACTCTTCTGCAGCACAACTCAAACCTTAGCTCTGGTGACATAACAGCTCCCTTTTGTGCAGCATAACAATAGTTACAGCATATAGAGAACAACTGACAACATACGCATATTAGGTTGACTTTATATAAATCATTCTAGAGGTTTTATTGTGTATTCAGCAAAAAATAGACTTTTATGCCATTATGAGTTATAAAAATTGAGCGGACTGTTAAATATTTAAGTAGATGTAGAGTTCAGTTTAAAGTGAAAGATGTGCAACAGACCTTTGACGAAGAACAGGGAGTCTTCAGAGGAATATTCCCAGAGTTGTCTTGTCAGTACATTTAATGAATGGACATTCTATGCAAACAGGAGTTTGTACAGACCATTGTAATTATGGAGCCTTGAGGGAGTCGTCCTTCTTGTGCAGGTTCATTTGCCACATTAATAAGAGGATTAGTAGTACGTACAGGGGCTGATGGCAGCAGGAGAAGTTTGAGAAGATTAATGAACTATGACAATGTTGCACCTGAGGGGAAAAGTCTGTTGCAATATCTTCTGGGTTGTGCTGACACAGAGTTTGGCGGTATGAAAGAGGAAGATGGAGAGAGGCTCGTGATTGTTGCCGACTGTGATCATACATAATTCGCCTCAGCTATCCTGTCATTTTTTGGGATTTGTGTTTGTGATCTCTTGCACTGTATATGTCCATGATATCTTTGACTGAAAATGGTCCAGTGCATTTGACGAAATTTTTGAAAACAAGGACACAATTATAAAAGAAATCTGTGCATATGAATGCATGTTTAAATTGGATAAATGGCAATAAAGACATTCATTAACATAATGAGTAAATTCTCTGTTATCTACAGTTGGATCTGTTGCCAACATCAGTTTAATAATTAAACAAACTGCTGGTAGATGCAACACGAATAACCCGACTACGGCACTCTCTTACTGAGTAAAACGTAGCAGATCCTCAAAACAAATGTAGCTATCAGGAGATAGTAAGCCAATAAATCTGTGAGTGAAGTTTCTATCAAAGCTTTAAATCATCAGTGGAGGATTTGCAGGGCTCTTTACAGCAGAGATCATTGTATTTCTTTAAAAAAATCTTGTCATGTCCTCTATGTTTAAGTGGGTAAAAGGAAATGAAATGGATTGTGGGCTATACTAAGGTAGTGGGTGTGAGTACTACCAGAGTAGATTATTGCCCCAAGGGGGAACCAGTTTTGTCTGCACAAAACAACAAACTAAATCAAAGCTCCCTGTTGGTACACTGGCTGAACTGTGTTCATTTATATATTTTTTATTTTCTTCAGTTGAGAAACAAGTGCTACTGATTTTTCTTTTAATATATTTATATATTTATTCATTTATTTATAGCCTTTTGTTTTTTTCTTTGATATATGTAACTTCAAGGGGCAGGATTGCCAAAACACAGATAATGGCAAATTACCAGGAATTACATTTTAATTATTGTAAACATTTTATTAAATTTCATTTGTTTTCATCATTTTCTGCTGAAATGTAATGAGATACTCTCCTCATTATTACATTTGGTGAAACATATAAAACATAGTTTTGATAATGATAAATATTGTCATATATCCAAATTATATATGACAATATTTGTTGCGCATTTACATATACCTGTGTGCATATGTGATTTATTTTTATTCTTTGTTGTGTGTCCATCATTTTTGGCTGGCAACCCATTCATCTCAAATTCAACATCCATTAATTTCTCAAAGCAAATTGATTGATGATCAGTCTTCATGGGTTTGCTTTGTGTAATATTTTGCATGCACAAAAACCAAGTTTCTGTGGCTTTTGTGGGACTGTCATTACTTAATTCATCCCCATGTTTTAACTAATCCACAAAACACATTTCCATTTTTCTAAGGCAATCAATCAAGTTGACATATTAGCTTCATATTTTTCTAACACCGCACAAAATCAGAAAAAGACAAACTGCAGCTTTAAACACTTAAGGTATCAACACCTCATCTGAAGTCTCTCAAATATACCTTAAATATAAGAGTAGAAGGTGGAAGAAAATGTTTCTTGACTGCTTGCTTGTCTACAAAAAGATTATATAATAAGATTAAGTTATGATGCTACTTCATTGTTTGAATGCCCCACACCCCCACCTCAACAACCCATTTCTCTTTTCCACTCCTCACTTGGCCCCTCCACCCACTCCTTATCTTCCCTGTCTTCAGCCTACACCTTTCACCCATGTTTTATCGGGGTCAGTGCCGTTACATGCAATGTTAAATCACCAAGGGTGTGTTCACCTTTGTGTTCTGATCATTTGTGACAGATGAGGGTGCTTTGTGTCCAGCACGTAGCCCCGATTTCTTCCTGTTACTATCCTCTCTCCCTTTATCAATAGAGAGGTATGGGGGTGTGTGTAAAACATGGGCAAAGCTGTGCTGTATGTCCTGACATGACAAACCCAAAAGGAGACGCGTCCTTGTCATTGTGTTGTTGTGTCAAGTGACACACGGGCCGCTGCTCTGTCACTAGTGTGTGCCAGTGTCTAGACTAATAGTTGTGATAATGGCATTGCCAGCCAAACCCCCCCTCAAGCAAAGAGCCACACTTGACTTGAATTGTGACTGCTATTGACTGCTTTGCCACTGGGCCCCATAGCTCACAAAGACTCTGTAACCCTCATCGATGTAAATCTTTCTTGTATATATGAGATGTTTCATGTAAATTGAACTCCTGGTAATCTTGCCTAATGTGCTGTGTTAAACAATAATGGACTTGTTTTATTTTTCTTTTGTTTTATTTATTTGCCATGCTTTTTCTTTTTTTTCCTTGTTGGGTATACATTAATTACATCTGAAATAAACTGCAAATCATTCAGTATGCTGCAACTCTTATTCTGTTTTTAAAAGCTTTATTTCAACAGTGCTATTCTACCTTTATAATTTCATAATAAATGTTTCAAAGAGATCATTTCTTTGTTGTTCTTAATTCGTCCGTTTGTCCTCCTTTTGTGATTCTGTGATAAGACATGTATTAACTGGGATATGTTTCATTCAAGCTACCATGTGTGAACAAGTTCTAATCAGCATTTGCCCATAAACAAGTGCTTCAACGGATTATAATGCCAAGTTGTGTATTTTAAGAAGCAAGCAGATTTTCTTGTTTGATTGAATCTATTATTTGAAATGAGGTCATAAAGTCACTGACATAATGTAATAATTAATTTCCAGCGAATGCTGCATTTTAATTTATCAAAGTAAATTTAAACGTCTTTGGTACTTTGGTTTCACTCTTAAAGAGTCATATAAGCACATGTTGGCTTTATGTTTCTGCATCCAGTTTGATGGCATGCTGAATGTTGAGTATAGGCAACGGGATAAAGATAACAGCTGCTCTCAAACATCTGATGTAGACAGTGTTATACCAGGTTAGCCAGAAGGATAAGTTCAGATTTTTTCAAGTCAAGAAAACCTGTGAGCACACTGCTAGTTGTAGAGAGATGACCTCTTAGCACAATGTTACTACAGTGTAAGATATGGAAGACAAGAGTGACAGGAGTATTTGTTTCATTCAAAAAGGTGTCCCATGCTCAAAGAGGTTCATTCATGTGGTTATTTAAAAACCACTATAGAATAACCACTATACTATAGTTAATACAGCAACTACTTACTCACAATAACTGATATCTTATATATGTGTGTGTATATGTATATATATATATACAGTACTGTGCAAAAGTTTTAGGCCACTATTGTTGGTCACTAGATTAGTTTTTTAGCAATGCTGTGATGTCGATATATGTTTATTTCTTACTTTTCTTAGTACATTAGAACAACTAGAAACACGAAAAGTGGTTTCTTGGCTGCTATCCTTTCTTGATCAGTTTTTCTTCGAGCTATAACAGGATCATCTTGCCATCCAGATGAAGCTCAGATGCTGAGTTAGGTCCTTGCTGAACTTCTTCCAGTGTCTCAAAGAAGAAACTCTGAGATCATCAGATTTTGACAGGTCTCCTATTTTAGTCCTTGATCTCTCTAGATTTCTATACAGAGATCACAATATTGACTATTGGGACTATTTATCACTTTAGCCTAAAGAAGGAGAAGGCAAAAATAAATATATATGATCATAATAGCACTCCCGAAACTAATGGTGGCCTAAGACTTTTGCATATTACTGTATATATATATGTTTTATATACAAATGTGAGTATTTTTTTAATGTAGATTGAAAATATTTTCACAATTACAAGCACTTTTCACTGCATTCCTTTAGCACAGCCTCTAACATCTATAGTGAGTCTGTGTATAAAGTTGTCCGATGTGGCTGTAAGCTAAATGTGGAATTCCTAACCCACACCATCATCATCTTTCTCATCACCACCACCAGCATCATCATAACAAACAGTAACACACTCAAAATGTGTTGTAGAGTATAATGTGGATATCTACATAATATATTAAAGAAGAAACACACTATTGCTAATGTTTTTTTTTTTTTTCTGATGCTTTGATTTGTTAATCTTCAGCTACCTTCCAGTTTATGAAGTATAGATGGGTCACCTCTTAACTGGTTTTTACAGAAAGGTGGTGGTGGGAGGGGCGAGGGGGGATTTCAAAGTGCAACGCCAACACATCTATGGAAAGTAGGCCTAACCCAGCTTAATCTGTCCACTTTGTTTGAAAGCCAGAAGCAGAGCTTAGTCTGCATCAGAGTGAGGATGAGTAAAAAAACAGGATAAATAAATAAATATAGGCTTTAAAGTTTGACCTGATATATACGGTCACTTTCAAAAAGCTGTGTGCACTTACTGACTCGAATTTGAAACCTGACTTCTGACCTAAAGTATAATCATATTGCCTGTCCTACCCCCCAGAAGGGCGAAAGGCAATACTAGTGTGTAGTGTAGTGTCTTGAACATTTTTTTAGAATATGTGGTCAGTGTCTCCCAATCTCATGTGGCTAGATGTCCAAATTTAGTGGGATTACTGGATGCTAAGACTGTAGATAACATGGATCTTTTACAATGCTTTGCTGTCGATGTATTTGTTGAATGTACTGAAACCAGCACGTTTACTTCTTTCTGCTCTTGCACATTTGCAGGTAGACAATATGAGAAATGGTCTTAGATGTGACCTCTATATGCATAGCGTGGTTAGTCAAAGAATGGGAATAGTCTGTCCTTTTTTTCTGTACAAAGCCTTTATTCAATTAACGTGCCAGTAGTAGAGTGTGACATATACGTTTTGCCAATGAGGAAGCAATTAGCAGATAGCACACAAGACAAAAGTCTTTTCTCCAGGAAGAACCACACCAGCGACTGGGTGCATTAAATTCTGTGTTGATGTTTTACAGAAATGTGTGTATGCACAGCAATAGGCATACACAGTCTATGCAGCAGATTTGTAAACCCCCGTGTTCTCATTGTTCTGTTGTACAACTTTGTCATTGTGAAATTGAGTGCACATGACAGAGCACTCCAACAATTATCCACACAGGGATGATATCACATGCCTTTTAAACGTTGTTTGGACAGAAACCAGACTAATTCTGTCCTTGGCCTTCCAACAGCGATGTCCTCAAAGCAGCCCTTGTTTCATTATTCATAGCCATTACACAGTGGTACATAATATAGTGGGCTAATAAAGGTGATTGATTGATGACCATAGGTGGTTAAACACATGATTCACTTGTAGTGATTGACGTACTCAGATTTTTAAGCAGCCATATTAGGCAAAATCCACTTTTTGGTAATTTTTTTTTTTACATTTATATGGCTCTCCAGAGTATGTAGACACATTCCAAGTGAACTAGAACTACACTCACCCCTTTCTTTACACTTTCCTGTTTTGTGGAAACCAGTACTTGAATGGTTCATTCAAGTCCCTCCTCACGCTCAGCCCAAACACCACCTACAACAACCTCTGTGAAAATTCGCAGTCCACCACTGTTTGTTTTTTTTCACTACAGCAAACTCACTCTGAAAACAGCAAAACAGTAGCAATAGAATGTAAAGCACAGACAGTGCTCACTTGTCGGATGTATGGATGAACACAGAAGTCTCTCCTCTTACTCCCATCATCTCAGGAGCTGAAGAAACTGTGGATGTATTTGTTTTTGATGGAGCAGTTCTCACAGAAGTGTGTGTGTGTGAGTGTGTGTGTGTGTTCTGACTGGTTTTTAGCTGCTGGATTCACTTCAAGACTGGAGCTCAAAGATAGACTGATTATGATTATCTGTGATCTAAACCTGGGTTAGGGGAAGGCAGACGCACCACCTCAAAACTGTTCATTTTTAAGAAGGGTCTGTCTGCATACATTTTCAAACTGCATAATGAATACTAATACATTGGATGTTTAAAACCTTGTTGATAACACTACTCATAAATTGAGAAGGGTCTGTTTGTATACATTTGCAGCCTTGCCACCCACTATGATCTACACCTTTTTTCAGCATGATAATATACAGGCTCACTATGGGGACTCCAAAGATCCAATAAAATCCAATAAAGTTAAAATATTCCACTATACATTAAGTAAACTTCAGCATTTCAAATGGTACTTAAATAAAAGCACACTATTATCAGCAAGGTTTTGATGAACAAATGTATTAGTACTCATTATGCAGGCCACACAGCAAAAAGTCCCCTAAGATCTGGGTGATCTTATCGATTATTATTTTATATATATTTGAAAATAATTATGAATGCATCCACATGAGTAACAACAACTTTTGTACCTGATTGAGGTGAGGCTGATTTTAATTACTCTGTGGATTGAAAGTAAAATATTTTCTTTAAAATGTCTGCCTTTCCTGACTTGTAGTAAGTATTTGAATGTACACATTTCAGTCAAACATTGGTTCAGGAATTATGCTGAATAGCTTTAATACACTGTTAAAATTTAAAGAAATACCTAATATGATGAAAACATGTACCGTAAATGTACAGCAACGGCAAATCTGTTCTATAAGCACAAGACACAGAAAAAGTGCAAATAAAGAAGAGCAAGAAAATCATGATAAAGCACGCATCAAGTCTTTGCTTCAATAACCTGAAAAGAGCTATGTTTAGTGATTTGACAACTTTGATGCCAGATGAGTTATGATGAGCAGTTCTGAGATAAATGCAGGATTAACCAGAACAACAAGAGATAGAGAGTCTCTAATGTGACATTTCTGTTCTGTTGTGTTAGATTCTCATATCTTTCCACAAATTGACAGATGCATTTTGAACATAGAGCATTTGCTGGGAGCTTCACTATATTAGTCATCTGCCCAATGCCATTGCAATGAATTAAAATTAGGATCAGTCAGACTCTTGAAGAGGGCCCAAGAGTTTGAGGCTTGCCATTATTTTTTTCATTTGTTGATGCACATGCTGTCATATTTCCCCCTAGTGACAGTGGCAGTCTGCTCCCACTGACATTTTCCTCTTGTGTAACATTTCCTTAAGCTTAATCCTAGTCACCTATAGTTTCCCTTTTGGGAGGTAAATGAAGAAAGGTGAGTGCATTTCTCAGATTGAATCCCCAAGGGTGTTTGACTTTAGACAAAGAGAGAAACTATTTTCATTTTCACTCTTAACAGCCCAGAGTCCTCCAGGAATGCTGTGAGTTATGCAGGGAGTCCCGTCCTATCCACCGGAATGTATGTGTAAAATTCTTTTATTGAAGGAAGGGACAGTGGTCATACCACTGGGACCCTGAGACATCAATGCTATTTTTCCATTTCCCTTCTGTTTCCAAAGTGAGGCTGACATATGCAGACAAGTGTACATACAAAAAGAAAGATAAATTGGCCTAAAGGTTACAGAGGTGAACTTTTGACTGAAAGGTTGGCGGGTCAGTCCTCGAACAGGCAAGATAAATTAGGCTGGGGAAGAGAAACCACCGCTGAGGTGCCCTTAAGCAAGGCACTTAACCCTCACTTGCTCTGGTTGGGTTGCTCAGTGGATCAGCCTGTTATTGTACAGGGCAGCTTCCAGGTGTATTTGTGTGAATCTGTGTGAGAGTGGAGATATTCCTGAGCATTTGTACTCAGTGAATCCACTCTTGAAACATTCTAAAAAGCATCAATACAAGGAGAAAGAGACAAACATCAATCTTGATTTTATTGTGTGATCTTTTGACAGACTAACTGCTACTTCTGCACTTAATGCTTTTTAAGGAGATAAATATGATATTTGGATACAGTCCTCTTAGGACTTGGTAGGTTGATCTACAGGAATCTTTTCAGGAAGCACATTAGACTAAGAAAAAAAAGCTTAAATATGATTTTATTGGGATTTTGAAGGATTTCCATTTTGTCTATAGTAATGAAAAACCCAGGAAAAAGGGATATTCAACATACACTATTATTGTTGTCTTTGAGAGCATGAACAGCTTGCTTCTAAAAATATAATCTGAATTACTACACTAAGCTTTGTGACCCAATATGTCATCATATGATGGCACTTTCCAGGTTTGCTCCATTGGCAATAAATTGCAGGCTCTTAAACCAACTCCGTGCAGAAACCAATGAGTTACATGCAACGTTAACAACATAAATCCTGTAGGTGTAGATGAAAGCTTTACAATAGCTCCTTTGGCATTAGTGTTGGGAGAGGTTTGATCCTTCTGATTGAACTGTAGCAGATCATAGAATTAAGTATACATTACACCCATGGTGAATTGGATGAAGAGCACTGATTAATTGGTGCTAAGACTAATTATATATTTCCTTAAATCTGTACCACATCATTAATAGATTCCCTTCATCATGAAAACAAAGAGCGACAACAGTCAGAGTGAATAACGTGATTTTCTGTAGTGGAGAGCACAATGAGAAATATGGCTGAATTAGAAGACATATAATGCTCTTCAGGGAGCTAATTAGATAAGGAGTGTGATGTATGGCTGCTGGAAGGATGTGTGTCAACCGACCCTTGTTCAATGTATAGACTGCAGATTTGTATTGATTGTATGCTTTGTCTTGTGCCTCAGGCATCAGTACACTACAATGTAAACTGTGTGCCTTGCTTTTGTCTGGTGAGTTGAGCAGATATGGGTTGTGATAAATCTACCCGAGAATAAGCTGTCATAGAGGTGCCGCACACGGGAATATTTAACAGAAACATAAAATATGGCTTGTCTGTTGTTTTATTGTCGAGGGTATAAGAAATGGCAGGGTTTTAAAATACTCTCACCTCCTTATTTTTGCACTTTTCTATCACCGCTCTTGCATGCACAGAAGCTTACAGTCCTGCTCGTCTTTGTGAAGGCTGTGGAGCAGATAAAAAAGGAAAAGAAGTGATGCTTTGCACGGAATGGTGAACCAGCACCTTATCACCACTCAGTAATATGCAGAGGTGTAAAACATTTGGCTAGCTTATTTAGATGAAATGATTTAGTCCTGGTTGTGCAGAGTTAGCGAGGGCTGAATCAAGTAGTGTGTTGGGGATGAGGAGGGAGGAGGTGAAAATTGGTTTCCCCTATCTTACAGCCCACATAGAGACCCAGTCTGGTTTCCTCTCTCTCCACACACTCACACACTCCTCTGTGATGATAACGTGGCCTGATAATGGATATATGCACCCAGATTTATTTTCTATTTCCTACCACAACTGCCTTTCCTGGAAACTTCTTTTTTTAATGTATGAGCTTTATGGCTGCTTTCAGTTGTGACATTCAGAAAGCAGATCTCCAGTACCAGAGGAATGAGGGAACATTTGCTATGCAAAAAATACAGGAGGTTCTTTTGAGGGCTGCGACTTTTTACTGTAACATATACGTACAAGAAGGCTCCAAATACAGGTTCAGAAACAAAGGAAGGGAAACTTTATCCCTTTGTTGATTTGTCTGCAGTGCTTGTCTATCCACAAAGTTTTATTCCACTTTTTATTCCACTTTTATATGGAACACAAAATGACTATTCATTATTGTTTGAGTGTTTTTTTTATTATTGATTGTTATGTATTATTGTTGAATGAAACCTATTAATGTATACATCAAAAACTGAAATTAACCTTTTCCAAAGCATGTGAGACTGCACAGTGATTGAGTCAGACATAAGTGGATGTCGCACAACAGCCGTCATATGCCCTGTTTTCCCTCTTCTCCTCTAATCTTTAAAAATCGTGGTTCCGTCTGTCATGTGACATGTGACTCCACTACATGCTTGGTAGAGTGTTTCAATGTCCCAGAAACCAGCCCAGCCTCTGTCTTAAGAACAATGAGGTTCCTTCATCACCACAGACTCTGGACTGTGGTTGCCCCAGGCCACACATCACATGGAATCCTCAATGAATGGTGCACGTGTGTGTCTGAGGGTGTCTGTTTTATATGTTTTTATGTGCGTGTGAGGTGATGATGGGACTTTCTTCCCTCAGCACTCATTCAACACCGCTCTAAGCTGTTCACCAAAAGAGATCAGTGGTTGCCTTGTTCTTCTCCATATCCTCACAGTAGGAAGTGTGTGCATTTGTGTTTATGTGTGTGTGTGTGCGCGTGCATGTATGTCCATTTATTAATAGCCCAGCTTCTGGGATGATATTCATAACCAGAGCAGGACAGAGGGGGTTTAATGCAACATACTGGGCATATTGGACTAATATCTTAGAGGAGCATGTTCTTTGATCTTGTATTTACTTTGCGATTAGCACAGCTCTGAGTGATGTCTCTCCTATGGGACATTAGGGACATTATTTATTAGTAATGGTATTTTGTAGAGCAATGCTAAGTACCCATGTAACCTGATTTTTAACCTAACCTAGGTTCACACCAACCCACAGAATGAATGTCTATATTTTACTTTTACATACTTTATTCCATTACTAGTTGGATTAGCATGGACTTTGATACAGATATCCATTGTGCTCATGCATCATGATTTTGGTGATCCACTGACTTTTCCACTTGTGCTACCATGTGTCTGTTATCTGTGGTTTTACTGCAAGAAGTACACAATGGATTGCCATATATTTAGTATATACATTAGTGCTCCTTTCATGGCAATGAAATATTGTCACAATCTAGTAATGTCTACCACCATCATAAGGTCAGATTTGTCCAGTACTTAAGCTCATGACCAAATACCTGAAAAACTGACATAAACCTCACATGTTAACATGCGGATATGCTTTATTTTTAAAAGTGTCATCCATTATTATTTCGGTTTTAGAATATTTGTCAAATTAAACATACAAAAGCTAAATGAATTTCTAAAACTGTCGTATTATCTTTGCTCTAACAAAATAATATTTTGTTAATATCTGAATTCAGTTTAAAAAGAAAAATATAAAGCATCACTTGATGTTTTAAAGTTTTTGATTCTGCACCTGGATTGAATCTTGAATATTGAAATTGTCGACAAACCCAAAAGCTAAAAATAAATCAAGTATTTGCAAATTAGTTGAAAGTTTTTTCTATCATTTCTCATTGTGTGGATGATATCACATATGTTTGAAGTTTAATATTTCAATTCCTTAGGCTTTACCAAATGCCATCTCAAATTTTCGACGAGGATCTGGCCTTGAAGGCCTTGGTAATATCAAGCACAAACAATCAATCCTGGCCAATCTCTTGAGGCTTTAATGGACTTGGAAAGAATATTAAGAGGTGTTGTCTGCAGTGAAGCTTTCTGCCACAGCAGTCGTCCCTCAGCTAATTTGTGTTTGTGTGCCAAGGGAGGCCACACACTGGGACTGCTCTAACAGGCTCTCAGTCCTACTTTCTGAAGAGCTGCTGCCAGGCCAGTGAGCACACATGCAAATATGCGCTCCCACATAGACACAGAAAGCTAACACAGAGTTAATCATTCAGCTTTCAGTCAGTAGCATGAATTTGGTCAAAAGACATTTTTGACTATTAATGCAGATGATTGAACTATTTTGTGTATTAATGTTGGGCCTCTATAAAGAAGGATTGTCCATAATGGTTAGTATTTAGTGTGTAAAGCTGCATGTGTTTGTGCAAGCAAGACAGAAAGAGAAAATAAGAGGGTGACATTATGGGATGCCAGGCTGAATGTAGGGTAACCATGAAAATGTGGGACCAGTGCCCAATCCTTGGGTGGTGGTTTAGTTGTAAATCTGCCTGTTGTTGCTACACATTGCTAATGAAACGCAGCACCACTCTAGAAATGTCACCACATCTTACCCTTACCTCACTGTCTAGCAGAAGAAAAATCAGCATTGAGAAACCTAATTAAAATGGGCTATTGTGGACCTCCTATCCTAGTTATTAGGTTTCCTGGAGAGTGCCTGTTTGTGTGGTATGAGACGAGAGGACTGGCTTAAGATTCTGCCTTAATACTAGCCTGACATTTGTTTTTGTTTTTTTTTTCTTCTCCTTCTTCCCCTCTTCTTCTTTCTCTGTCAGTATTCATTTTCTGTCTCAGCTTGAGTGCAGGGACGAGACCACAGGCTACCTCAGAGACAATCATACATATACGTATTTTTTTCCCATCTGATAACAAAGAATAAGCTGTTTTATCATCATTTTATTTGAAAATTTTCTCTGTCCATATATCCTGTTCCCCTCTTCAGCTTTCTATTCTCTTGATTTCTAATTTTCATCCCTGCATTTTCTTCTCTATTTCTTCCCTGCTGCTCCACTCTACTCCATTCTACTTCTGTGTTCCTCAATCTTCTGTCTTTTATGCCTGCATTTCATTTCTTACTATGTATTTCTCATTTTATTCCCTAATTTATTTCTCAATTTTCATCATTCGCCATCTGCCTGTCAATTTCCTTTCAGCTCACCACTCTCTTCATCCCTGTTTGTTGCAAGGCAATGTTTAAGCAGTTCAATTTAGCAGTATTCCACATTTTCTTCTCTTCTTGTTTTCAATATGCACTCACCCAATGTGTGTAACACAGTATATAACTATTTGATTTTACCCACCTGAACCTCCCTCTCTAAGTGGCTGCTTAGCTGACTGCCAATTTAGAGTTTAACCTCAGGAGAGGAAGGCTATTGCCAGAGAGGCAGATGGTCAGAGGCGGAGGCAAAAGATGCTGGAAAATTTATCCCTTAACCTCTAATGCCTACTTTGTCATTCTGTCCATCCTATCTCTTTATTTCTGTGGTTTTAAGACTGAATGAGTGTGAGAGACAAAAAGGAAGACAGAGAGAGAGAGGAGAGTGTGGAGGACATGTGGGCGTAAGCAGGGTGGCTGTGGCGGACTGTGGGCTTAGAACCTACTTCTCAACCTACCTGTATATATTAAACATTTATGTAATATTTCTTTTGAGCCTTCTGCAGCTGCTGTTGTCTATTGCAGTTGTAGCTGCAGTTCACTTTCATTCACATGCAAACAAGTCTTCTGGTATTCAGACCACCTTGCCTGAGCTATTTCATGTCTATTTGACATTTGTGCTGAGTGCTTTTGTACTGTGTTTTGTACTATCTGCATCACTTTGTTGATTCACTTCTCTATCAAAAATGTTGCAGGACTTCTTTACAAGCTCAAGGCTTTCATAGCTCCTTAAGATGTAGGACAGCACAGTTATAGAAGAGTTAAGATATGAACAATAAAATCTTTCAAGAGTCTTACAATTGCCTTGAAGGCACCTTCACAAAAGTGTTTAATTCTGCAAAGACAATCTGTACTTTTGCTTCATGAAAAGATTCAGTACGCCCTTAACATTACCTTTGCACTGATTTAAGAAATGATTCATATCTATTGTTTTGATGCATATGCCCCAGCAGGAAACTCTTGACTGCAAACCAAGCGCAGGCAGCTGTACTCCATAATTTGGTCCTTCTTATCCACATCTTATTGTTTCTAAATAGTATGTACATTGGATTTATCTCTCTTAATGTACTATTTTTATGAGTTAACATGAGCAGGTATTTTAAAGTAATATATGTAAAGTTTTAAATGTTTCAGTGTAAAAAGTGCAGCACAGTATAAAAGACTTTAAAATGGCAGTGAAGAAGGAGGCACATGTATCATTCAGGAAAACATATTATTTCTTATTTATACCATACTCTGAGTTCAAGATGACTAATTTGCAGATATTATGTGCTTTTCCATAAAATGAGAAAAGTACTATTGTTAAAGGTGCAGAGGTGATTTGTCATGCAGATCGTACAGAAATGAGAAACATTATCACCCTTCCACAAAGCATACAGTAAAATATCCACACCTCAGAACTACGCTTATTTACTTTGCGTTACTATAAATGCTGTGTTGGTGCTGCTTTGCTTCCCTGCTCATGTCAGAGCTTGTATGGTTTCCAATGGTAACTGGGCAGGATAAGAGGATGAAAGGCTCATTATAACCCCACTGAGTGAAAATTAGCCCCTCTCTCTGAAAAGTGCACTAGGCTATTCTTCACTGGACAGTCCTTCATATCTGTTGTCATGATAACAGGCCTCTTGGAGAGGTCGTTTTCAATTCTATAAGTCTTTTTTTCAGACACTGTGCAAGGGTGTTTGTGTGCAGTGTCCATGTGAGCATGTGCTTGTCTATGATTTCTTAATGATGAAGCATGAATCACATGGCACTTTCTGACTGAGTCTGTACAGTAGATCAACACAGCATGTTGATCATGTAATCATTTTTATAAAGATGGGCAAAAATATATTCACAATGTTCAATAGCCACCCAGTCACACACACTCCAAATCACTCTCATTAATGTGAGCAATTATTGTGTGAACACTGAATAATTTCTGTCCAAAAATCCCACTTAAGAACTGGCTCTTGCTGAGTACTGAGTGTTTAATTATTTTCATTATCAGAATGCAACAATCCTATAAAATAATGCTATGCAAATCCGACAAAAATGGTGCCTGCAAAATAATACCTCAAACTAATAATTTCTGTTTCTCAAATACAAAGGTTTTCACACATTGTGAAATAATTCAGTCTTTCTTATAACTGAGAGTCCTTCACCGGCTCTAGAAAGTAGCGAAAATGTTAACTTTCACACTAGAGGCGCACTTAAGGTTCAGAGATCAATGTCTTCTTCAGGGACACTTCAACATGTGTCCAGGAATCAGGAGTCGAACCACCAACCCTGGTGTTCATATTCAACTGCCCTACAAAGTCAGTGTTATCTTATCTTATCTTATTACAGTTTTACCTGAAAGAAACATCATGAACAAACAACATGAAATGTGAAATAGGGCACTTTACCAGTGCTGATCATTTACCTTTGATGAAAAAAGTAATCCACAGGATAAGATAGACTGACCAGGAGTAACTTACATATTAGTCTGTGGTTACTAAATACCAGAAACAGAAATATGCTTGATTATCACAGAGTAGGCTATAGGGAGTTCATTCTTGAAAGAACATCAATCATTTTAAGAATTTGATGTTTTAAACGATCCGACTTTGCAGGTTGAGCTTTAAAGACAAGTAATTACACAAGAATAATTACATTATTATTGCACTGAGAAAACACAACAAAACACAAAAATATACTTTAAATAGTAATAAGTGAAATTCACTGCCAACCCTAGAAAATAATGAACACAGCTGAGTCTCGATATGTTTGTTACACTTGTTGTTGACACTGTTATTCATGAAATACAGTAGTCCTTCACTCATGTTAGAAAAAAAGCTAAGGTGCATATTTTAAAATATTTATATTGCATAATTCACATATTATCCTACATATTGTTGTAAGCTGTTACTTTAACCCAAACCACAATCTTTTCCTAAACCTAAACAGGTTGTGTTTGTGCCTAAACATGTTTTTGTGTCTAAACTCTCAATGCTGTCTCCTAAAAATTACGTTCGTATAGGGCAAAACTGCAGTCTGGATTATCTTTTGATACAGGACATATTTGCAACCCGATTACGTTTTTGTAGAACGTAATAATCATATGTTCACAGTTAACGTAAATGACAAGTCGCAAATACGTTGATACTGAACGTATTAATGAAATGTTCACAGGTAACATAATTTTGACAGTCAAGACAGTATTGAAATACTATGGACATGAGATCATCAGTCCTGGGCGTGATAAAGGCCTAGTGAGCTGACTAGAAGGTGGGGTAGGCCCCTACTAAGAACACCTATGTTCCAATGACAATCAAGAACCACTGACAAATGAGATAACATTTGAAGCATGTTTTCCATATTTAGTTGTTTTTTCTATATTTGCAGCTGTGCTACTGTGCCGTGCTGCTGTGCTGCAAATATAGAAAATGCTGTAGTTGCAGGACATTTTTACATTTGACTGTGTTTTCAGCATTTGCAGTACATGTCTGTATTTAGTTGTGTTTTCTGACATTGCATCATATTCTAAATGCTATGTATGTGTTGTCAAATTGCTGTAGATCTTTTTATTATTTGCTTGTGTTTTGTCTATGTGTTTTCTTAAGTTGCAGAGTGCTGTGCTCTTAGAGCCACAGTAATATATGCTTGCTTGCACATCCAATCTCAGCACCATCTTGCACCTAATTGGGTTTAACATTGTGTGTACTTCTTCTCAAATGTAGGTCTCTATTTTAATGGTGCAGTCATTAAGAACAGTGCAAAGTGCTAGGTCATGTGCACAGTGTCAATGAGACTGACTACTTTTGCTCAAACAGGCAAAGTGCACAACATTGTGAGGTTGTGGAGTGTAAATTGGACGGGTGTGGTAATTAATCATTATGCTATCAACCATTTACATGACCGGAAGTGTTGTAGTTATATGTAGAAGATTGCAGCTGAGTGCAGTGTTTTTAGAGCCATGTCAAATAGACACTTTTCAACAAAATACCAACAATCTGCACTGCCAAAATTCTCAAATAGTTAGACAATGTGCCTTTTTAAGTCTGGAACACTTTTTCCGACTTAAAGCAGCTTTCACTGTGCTATCACAAAAATAGAAACTTTACTCTACTGCCATTGCACTGCCGAAACATGGAGCCTTTTACTTTGGTTGTTTTTGTCATTGCAAGTTTTATATTTCTGTTTGTGTGTGTCATTTCTATATTTGTAAATAACTTGTACTTACCAGCCACATGAGCGTAGGCCAGTGTGCTTATCCGACAGTTGTTGACAGATAGTTGTAATTCGGATTTCTGTTTCACCGCTGGTCAGGGGAAGGGTCAAGGCAACAGCAGAGACAGAGGAAATTAAGGGATGTCTGTTTGTATTGTTATGCAGCAGCTCATCTACAGTATAGTCTGAGGAATCTTTTGGATACACTTGTATGCTGCTCTACGCAGTCAGGTATGCTACCTCCAAACTGACACTGAATACAACTTATAATTTAGTTTTGCTATTGGCTTTTTTTAAACACATAAACAAGTAGAACAGTTGGAGCACTTCATAGATGTTTCTTTATATTGTTGTTCACCTTGTTCTGACCACCTGTGACAGAAACCTGCTCTGCCTGAGTTCATCTTTCTAAGCCCTCTAGAATTTACAGCTTGTTTGCTAGAAACATATTCATATTACAGTCAGTCCAAATGAATTGACTTCAGAAAGTCCCATCGCAATTATACTTAATTCATAATTAATGCGGAGCAGACTGGGGACCTAATTTACACTTGCACATTGTCAGGTTCCCTGCATGTGCTTGTCGTTCTGCATAAGAGTAAACATGGCTTGCTTTGGAAAGAAGGTGGCATCTCCCCACCATTACCTAGGCTCTGGGGAGCTGTGCACTGTGGCACACAATTGTGCCATTAGATGATAAAAACAAAGGAAATGATCTGACTCTCCAGTTGGTCCAAACAAGGGCAGGTGTGTGCAGCCATATTGACAATAGGGAGCACCCTCTTTTTGTTATGTAGGCAGCACTACTTATCACTGAACAGAGAAATATGACTGAAGTTTGAGTTGATAAAAGATATAAGACTTAGTTCATCTGCAAGTCAGATCCTTGGAACTTGTGATTATAACAAGACCTGAATCTATCTTACATGTGTATACATATATGTGAGTGGGTGTTTATGTGCATACATCTGTTCATGCATGAGTTGGGTTTGACTCTGAGTCTGTTCAAAAGAGAGAGAGTCAGTGTCTTTGACAGTCTTTATGAGTATCGTACGGAGATAGTGTGGCTCTTGATCTTTGTTCTTTGTGCTGTGATGCTGTATTGTGCTGTGTGTTGCTGTATAGAGTGGTATTTCTGATAGGGTTTGACGTGCTACAGCTCATGTGCACAGACAGGCTGATTTGGAAAACCACAGAGTATTAGTCCAATCACAGCACTGGCAGTCAGGCTGACATTCTGAATTTGTTATTCTTCTTTATTCAAGCTTGAACACTCACTCATATCCTGTCCGTGAGCTGCCTTTGTTGGATCAGACTGTTCCGCTTGCACCTTGTCACAGGCTTGCACTCAGTGTCGTCTGTGTACAGTATGTTTGCAAAAAAAAGAGTATTCAGAGTAGGGTTCAAAAAGAACCATTGAATTGTAACCAATTCCAAAGTTGTAAAAATAGAGACTAGTTAAAAAATACTTTTCAATTTCAGCAAAGCTTTGTCATGTTTTCATCTACCTTGTCAAAACAAGACATTTATTATATCATGGTACAGAAATCATGGTCCTTAGTGGTAGTCTTAATGCAAGCTAAAGTAAAAAGTATGTATTTTTAATGTTACATCTGCAGTTGCCATACAACAATATATAGTTAGTTTAGGCCTAAACTATTGAAATGTTTAATTCTTTAAGCATTTGCAGCACTTTGTTACAGTTCGGTAAAGATTTAAAAAGTCAACAGTGACTTAGAGCATAAGATGGAAGTTTAATTTTCAAACATAACCAACCCACAGTCTTCCTCTAGCCTTCACAAAGCCAAAGTGCTTTGGTTGCCAAAGCCTTAAACAGGCGGGACTCAGAATGCAGATTCACTCTTCAGGGTCAAAGGCCTAAGAGGTTTGCTTCAAAAAGTAATTAAATTTTAAAAAATGGTTAAAAAAAAAGCATGATTTCTAAGTTGCAGGGTCATCTTTTATTAGACATAATACCTACCTCAGGCAAACAGACACACATAAGCACCATCACACAGAACATTCACACCTCGTGCCTACCCCATACACTACTTCAACTGAAATGGTTTCTCATGTGGGAAGTTTTAAATTGCTGTTTGTAACAGTCTGTTTGGTTCTAATCAGAGGGTAGAAGCAGAGTTGTTTTAATTTCATTACCGCTGTGGTGGTTATTTTTAGCTCAGAGTGCTTGTGATCCTTCTGGTGCATTGTAAGAGTTTGACAAGTCCTATTATTCACACAGCCGCTCATCCTCTGAGCTTGTACTTTTCAAAGCAACCTTTCCTTCTGCTCATCATACACATTTATTAGCTGAATATAATAGTAGCTAGTTGTTGTGATTTTACCAGCAAACCCATCCACTGCAATTTTATGCAGGATTATCTCATCAAAAGAAAATTCTAAAAGATGTATTATTAAAAGAGGAATTTGTAAATATTCCCATACAAGTGGACCATAGGTGGATCCAAAAAGCTATGATACAGTATTTAAGCTACAGATAGTTACCATCAAATGGCAACTTTAAAATTGGACAAATAAAAAAAATAATAAAAATAAACACTTATGTTATTTTTCATAGCATTTTTTTTTTAGAAAGGAATAGTTAAACATTTTGGGAAGAGTTAGATAAAATTATCAATGCTGCATATGTGTGTATGGTACATATAAAACTACCACCAGCCAACACCATCAGCCAGAAGTAACTGTATCTGGTCTAACCAATAGTTCTGCACCACAATCCACAAGGTGGATTTTATTTTAACAAGGCAAGCAGGTTAACTTATTTCCCTTGTTCCTATTCTTTGTCCTCCTGCAAAGAAAAAGCACTTGTTTTAATTATGCATTCATGTGCACATCATGGCTGGTTCTCAGAAATTATTAGTACATGTCCAATTGCAGCAAATAACCAGTGGGGGTAGAAAGTAAGGCCAGCAGCATTTTATAATCGCTACAGCAATGGTGGAAAGTTTTGAAGACAAACTCATAGAGCGTGTCCAGCCGACCAACATTCCACTGCTGTTTTTTCTGCATTCGCTCTCCTAAAGCAGAAATAAACACAAAATATGCAAACAACTATGTGAACAGTGAAGCCTGTGTCAAAGACATTGTTTAAGTTTTGGTAAAAAGCAAGTACAGTATATTAATAGATTATACTGGCAAATTAAGGTAAGCGACTATAGATGATACATTCATATTTATCAGTATTGTTCTCCTCATTTGACTTTTTGCTAGTAATTAAGTGGATTTTTGTAAAACTAACTAAACAAACTTTTAAAAGCTTTTTTAGTTGATCGCATCCACTAATGTTTTTAATTTTTTATTTCCGGACTCTCAATTTCACTGTCCACTTATAAAATATTGCCAATGGATACAATCTTTAATTGTATCCATTTCACATTTCCACATTTAGATTTCTTATTATTTTCTCTTTTTTCTTATTAATTTATTCATAAGATTGATTAATTATGATTGATATTGTTCACAGTTAATGAATAATCTATATTATACATAGCCATCTGGTAAAACCATTTTCTTATTCAACAGAAATGCTTCCACACATATTTCCATGGAGAAAGACAGTAATAGTCTTGTTGATACTATATTACTAACAAGACTATACATATTGTACCAACAAAAATGTCAATATATTTCTCTATGGAAGTCTCTGTGGAAGCATCTCTAGATGTGTTGCTATAGAACTGAATGAAATAAGAGAATTGAAAAATGTCGTGAGTGATTTCAGTTGATATGGCAACATCACAAGTACCAATGTAAACACGAAAATCCTGGCTATAATCCAGGCTTTAAAATTTGTTAGATTCCCAAGCACACTTTTAATTGACTTTCCTAGGTTTGTGCACATGTGAGTATTTGTCTGTGTAACTCCCTGATTGCATGTTTGTTAATCCATTTAGTCTCCATACATGCATGACCAAGTAAATACAGTGAGTCATGAGTTGGAACACACATGCAAAGGGAACACACGTTAGCGGAAAAGTCAGTGAGACGGAGGGGGAAGTGGGACAAGAGGTGACCAGGGTGTCATCGATTGCCACAGGGATGGAGAGATGTGTCCCTCACTGTGAAGCGAGGCCCTTTTGTGCCTGATGACTCGCAGCTGATGTCTTATCTTGGCCAGTCAACACGGAGGTTTGAGTGTGTGCACAGAGAAAAAAGAGAGGTGGAAAAAGGGAGGAGTGACAACATAGAAAAATCTGTTATCTGGCTTGTGATACAGCAGATGCTACAGATTTGTAGCAGAGCACCTTGATATGTCTAAATATTAAAGTTTAAGTTGAGAAAGAGATAGTAGTATAAAATGTACTGTAGGAGAGCACTTAAGACTTGTAAAATGCTAACATATGTTCATACCAGCTAGTCGCAGCTTAGATTGTAATACTGTAAGAGTACAGAATTTTTAAGACACGTTTTCTGTTTTCACAGAAAGCCCTATTTTGTAAAGAAATTCATCCTTACCACTGAAATGTTTTAACTTTTAGGTGGTACGCACAGGTTTTGCTGGTACGCACAGGTCCACTGAAGCTCTTATAGAGAACTTATAACATTTATACTCTGTGATTAATTTACCAAAATAGTCTATTATTTTACAGAACATATTGTACTTACATAAACTGCAATTAATTATTTCCCATCCTTGATGAAAGCAATGTACAGAAGTACACTCCAGTAACAGACACAGCCAGTAACTGCCTTGACAGTTATTAACAAGTAACAATAAAAAGTTTCCTCAGGAGCTCCATAATGAGTGAACAGTCATTTCCATTCTGACCTTTTCCTAAACTGTCATAGTAGTTATTTTCTTGTCAGAGTAACGCTCCTGTGTTTGTCTTTAATGTCACTGGTTTTAATGTCAAACTGTCATTCTGATCAGCACTGTGGAACACGCCACTGATAGGATTTCTGACATCAGAAAGTAAATGATTGGTTCATTCACATTCGTAAATTATGTTGTTATTAACCTGCTTGTGTTTTAGTATACATTTCTTTGAAAGCATAGTTTTAAATATATTCATGTATCTACTCTAAAACAATTTTTGAGATACTTGTAGAGACTGGCCATCCTTATGGCTTAAGAAGCTGCTTGTATTTCAGTAAACTGTTAACCTTTAAGATCGATATGAGCCACTCTTTATCTCCACTTACAGAGGATTGTGGTAGAGGAAGATGAAAGAGTCAGAAGCGCAGTAGTCCCCAAAACTGAAATCCTCTTGAGAGCAGTTTTTTTTAATGATGGATGATGATCAGCTGACCATAACAATTTAATGGCCGTAAGTGGTCATGATTACAGCACAGTCATTGTCTCATGTTTGAGTTTAAGGAAAGGAGATAGCTCATCTTTGTCTTCTTGGCATCAGACCTTTGGTTAAATATTAACTGATCAGGGCATCACATGTCTTTTAAATAAGCAACATACTACTAAAAATAACTTATACATATTATTGAATGTATATTCATAAGCAAATAATGCAACGCAACAAACTTCCACATTACAAAACATTGTGACATGACTTCTTCCAGTTAGAGAGACAGAATGACCCACATGGGGGCTAGAGACCTCTGGAGGTGGTTTGGCTCACATTATCATCGGATCTCAGCCAGAGAGTCGGTCATGTGGAAATGCAATCTGCGCCGCATGTTTACATTAGTGAGAAAGTATCCACTGACAGGACAGAAACATTATTACGATGTCTCTTACCGAAGTGTCTCAGAGGACAACTCCTGCTGCAAAAACAAAAATAAATCTTGGCTCTGCAGCAACAACAACCCTTGTGACTCTACACCTGCTCTTGTATGTGAAAATACACAGACTTGGCACCTCCTCACCTCTCCTGCACTGTCCTCATTCTGCAAAACACTCATAAAAAACAAGACCCAATTACTAAGCTGACAGATGCAGACATCAACTACTATGTGTAAATGCAAGGGCATGATCGGATTGTTCGTTGTCCATATAGCATATCCAGATGCACATTACACTTTTATAGTAGGTGTAAATAAAGTCATAGTCCACAGCCCCTCAGTCAGCTTTGCAGTCAGTCAACGTTTGTGCATGCTGAGTGTAAGCACAGGCACTGGAGCAAAAAATCTCCCAGAGACACATGGATAATTTTTTGTTTTGTCATCATGTAACGGTAGGTTGATCAGCAAGCTAAGCTCCCAAAACCTCAGCGTAGTCCATCAAGCAAAGGCTTTTATTCATGACTAGTAAGGTTCACAGAGTTAAAAAAAAAAAAACACAAGCGTATATTCACAGATTGTGGCCAGTTTATTTTCATGTGACTGAATAATTGTTACAACAATACAGCTTGCTCTCATTTAACTCACCATATTCCTGGATCTTTTATTCTTTCCCAAACTGTTTCTGTCACATTATCGAGTGTTCTGAAGTTATATATTGTAATAGCGACAACCATGATGAATTTAGAGAATTTAACAGATTTCTATCATAAAGAAATATAGTTAGTTATGAGACATATATTCTATTTTGGGGATCTGATTCAAACTGTTTACCGGCAGTTTATAGGAAATGTATGCATGATTGGATACCATGCATCATACTTACTGCAAACATACTCCACCAAGACTAAGAACACAATTCTCATATTTCTCCTGTTTGTCTTTTTACATCATTTGCATGTGTTATTGACGGTTCTAAAAAAGTTGACTGACTATAGAATGAACACTGATCTAATTTTAGGACATGAGGTGGTTTCCATCTTGTTACTCGATCTTTTATTTCAGATGCACGACCAGGAAAAAAAAATGCCTTTGATAGCTTGACAGTTCAAAGAAAAGGAATAATTCAGTAGTATGGCATACAGTAGAATATAATGGTGATCACAGTTGATTTGGTTGACATTGTCAGTACCCAGACTTTATCAAAACACTTGAATGAGTAATTTTTGTGAACATAACAGAGTGGTAGAATGTGTGGTAATTAGCATTTTAAAATGAAATATGCATTGACACATTTGAAATGCAACAGCTGATTCCAGATTTACCAAACCACAGTTTTTATTTTCATTACTCCATTCTGTTCTCATGGGATATTCAATACTTAGTATCTTTTCTACCATGAAATGTCTTTGAATAGGTTGACTTCATGACACTATGCAACTACACACACTAATAATATATGCAAAAAGGATGGGAAAATTAAAATAATCTTTTACAGCTTAAAGACAGTTCATATCATTTATATTCAATACAAATCTTTTGCCTGTACTAAAGAAGTAAATGTATTTTTCCCAATATTAAGGAGCTTATTTTTGAACAATGGGACTTCTAAATTCTACTGAACAATGCCCCATTCATATCCTGTATTTAACCTACACACATGCAGATATACTACATGTACTACATATATGAACAATAATTGGTCCTAAGTGTTCAAAGTAGTAATGAAACCAGAAAATAAGTGGAAAGGGTTAAGACTATTTGCTTTTCAACCCCTTGTTGCAGCACATTTGAGCTTTCACTGAACCAATTTCTTAAAGGATTGAGCATAAAGGCGTTATAATAGTGTCCAAAACAAGTAAAAATGGAAAAAATAGATGAGATTAAGCAAGCGGAAAATATGTTGTGCTTGAGTGAGTGTGTGTGGGAGCAGATTTTTGACAGACCCAGTGTGTATTTTACTGAGAAAAGTATGACACAAAACAACTAACTCGACCATATTTTATTTCTTAAAATATAAACGAGAAACTGATCACTTTTTAAATTCACCTTTTGCTATGACCTATTGCTCCATGCACATGCAAATTATTTTAACCAAAACTTAAATTTATGAGAGATCATTTATTAACTGATGCATGAAAAGCATAGATATAAATGCAAAAATGATAACAATTACAAGTAGAATCAGTTCTTGTGTGTAAATGAATAATAACATCACCTGGAAAATTTAATAGTTGGCCAGTTTAAAAAAAGTCACTGCAGTGAGTAATAATAAAAGATCAGACAATAGCGGAAAGTAGGAACTGGTAGTATCAGTAATTTGGGATGTAGGTTGCAATACTGACAAAGAAATTACATCCGTGGCTCCTTTTGGCAGGAGCACCAGCACAACAGCTCTCTGGCTTGCATACTGTGGTATTTCCATTTGATTGACAGGTGTGTCATAGCCAGAGACGCATTGGGCAGACCCCCAACTGCCGTTGCTGTTCCTGTCAGTGTGGTTGGTTTGAAGCTGTCTACATGGATTGTCTGGCCAACATAGAGAACATGGTGAATTAGAGAAGTTGACATGGTAAATCAGTGGAGTTGGCTCTGCAGCACACTGCTGTGAGCCTTGCTTTGTATCACCACAGAGGCTGGGTTTCAGGCTATGAGTTGTGCTTATCAACCAGCAGATGCCAGTGAAGGTATTTGTATGTCTGCATATTTTTGATTTTAGCATTTAGGAAGTATTTCCTGCTTGGCCTTCTGAAAGATCAAAAGCAAGTTTTGAGCAACATATTATGAATAAACGGCCAATAATAAAGTAAGGTCCAATTGCAGTTATTCAAAATATATATTGACTGCACTGAATCAGGAGTACCAAAATGTACATGAAGTATAAAAAGTAAAAATACTTAACAGATAGTAGGCAAAATGTGTGATTTTAAATTATTATTATTATAGATGCATTTCACATTATAATTTAAATGGCTTTATTCACCTGTAGTTCAGTCCCCTTGAGATATGTTTTGGGTACCATGGATACTGTGCATAGAGACTAATAGCATTATGCCTAGGAGGAAATAGAGAAATATCATAGTGTCTGTGGATGAGCACACAAGGAGAAGGATAGTAATGCACATTCTTAGACGAGATAGCGAGGTGCAGTGACACAGCAGACAAAGAGTTATCAAGGGAGACAGAAAACTGCAGCGTTTTGATTAAGCTCATCACACTGTGCTCAGACCACGCAGACTACAGACATCCATGCTTGGCTGTCTCTCAGTGGTCAGAGTCTCTCACTTTCTCCCTGACCTCCCTATAGCCAGGGGCTCTAATCACTGTAAAACCGATTCATTAAAATCTGCTGTTAGTGAGAGGACACACACACGGGTGAACAAATGGACCACAGCCAATTATGTGATTCCCTGCCAGTTAGAAAGAGATTTAGGCATTAAGTATCTCTGAGGAGGGAGACAGTGATCACTACAGCAGATCTGCGCATTATTATAGAGTTTGGAAGTGTGCGTGTGTTCTCTCCATGCAAGTGTATGCAATATATAGAGTGTGGTGTAGGTTGACACTCTATGGCTTTCACACACTTAGGCAAAGTGATAATGCCTGAAAACAAGAGCTAGTCACGTTTGCCAAGGAAAAGAGAAAAAAAAGAAAGAAAGAATAACAAATCAAAATTTCAACAGCATAAAAGGCCCCACACTTAAAGAAAATGTGAACACAAAGTTCACACAGGGCTAATACAGAAGTGGAGATATTTTTAAATGATAACTCTGAAGCAGAGAGCTGTGATACCAACAGTGATAACACCTGACAAGGTGTTGAAAATTTAAATGTAGTTTCAGGCTGAAAGAGGTTTCTGTTTGTATTGCTGCTATAGTTGTATCCCCACAGAAGACGCTTCTTATTTGCTGTGTTTGATTATTCAACATGATAAAACAAATGGCTATATTAGAGGCCTGTGGGCAGACTCAACCTCTCAAGAAAGGAAGGAGACAATACATAAAGCTAAAACTGACTGAAATTGTTGTAGGTCTTAAAGAGTTTATTAGAACAGTCTGAGAACACAGGAGACGCATGATTAGTTAGGAATTTAAAGGGGGTCTCCACACTTCCACTTCCATTTACCAAGGAAGACATATTAATCACTAATGGGGATTTTAAAATCAGCTTACCACTTAATTGTATTATTAGCTTCTCCAACAACTGTCATATATCCACCACATATCAACTTGTCTCATAGTTATTTGGTTATGATTAGAGCAAAGACAGAGCATTTGGCTGAACTAAACTTTCAAATCTTATGCACAGTATGAATACTATTTGAAAGATCACCTGTAACCTGTGTGGAAGTCATATGTAAACAAAACTCTAAGTACATTTGTACAGTACAAAACTTATTTAGGTGTAGTTGCTTTGAAAAGTCCCCTACAGGTTCTTATAAAACAAATTACTACAAAAAACTTCTCTCCAGGAGTGAAAGTCACACTGGATGTTTTAAATAATAAGTCCTACTTCATCTGTAGTGAAATATCTCATTGAACTTTCTCAGGAACACTGTTTCTCAGTATGTATTTGACAAGTTGCTTATAGATATTAGATATGTTTACACTAAGTGTGTCTGTGAAGGCTTCACAAATAACATATTAGTTTTCTCCTAAAATATATGATGTTGCAGTACAATATCCACTTAAACCACAAATTAAATTAAATCAAAGGTATTAGCTAACAGTGATTGTAAACCATGTTTTCTAGATTTGTGTGCATTGCATTTTTCTTGCTGAGACTTGGGTAGAGTGTTTGTCGTGGTAAATCAGGTTTAGAGATGTTTCTTAATTTTTTGATTGGCTAAGCTATAAGTCAGCTAAGGAAATTCATTAAGTTAGGTGTTAAGCAGTTCCTAAAACTGTCATATTTTGTCTCTTGTCCATTGTATCAGTTATTTTCCTCTGCAATATGTAAAATGCACAGTATGCATTTGATTGTACAAAAGTGTACTACTTCACATTAGACACATGTAAGAAAGATATATGCAGAAGTAGTACAAGTAGAATCAAAAGACTGGCAGCCTCTATGGCTTTATGTATGCTGCGTTTCACATCCCTGTGCTCCTGGGTTTGGATTTCATGGATAATATGTTGGATCATTCAAAGAAAACAGCTTTGTGGCACTGAGCAGAGGGAGCACCAGAGAATTTAGAATTTATTGTAATAGCAGATGGTGGGACAAGTGAAAGGTTACGGGCAAAATCACATCCAAAATTCCATCTAACAGCCCCTTTAAAGTATAGCTGAACTTAATTTCTTCCCAAAGGCCTCAAAAACTTGGATCTGTGATTTCTTTCACTTTTATTTTCTCTTGTTACCTTTAGGGCATAAGAAATTTGTCCAAAGTGTGAAGCAGAATCAATACTGCAATATCAAGTGAACCTCTGTTAAACATCCAGCTGCATTTTCCCTGACCAGCAATTCTGGGTGTTCACTGTGTGCATGGTGGTGAAAAGAGATCAAGCTTTTGAAAAATATTGTGGAAGCCATTTAAATTTCAACTATAGTCCAAAGTTTTAAGTATATTAAAAATCATAATGCAGTAGGTATGATTCTAAAGTACACTGTTTTACACAGTTATGTACAACATCCCAGTTCTTATTTCTGAAATATCAGAGTCCTTAGCAGTGAGAATATCGTGTTACTTACTAAATCTTTTCTCTTGCTTCCACTTCTTCCTGTATAGCCCTAGATCCTCAAAATCCTGCGAGGTTTTTACTAGCTGTAAAACTCAGTGACACTGACAGGAAGTCGGTTGGTTGATTTTAGCTTGTCTGTGAGCCACATCAGCCTGGAGATAATCTATCGGGACCATTAGCTTTGCTGACACACTTGACTTCATCTAATTCCCTGACATTAGGGATTGACCAGAGCAGATAACATCTGATGTCTTTGTGTTATTGTGGATTACCTTATGTGGCCCTACTGTTAACTAATTTGAATGGGCTATAATATGATTTCTTATCACTTTTTTATTTATCAGTAACTGGTTTCAGCCTTCAGCTTTAGGTTGATTCTTTCAAGTTTGCTGTTGATTTACATATTCATGAGGAGGAGGTTCATTGTAACCCACAGATGAAGCGGGCAGATGCTTGTTTGATAGAAGAAAAATGTTTTAATTACAATAAATTACCTATTTTTAACATTTAAAGCTTGGAGAATGCTTAACATGATACTTATCTATGATATTTTAAAAAAGCAAGCATTTAATTTCAACCTTCAGTATCTTAAAACAGCTTCAAGATTAGAAAGTCCCACCTCATATCTTGTAGTTAGTCATTATTTAACTTAAGCTACAGCATTTATAACATCAGCATCTGTTATGATGTAATGTTTTTTAATCAAATATCTTATTTACAGTGCAATACTACAGTATGCTTTAAATAACCACTGTGATTAGTGCAATAAAAAGAGTAAAAAAGTTTACAATTTAGTTAGTTAGAAAGTCTGACACTGTTTGAATGTGTTGTTCGCATTGATGTGTTCAAACATAATACAGCATTGGATCTAATAGGATCTCAGTCCCCTAAATAAAGCAGCGTGGCTATCAGATAATGCATACAAGCTGGGTTACTGCATGCAACCATGTTATTTCATTGTGATTAACAAGTTTTGTTTGCATCCAAATGTGTGCAGTGGGTAAGTTCTTTAACATTCCCTGAATTTCTATAGTTCACTTATATCACATTCAGATACAGAATCAGTCTTGATGAATCCACTTGATGATAAATATATATGAAAACAAATAGTATGTGAATAACAAAAATACAAACATATTTGGTTCTATCCTAGGTTTAGCCTTAGACTACAGTTTGGATTCAGAACCATTATGTTCTATCTGCACACTAACCACCTTTGAAACAGCTTTTAAGGGTCTATCACAATGTATTCATAGGTATTTAACCACCAACTCAAGATGCAGTGGACAGAGTTGACAGAACTAAAGACAACAAAAGGAAAGTTTTTCTTCTCAAATGATTAACTGTAACTATAATGCCTTATGTTGAAATACAGGTGCAGTCTTTAGAGAGACAGTTACATCAGCAAGGATAATGAACCCCTGAGTGTCTCACTTGAATGCACAAATAGAAAGCACACAGTCCATCTCAAACTATAAGAGTGTGTGTGTGTGTGTGTGTGTGTGAGAGAGAGAGAGAGAGAGAGAGAGAGAGAGACTTGGTTTAGATTTTTTGTAAATTCACAGAAGAATGACAAAGCAGTG
>JAUBNQ010000017.1:12731745-12745486 GCA_032353495.1 Ctenopoma kingsleyae | reverse complement strand
TTTTGGACCATCTGGAGGGGTTTGATGGTGACTGCGGAAGCTCCAGCCAGGAGAGAGTTACAATAGTCGAGTCTAGAGATGACCATTGCCTGAACAAGGAGCTGTGCAACCTGTTGTGAGAGAAAAGGTCTAATTTTTCGAATGTTATAGAGAGTGAACCTGCAGGACCTGGAGATTGCAGCTACATGATCGTTCAGACTCAGTTTGTCTTCTATCCAAAACCCCAGGGCTTTTCACAGACTCTGTAGGTGTTAGCAATAGCAAGCCAAATTGAATTGAGATATTTTGCTGAGGAGAGTGGTTGCCTGGAAAGATCTGAATTTCAGTTTTGGAGTTTAATTGGAGGTGTCACTCAGACATCCATGCCGATATGTCCAAGAGACAGGGCAAAATTTTAGCTGAAATAGTGGTATCCTCTGGTGGGAAAGACAGACAGAGCTGAGTGTCGTCAGCATAGGTGTGGTAGGAAAAGCCATGGGATTGGATGATGTGACCAAGTGATAGAGTGCATAATGAGAAAAGAAGGGGGCCAAGGACAGAGCCTTGTGGAACCCCTGTGGCTACCTTAGAGAATGTAGATGTCTCACCTCCCATGAGACCTGGAAGGACCTGTCTTGAAGATAGGAGGTGAACCAATTATGTACGGTTCCTGTAATTCCTAAAACTGACAGTGTGGTGAGAAGAATTTGGTGGTTAACCGTGTCAAAGGCAGCCGACAGATCTAGTAGGATGAGGACGGATGATCTACGAGTAGCTCTTGCAGCACGAAGGTCATATACCATTGTCAGGAGGGAGGTCTCAGTCGAATGTCCTTTCCTGAAACCAGACTGAAAAGGGTCAAGTAGATCATGTGCATGCAGAAATGTAGAAAGTTGTGCCAGTCGTTCCAGAATTTTTGAAAGAAATAGAAGGTGGGAGACTGGGCGGTTGCTGTCCAGTAGGGAAGGGTTTAGTGTGGGTTTTTTAAGCAAGAGAGAGCCTGTTTGAATGCAGTGGGAAATGTTCCTGTTGCAAGTGAAGAATTAAGAATGTGTATCAGAGCAGATGTTATGGTAGGTTGTATGGACTGTAGAAGGTGTGAGGGGATAGGGTCCAGGGGGCAGGTGGTGGGGTGACTTGTCTGGAGGAGTTTGGACACGTCCAAATCCGAGAGTGGAGTGAAGGCAGACACTGTTCTCAGGAGTAGCAGAGAGGTGGCATCTCAGGTTAGGGGGTGAGAATTGTTTGCTAATGGAAGCAACCTTCTCTGTGAAGAAGGTGGCAAAGTCTTCAGGTGAGAGAGAAGTAGAGGGGGGAGGTGGGGGAGGGTTCAAGAGGCAGTTGAAGGTAGAAAATAGTTTGTGTCTTTGCAGTTGCTTACCTTGTCCTGGAAGTATGTAATTTTGGCTGTGCTGACAGCAGCAGAGAAAGATGTTAAGAGAGATTTATACTTACTAAGGTCAACTGGGCACTTGGATTTCTTCCATCTCCTTTCAGCTGCTCCAAGATGAGTCCTATGGAACCTCATCAGAGATCCACAGAGAGGGCGGAGTCGCACGTGTCAGTTTTGAGGTGAGAGGGCAGAGTCTATCAAGGCAAGAGGTTAGTGTAGAACAGAAGGTATCTGTGGCACAGTTAGGGTCCTGAATAGAGAGAATATCTAGGAGTGGAAGTGCAGAGGAAATAGCAGAAGACAGCTGAGTAGGGGAGAGGGTGCGGAGATTACGGCGAAAATGGGTTAAATGCAATGTGGATGTGGTGCGTGCTTGGGGGGACGGTCTTAATCACACTTGCTGCCTATGTTTTGGTTGAAATTCCTTGAGCACGATAGCACAGCTCACACATTCTTATTGAAAATTACTGAGTATGCCTGGTTTTAAAAGTTTCTCTATAAATGCTGACTAATGCTAAAGAATGACTGTCATACACAGAGTATTCAGGCCTCTTTATACACACTTTATCTTTCACTTAAATAGTTAAAGTTGACATTTTGAAAAATAGTGTGTTAGAGCCTTCTTCTGCTGTTGCCATATTCTCAGGTCATGTGCAGTCTTTTCCGGACCTCCCTCCCTGTATTTGGTTACATTAATTCTTCCTTGTCTTCTAAGAATTCTCCCTGTCCCTGCTGCCATGTGATGAACAATATCTGGTGCTCAACAGACATAAAGTTGTTGTGCCCAAAAGCTCAGAACATCTTATTCCTCATGTTTTCAGCTTACAAGCCATACTATTGGTCATTAGTGACCACCAACAATTTCCTCCAATGTGAGCGCTGGGTAACAGAAAACTGGCAATTATATAATTTAAAAGTAAATCTACATAACAAAGTAGTCTTAAATGTGAAGGGATCTCTATGCTTTATGAAGTGACTTCACTTTAAAATCAAAGCGGTTTGGACTGTTCCCAGAGCTCTGGTTTGTGAGCAAAATCACATACTCCTTACTTTAATCAGTACCTTTGGGTTTCTGCTGCAAAGAGAAAGATTTTTGCATTCTAAAGGTCTTTGCTTTAAGGTAGAGTTGTGTTGAAAATTCAATTTCTGTCCGATCTTAGTTTTTGTGGATAAATGCTTAATCTTGTCCCAGCAATGTCAAAAGAAAGTTTTACCATACTGGTAAAAGAATGTTATATAGAAGAAAACAATAATTAAACTTTCATAAATACTCCTAGAAGCAATTTCTTATAACAATAAAATCGTATTCCATCCTGCTTCAAGACCACAATCATCGTGCCCCTTGCTAAAAGGATCCTGCCCATCTGCCTGAATGATTACAGGCCAGTAGCACTCACTTCAATCATCATGAAGTGTTTTGAGAGGGTGTTGCTGGCCCACATCTAGAGCAACATACCAGACACTCTGGAGCCCCTGCAGTATGCCTACTGTCCCAACAGGTCCACCTCAGATGCTATTGCAGCTGCACTACACTACTCCCTCTCACACCTTGAGAACAAAGACTCATACATCAGGTTGCTCTTTGTGGACTACAGCTCCGCCTTTAACACGGTTATCCCCCACAAACTCACACTCAAACTGTTTGCACTTGGCCTGCACCCCACCCTCTGTGACTGGCTCCTAGACTTTCTGACTGGCAGGCCCCAGTCTGTCAGGATTGGAAATAGGACTTCAGCCAGCATCATCACAAACACAGGCACCCCACAGGGATGCGTCCTCAGCCCCATTCTCTACACCCTCTTCACTCACGACTGTGTCACCTCCCACAAGGATAACATCATCCTGAAGTGTGCAGACGACACCGCGGTGATAGGTAGAGAGATTGTACCTCAATTCTACCCTCAGGCAGGAGGTATAGAAGTGTGAAATGCAGGACTACCAGGCTAAAGAACTCTTTCTTCCCCAAGGTCATTAGACTCCTAAACCACTGACTGTAGTTACAATTTCTCTACCTCATCTGACTTGTTTACAGTTATAGTTTGCACATGAGCATTTGCACACCAAATGCTGTCTATTGCACATGCACATTTTGCACAACTCATACATCACACACTAATCTGCGCCTTTTACATTTTTACTTCCATTCTGTTGTTATAATTAAGTTGCCTTTATTTACTTGCTACTTTAGCTTTAGCTTACTTTTATTCTTTTATGTGGCATATGGTGTGGACTGCAAAGAAAGAATTTCATTGTACAGGGAAACATGTTTATTTACTGTGCACATGACAATAAACCCTTTGAATCTTGAATCTTGAATCTTAATTGCAGGACAACTCTTGCTATGATGAACTCATAACCTCATGTCTGGTTGTATATGTTAGTTGCTATCAAGCTAGAATCAAGTTGGCCAAAAGTTATTCAACCTAAACAATCATACTGAACCTGGTTGAAAGAGTTCACATGAATATAACAAATGAACACAGCACAGATGAATGTATTTTCATTTTGACGAACTGAGAAGGCATTTGTCATAAAGGTATTCAGAAACTAATACATAAGTTCAGATGGTGTCACTGCACATTGGGCTTGTTTAATGAGAACTAGACCACTGGTGCACAATATGTGCTGTTAGTCACCATGTTAGTACTGCAGTCTGGGCATTCCCATTAGTTAGAGAGGTTTGGAGGTGAGAATAAAATGGTTGTCTGACTGTCTGGCAGAAAAAGGACTAGAGGTGTAAAGCCAACACTGGCTCTATCCAGCATTATGGGATAAGAATGGTTTGTTTGGATGGATATTTACAGGCAGGCCCGCCGACAGGCCTGGGTGTATCCCTATCCCCCCCAGGCAGTTTTCACTCGCTTCATTTAAAGCGCTCCGCGCTGCGATCGCAGCATAAACAGCTGACCGCCGTCCGATTGGCGTTTCTCTGTGGGCCCAGTTCTGGGCCCCCTCTGGACAGTTCTGGGCACCCCCCTGTCCGTGGACCTGGGACAACATACCCATTTGTCCCCCCTGTCAGCAGGCCTGATTACAGGCATTACAATATGTAGAAAAGGTGAGATGCTGTTTGACTGTAGTGTAAGGACTGTGACAGAGGTTCATAACAGTTATAAATGCTGTTTAATTTAGAGCTTTGTGGATTTCCACTGTTAGCCCATTAGTCATGAGCAGCTCTTACAGATTATCATTACACTACAAGTATTATTCTGTCCTGCCATGCACCCTATGTGAGATTCTTTTATAATGTACATGTTTGTTCTCTGTCAGCCAGTCCTTAAAGGAAGGTTTTGCAGGTTTTCCAGTTCTTGACAATAGTCTGCCATCCAGTCAATGCCATCTGTGTCAAATTCTTTGTCCAGTTCTTCAGTTAAACAGATAATCTTCTATGTTATGGATGGACTAGAAATTCATGTATTATGATGAGAAACTGGACACCTACTGTGCATTTACAAGCTGAAGTTCCAGTGGTAATGCAAATTTTAAAATGGAGTTTTAAAATCTTTTAAACCATTTAAATCTTTTGTCATCATTTGGGAGCTTTGGATTTGTCCCATTCCTGTTCATTAAATTATCCAAAATCAACATTTCCATTAATTTGTTCTGGATCTCGAGCACCGTCATAAGTATGTGCTGTACAGTCACTGATTCAAATATAAATCCCAAATTCAATCTACAAGTGAGCGAAAGTAAAATACAGCATCACCAGTAATGTTGACCACCTTTCATTTCATTATAAAAATGTAAATGTTTTTAAATGTGTGTGTGCTTATGTGAGTGAATGGGTGAATGAGAAGCAGTGCAAAAGCACTTTGCGTACCAATAAGCTAGAAAAGTGTTATGCAAGTGCAGACCATTTACCATTTATGGACATTCCTTCTATAGTCTCAGTTTTTAACTAACCTAATCTTGTTTTTTTAATTAAGTGATTCAGTGTAATCCATCCAGCCATTCATTTATTTTAGCCTCACAGATTGCCTGGAGCCACTCCTGTCACAGACCAAGAGGCTGGATACACCCTGGACACGTCACCAGTCTATCACAGAGGTGACAAAACAGAAAAGCGGACAACCATACACATTCACATTCATACCCACAGGCAATTTAGTGTCATCAATGAATCTTAATGCTTTGGATTTTGGGAGGAAAGTACCTGTGGGAAAGCTACACAGGTATAGGGAAAAATGCTAACTCATAAATCTGCCAGATGGTGGATTTGAACCCAGGATGTCCTTAAATTACCACCTTGTAATGTGAAAGCAACACTTGTAAGAAGTAACACACTGACTGGTTGGCAGACAGTAGATGATGGTGCTACTAAGGAATTTTTCTGTCTAAGGACACCTCAACATTTAACCAAGATGAACCAGGAGTCGAGCCATTCAACCAGGAGTTTATAGATGACTGCTCTACCAACTAAGCTACTGCCACTCCAGGAACTGGTACGTTGATAATAAACATCGTTTTTCTCCACTGTTTAACAATGCTGTAGAATGAACGGGTATATGCATTTTTTTAAAAACATATGGTGACATTTCATACCTTCTGTTTATTCCAGATGCAATTAGAAATATTAAACGTCTCTGAAAAACATTTGTGATGATTTCAGTAGAGCCACACAAAGACATGTACACATGGACTTTCAGTCTGATTCTTCAAATCAAAGTTATTTTAATTACGTGTTTCCAACTAGTAAACTGCTTAATTTTTCAATATCAAAGTTGTAATTACGAGTGGGAAACCATTTCTTTGTGCCTATTGTTGATGAATTCTTAAATAACACTGAACACAGAGCTTAAGTTTTCTTTACAGCGGAAAGGTTTGTAAAATGAATTAAAGCAGCAACACGGAAACTGGATTTTCAAAAGAACCACAACACAACAACCTCAATGTTTATTTACATTGCTCTACACTTCAGAAAGAAACATTACCAGAAAAAGAATCATATTAAGTCACCACTGAAGTTATTTTGATACTATTTACTGTAATTTTTTTCACCAACAACCATTCAGTATATTTACGCTGTGTTATTAGCTCTCTATGCATGAATGTAAAGAGTGTAATCTGACTGAATCTCACTGTATTTAAGTCACTGCTAATGCAAACCCAATATTTCTTACAGTTGACATCAAAAGCATTCAACTGAACTCAAATGCCAAAAAAAACTGTAAGTATATACATATATACTGTAGGTAGTGCTGGGCAGAGATTAAAAAATTTAATCGCGATTAATCGCATGAGTTTTCTACGATTAATCGCGATTAATTGCACTGTTACTGGCAAAATTGAATAATGAATTCAAAAGTAGTTTATTGGACACGTTTATTATATAATAAAGTATATAGTAGGCTACTTTTAAAGTATATATAAAAGTACTGCTCTATGAGCAGAAGTTCAATAACATTTGGTTTGTATTTTAAAGAAATACAACAGTATTCACTCTACACAGTAGAAGTTCAATATTTCTTGTATATCTCAACTTAAATAATGCGTCAACCGGCATGTAGCCTTCTCAGTTGCTCTGTCTTTTCTCATACTTTTTAACTTTTTTTCTTCATTTTTCTTTTATTTGTGCTTGATTTGTACTCTGTGTTTAGCTTGTGCCCTCTCAATCGAGTGGGTTGAGAGAGTTTTTATCACTGTTATTGCCATGGAAATGTTACTCTCATTGAGTGTTGGGACCGCGGCGCAGCATCTCCGTACTTTGTTTACTCACACATACACCGACACGCAGAGCGCACGTCGCAAAATCTGTCAAAAAAGCGTTTTTTAAACACAGTTGTTAATTTGCCTGCTGTCATTTAAAGAAACACATGAACGTCATGAATCCTGTAAGTGTTTGTGTTGGTGTGGGTTTGTTTGGGTGATTTGCTGCATTGGTTCTGTTATGGAAAGCTGCAGCAGTATTAGGCCCACCCCCAAATGCTCTTAGTGGTTGAGACGCTTCTTGATGCCAATCCAAAGCCAGTACTCATCGATGTCCCGCCCCTCCTCTGGTCCATTGTTTGTCTGCATGTGTATTCAGAGCCAGTGAGCAACGGACTTTCATCACCATAATAATAATAATAATACTAAAAGTACGTTAACACGATAAAATAATTATCGGCGTTAATAAAGTAATGCGTTAACAAGATAATAACGCGTTAACGTGGCCAGCCCTTGTATTAATATGAGTTGTTTTTGGAATGCTTCCATGTATTGTGCTGACAGAGCCAGAGAACCTCTATGCATTTTTGTTGCCATCACAGTAACAGCTGGATGTGTCAGTCCACATTCAAAGACTAATACAGGATGTGCAGTACTACTATTCTCCCATTACTGATAATTTATGATTAAAACCATGACTTAAAGATATGAATGCCTTTAAATTTGATCCAGTTATATAATCTATTTACAACAAAGAAACAAGCTGAGCCCTGTCAATGAATATCACTACCCTGTTAGGCAGTTGGCATGCTTCAACCAAAGAGAGGCTAGAACTAGCCACTAAAAGCTCATACATACACAATTTGCTAAACAACTTTAAAATAAATAATAAAAATAAACAGCATGGGTAAAAAATATATTATTTATAATACTCCTGTTGAAGGGGCAAAACAATACTTCGCTGGTCCTGAATTAGCTTCCACTTTAAGCACAAGATTCACATAAAATGTCCATCTGGCAGTACCGCAGAAATGTTCTGCTATGAAGTTTATAACTGCCTCAAGGACTTCTTTTTTACACGGCATGCTCATTGTCCACGCTTTTTTAATTCAATTAAGGAACACTTAGTGTGGCATCTCTGCTATTGTTTTCATACTTAGGTGTACAGGGTTATTAAAGAAGAAAGCATGTTAAGTCATTTGTTATCCCTGGCATTATAATAAACATGTTGGCTTTGGGCAAAGCCTGTAGGTTGTCTGTGCAGTTCAGATTGATACTGCTGCCATATCTAGAGCTATACACCTCATTATCTTAAGAGGATGCTTAAGAGGAGATGAATCTCAGAGAGAGTGTGGATGACAAAGCACAAGGCATTGAAACACATGCACATATACTGTAATTGTTAATTTTTATACAGTACTTTGAAGAAGTATTTGCCCCCTTCATGATTTTTCTTTTTGCATATTAGTCACACTTCAGATTCAGATCATCAAACAAATTCTAATACTACACAAAGATAACCAGATTAAATACAAAATACAGTTTTTCAATGATGATTTTATTTATTAAGGGACAAAAGCTGTCCTTCCTAGTGAACTGTTACCTGATCACTCCTAACAAATTCCTAACAACTCACTCCAATTCACTCCTAACAAACCTGCAAATTCAGAAAACAAGTATTATATGTATTAAAACTACGATTAAAAACATACAGAAAAAAGTATATACAAAAATTCAAAAGACTCCTGAAATGACTGTTTCACTACATTTAGTGACCCCTCTAGTGCATCACTTTCAAAAAAGTGACCATCGACAAATCTAGTGACTTTTTCTGGTGTTATTGAAGAATTTTGGAGACTCTGATGTGAAAGCATGAATCGTTCTCGTTCTAAACCTTTGACACAGTTAAAGTCACAGACAACCTTGTGGAGCTCCGTTGTTAAGGGTTGTTGTTCCTATGTGGAAGTAGAAAAACCTATGCACACAGGCAGCTGTTTAATCCTATATCCATCGGTTTGGTGAACAGTTTTGGGGGACTATTGTATTGAAAGCTGAGCTGTAGTCAATGATAGTCAGGGGCTGCTTTGCTGGAACCATAAATTCTGCACTCTACCAGAAAATCCTGAAGCAGAATGTCAGGCCATCAGTGTGTGACCTCAAGCTCAACTACACTTATGGGATTATGCAACAGGACAATGATCCAAAACACACCAGCAGGTGCAGCAAGTTTTGGAGTTTCCTACCCATAGTCCAGACTTTATTCTGATAGACTGTGGCATGACCTTACACTGGCCATCCATGCTCGAAAGCCCTCCATTGTGGCCGAATTACAACATTTCTGCAAAGAAAAGTAGGCCAAAATTCCTTCACATTGATGCGAAAGACTGATTGCCAGTTATTGCAAATGCGTGATAGCAGTTGTTGTGACCAAGGGTCTGTGTAATATTAACATTTTTTTGATGATCTGAATCATTTATATGTGACAGATATGCCAAAAAATATTTATTTTTAACAGCACTAAAGGAAGGATGCAGGAATGAATTTCAAAAAAATGTATGTGCATAAGTGATCTGGTGTCAAAATGTCAAGAAAACTGAAATAAATTTTTTGCCCCCAGGCATATAGAATTGGATGTATAAAATAACAGACAAAAGAGAATACAGATCAGATAGAACAAAGACATTTAACCTCTTTGCCCCAGTTATTCCCGACTGAGATACACACTTATTTTGGTAACTTTATTTTTTCAACTCAAGCACTGCTTCTTGACACATATAACCCCATGGGTTTTCTGTCAGGGAAGGCTTGATTTTACTAATTGGTACCAAAGCTGGTAATTGGAGCTGTGGAAACGAAAGGGAGAATCGGAGTACATGCTCTTGGGAAATATGTGTGTGCAACCTAATTTTCCACCTTTACTCATTGTTTTTTCTTCTGACTACAGAGAGGATCAGTGTATTGTCACAACAAAATGCCCAGTAGAAAAATACAACATCGGTGTTTCCCCTAGGTTTCCAGTGTTGGGGGGGGCGGGGGCGGTGCCTTTTGCGGGGGTGTGGGTGGTGGATTGCTGACACGGGACAAACCATTCACGGGATTAGCCCCTGTTCTGTTTCCCCAGCGTAGAAGCGTGTCAAACCTTCATTCACTTTCTGGTTTGAAACGTCTCTGCCACTGTACTTTCACTATTTATCTCGGTTATGATTCTGTTTTTGTAGTTTTGCAGCGGTTATTGTGTATTTTAAATATGCAGACATTCCTGATGTAGCACACAAGCACAGCGTGTGGAAAACTTCAGAAAATAATTGTCACACTCTGACTGATCCCAAATCTGTGTCGGGGACGATTAATAATCATGAATAATTAATAGAGTTAGTGCTATGGACACCTGTAGAAATGCGCACAGAAGTTCTCACTGTGGAGATGTTCACATAGAACCTTTACTCGATCTCTCCAAACAAAAACTACATACAGCTGGAAGGTTCCAGACTGTAGAAATATGTTATTTAATGTTAGAAACATAACAACAACATAATGAGGAAAATGCACTAAAGTCATTTAAATAGATGGTTTTGTTTTCGTTTGCCATTATCAGCTGTACAATGGCAACATAATTGAAAAAAAATTTGCTCAGCTCCCAGGACCGGTGCAGAACTCCACTGCACAGAGATCAGAGAAGAATAGTAAACGTGAGTATAGAAATGACGCCGCCATGTAAATAAGCTAAATAACATGAGGCCGTTTAATTAGTTTAATAAAAGAACAAGGTACAGATGTGTTCTATAGGAAAGGAAACCTGAAATAACTTCCGCTGTGATCTGGTGCCGCCCTTGTATAATGGTAGGGGAAACACTGAACATGAAAAACAAACATACGTATTGCATCCAGCAATATATACATATATGTTGTATATGTATAAATATATTGTTATAAAATATACAGGCTTCAGTGGTATGTTTTCATAATTATGATACGAAGATTAACATAAACATGCATAGTGTCATAAAACAGTGCTTTATTGGGTGCACTGATTTTTTTCATTTGCTGATACTGACCCCAACCCCTGGTGGGTTATGCAGAGTTTGTCTCAAACTTACTTTTAAGGCCACCGTCATTTGCAATCTCCTGCAATTGACCCTCTTGCCGCATGGACATTCTCAGTGCACCAGGCATGTTTACAAACAGAGCGCATTAAGAGGAGCTGACGGCAGAGAATCATTTTTTCCAAAATAAAAGACTGTGATTGTTTCAAACTTGTGTGAAAACGGATTTTTTTTTTTTTTTCTTTTTGTGTGGCCTGGTACCAAGTGACCCACGGATCAGCCCGGTGGTTCGGGACCTCTGGCTTAAGGCATAGTTAACACTTATGGTCTTACAATGAAAACCTGTCATTCTCTTTGTTGAAGCACATGAATGTGACAAAGTATTAGCAGTAGTTTTATGCACTTTAGGTTATCATTGGAAATAAAGTGTAAGAGAATATAGTAATAATAATAATGTAGATCTGTGTTCCTTGTGCTGCTTAATAGGGTCATTTTGTGGTTGACACTAATCCAACAGTTCAGATTATTGAATCTCTAGTTTACAATAATTAATAGCATTTCAGGGTTGAGCTGATATTACTGTTTTTGCTCTGGTGTTTTTGAACTACAGTTTCATGTGAGGACTACTTACTGTAGAAATTCAGTTTGTCCACTATTACGATGCCTTTTTTCTCACATATTTTGTAGACGATTTCTGTCAGTTCACTTTGGAATTTCATCGAATTCCTATAGTAGGGACACCCCACAAGGTCTTATTTGTAAAGCATTGACAGGTATGATAGGTAGGTAGGTAGATAAGTAAATAAACGGATAGACGATACATGCGCAATAAGCGCAATAATCTAATGTGTTTATATAACGGAAGACACAATTTCTCAGTGAACATTTTGGCCTAATTTCTTCCAGCCATGTTGTCTCTTCTTGGTAGCGAAACAATGTTCCCATCAAATGCGCAGGTCATATTCTATTGTCAGCTACATTAGCAGCTTTAAACCCCGTCACTCTGCAACTGCCACATACTATGCACCATGAGAAATACAGTACATGCAATTTATCATGGGATATCATCAATAAAGGGAAGCGGGGTAAGCATAAAAAAGCATCAACTGTGAAATAGTGGAATTTGAGGAACAGTCCTTTCTGACTGCAGCAACAGTACTTGTTATTCTTTGGTGTCTGAGTTGCTCAGTCTACCCCAATATGTTGTGACACTGACAACCAAACAACATTTTATTTATTTATTTATTTTATGTGATGTGAATTGGCACACCGAGACGTACTGTCAGCTTGTACATATCACTGCTTGGTGAAAAACAGGTATCTCCAAAATGTCAACTTTTCAGGAACTGAAAAACTGTCATGTTTTTATCTTGGTCACAAAGTACTTTAGAGATGTTGCTAAGAGATGTTTTTTAGGCCTTTTTGAACCTAAGAACTTTAAGAATTATCTAAACCCTTAAAGAAATATGCAGTCCCTCAATTTATCAATATTTATTAAAATATAAAAAACACAAGCATAATTCTTGTTGGTATAGCCTAGTATAGATGATGTAGAAACATATATGAAGAGAATCAATAAATTAATATTTGACTACTTAACTCAAATCAACTTTATTTATATAGCGCCAAATCATAACATAAGTCATCTCAAGGCACTTTACAGTGTAAGGTTTAAGACCTCGTTGGGGAGTGGTGTGTGTGTGTGTGTGTGTGTGTGGGGCGTGCGGTGTGTGGGTGGGGGGTTTTGATGCACGAAACATTCATTCACTTTTTGGATTGGAATGTCTCGGCTTCACTACTTATCTTGGTTATGATTCTGTTTTTGTTTTGCAGCAGTTATTTATTTTAAATATGATATTAAGACATTCCTGATGCAGCACACAAGCACAGCGTGTGGAAAAGTTCACAAAATAATTTACTGTCACATTCCGATCCTGAATCCTGAAAGTTAGTGCTGTGGTCACCTGCAGAGATGCGCACAGACATTCTCACTGTGGAGATGTTAATATGTTCCTATCACATCAAACACATAGGAAATCATTCTACATACAGCTGGAAGGTTCCAGACTGTAGAAATATGTTATTTAATGCTACAAAATAACAAGGAAAATGCACTAAAGTCAGATAAATGGATGGTTTTGTTTACTTAATATCAGCTGTACAGTGGGAATATGATGGAAAAAAAAAGAGCACCGCTCCCGGTGTGTGTTATGTGCATCGGTCTGCGCCGGTGTGTGCGTTTTGGCCTTTATACTTTAAAAGTCATATTTCCCGATGCGCGCTGTCTGTCCGCTGGTGTGTTCACCTGCGCATGCGTGTGTCTCCATGTGTACATCGCGGCAGAACCCGCGATACAGAGAGACAGAAATGACGGCGTCATATAAATACGATAAATAACATGAGGCTGTTTAGTTAGTTTAATAAAAGAACAACGTACAGACCTGTTCTATAGGCAGGGGTACCTGAAATGACATCTGTGAACTGGCACTGTACAGAAAATCTAATTACATAAAATTAACTTGACTGTCTTGGGGGGGTGGGGCGCCCCCCTTGTATAATGGTAGGGGAAACACTGATATACACATATATACATACAGAAGATCTGCAGAAAACCCAACAATCCCACTTGAGCAAGCACTAGGCAACAGTGGAGAGGAAAAACTCCCTTTAATGGAAGAAA
>JAUBNQ010000017.1:12683820-12724638 GCA_032353495.1 Ctenopoma kingsleyae | reverse complement strand
TTGTTTTGTTGAGGTGGGGCGTGAGAATATTTCTTCCTGCCAAGTGGGGAATGATAGAAAAAGTTTGAGAACCACTGGTGTAACCAAAGGTTGTTAACAAAATCATCAGGGTTTTTCAGCTGGAGAAATCAACCTTCTATTCAAACTTTCAATGCATTGCAGACCTTTTTTCTTTAAAGAAGAAGGTGTTGTTGAAAGTAAAATAATACTAAATACTTTTTTCCCAAATGGTTGTTTGTAAAATCATTTAATTTAAATTCCAGAATATACCCAGGGTGAACAGCATCTCAGAGAGGATTTGATTATTTTCTGCTACAATAGATTATCTTATGCATTGATATAAAATGTCAGGAATTCAATCAATTTTCTTGTTTTGTTAGTTTGTAGCACAGCAATTATACAACAGTGAGGATGTTTAACATTGGCAGCTCTCAAGATGAGTCAGAGCAGTGGTGATTTTGATTAGTAGTTTACCTGAGGAACAGGAATATATATAAGAATATGAAAAGGAATTAGACCGATCTTGTGTATTTGTTTTTTGTACAGAATGCCATTTCAAGACCTTATCACATCCATTTATTCAGTCCTTTCCCACATACACCTTCATATTAATACATGCATTCTCATAAACAAACAAGCTCACAACTGTCAGTAATCCTGGGCAAATCAGACACTCCCGAGACCTACCAAACAAAATCAGCTCACAATATAAACTCAGAGTTCAGCGGTGAATATTAAATTAAGGAGGTAAAGAATTAAACAAAGGTACAGGGTTAAATTAATAAATTAAGGAGCTCATATATATTTATAAATATAGAAATAAAAAGTTGAATCTCCCGTGGTCAGCCTCTGTAGACCTAGTGGTCTTTGAAGGCATCATTAGCTGGTTTTATCAGTGAATTGACCCTAAAACTAGTACCTGAGGGGCCTGACTGTAGTGGTACAGACATGAGTATATGAGTCTTGGATGGATAAAATAAGACTTTGAAGTGGATTTTCTATTTGAAGGATTATACATCTGGGATTTTTATTCATGCCCATTTTTTGTCCTCAAGGCTATGTGCTTGTGTTTTTTTTGTTTTTTTTTTCTTTTTGTTGCTGTTCACAAAGTGATTATTGTATTTATTTCCAACTTACTAAACATTATTTCTTACTAAAACAATGATACTTAGTAACAAATGAAATTTGGCGCATTTGAATTGCTTCCGTGTTTAATGAAAACTGTTTGTGGGAATAGGAAAAACTATTTTGTAACTACTGTACTAATGAGGGAATTTCATGGATTGAATCCTCAGAAGACTTGTGTTTGTAATATTTTACACAACCAAACATATAAAGTCACAAGATAACAAGAGTGCCTGGAGTGATGGTGAATACGGATTATTATATTATAGGCTTCAAAGCCTGTAAACCAAACAAGATTTTCTCTTTGTTGATTGTACTGGAAAATGGAGGTTTAAATACTTTACAATAAAGATGATTGCTTCAATACAGATGAAAATTTCATAAAATAATCATTTGTATTTCATGTGGATTTTCTTAATCCTAGTGTATGTTGTTATGACCTAGTTCAATATTGAAATTTTGTAAATACCCAATACTTGGTAATCCTTGAATACAATATGCACCCTTTGTCCCTGGTGACCTATTAGAAAAACAAACAAAAAAAAATCTAAACTCGTTTTGATTAGGAAATTCAGTGTGCAGAAACAGGCCCTCCCCAACACAAAGAGAACTGTAAGACCTTAATTTCCCTGAATTTTCATGAAAATAGTCTTTGTACGTTTGTGCACTGTTTGGTTTAATCAGTAGTGGAGGAGTTATTGTTTCCAATATGTTAATGCTGTTTTTTCCTACAGGAATACTGTCTTTGAAGTAATCTCTTTGGTTTGGTTCAAGCACTGCTCTCAGGGGAGGGAGTTGAACTTTTAAAATGCAATTTTTCTCTTACCACCCTTGAATAGTCGTACTATGGCAGTTCTAACCTTGAGCTGTCAAAACAGATAAATCCTTACAGATTGTATTCTGATTAGATTATCCGCTTAATCTGCAACACATGCATGGAACTGCAGGCAGTAGAAATGCCACTTGCGAAGCAGAGTTAATGCAATAATAGCTGGATGGTAATACTTGCTGGCAGATAGTGATGATACCACGGACAAACAATATTAATGGAACACTGATCCAACAGCTAACAATAACCAAATTTATTACACAAGAAGCTGACTTCCCCGACTGAGTTCAATAATGACCCTTTTCACCGTAGCCATCTTTCCAGGAACTCTGGAACTTCTACACTTTGGTGGACCCATACATTTTCTCTTAAACTCAATTGCCCAGGAAACCCAGGGTAGGATTTGATGTTCTCAACATCTCTGTCACACAGCTTTCACTAAACAGAGACAATATTGGTAATTGCTAATATGAACTTTAGGACATAGGGTATAAATTACATTTATTATGATTGTTAAATGAAAGTTAAAAAGAAACTTAACAGGATAATACATACCATTGAAGCATTGAGAAAAATTAAACTTAATTTAAAGTTTTCAGTGCCTTTCAACATCAGTATAACATCATGTTATGTTATCATGGACAAATTTAACACCTCAAATAAAGCCATTGACCTCTCAAACAATAAAATAAAGAAGGCTTGTAGTTTCTGAGTTTAGTTCATAAGATTATTGAGTTTCAGTTTTGTTGAAAAAGATGGATAAAATACTTTATTATGACTTATGTGAAATCTTTGCATGATTTTTCTTGGCTTGTGTACACATGTATATTTATAGTTTATTGACTTTATTTACTGTAATTTCAAAAATCCCATGGACTTCATAAAATAACCATCCACATGACCAATGTGGTATAGTGTGTTGTAAATTGTATACTATATAGTGTGTGCATGTGCACACTTGTATGTATGCAGTTGCATGTGTGCCTTTGCATCTCGGCAGACATTTGTAAGTTTGAGTGTGTGTTTTTGATGACTGATTGATGTGATTTGATTACTGACAATCTCTGCTTTTTGCCTTTGATTAAGCATCTCAGCAGTAAAGGTTTGTCTTCAGCACCACTTTAGTGAACCAAAGTTCACTAAAATAAGTGTTTTGGTCATAGATAGTGCTGCTATTAAGGTTAGAAATTCTAGATTCTGGCAGTAATTCATATTTTGTTTTGGACAAACACAGCAATCCAACTGTAATCCAATTTGAGAGGATTTTGGAACATCTGGACAAATGTTAAAATCTTGTAAAGATTTTCCAGTGATATTCAAAACAGTGAAATCTAATTAAAATATTACTTCAATTTATTATCTACTCTTGGAAGCCTGAAGAGAAAAACACAATAAATTCCAGAAAGTTACATAATTGTCGGCATCAGTATGACAAATAAGGTTGAGTACAGATAGAGTAGTTTTGTTGAAAAATACAACTTTGATGGTAGAAATAGCACAGCACAGGACAACGTGAGTCTGGTTAAAGTTGCTTAATGATAAATTTCATTGTTTGAACAGATCCTGTGAGTGCATATTTATGGCTGCAAATATTGGGATGATACAGTTTTCCCAGGGTTGCACGTTGTAGAGTATCCAACTGTATCTCATTTAGTCTTTTATCTATGGTAAGGTTGAGCAGTCCAACTTCCCTGAGATTTTCTTCTATTGATTAAATAAGTGCTTTTGTTTTCTTGCGACAAAATGCATTCACAAGATGCCAATTCTAATAACTTTGCTTAAAAGCGGTTGATATGCCTGACGTTTATCCAACTTCTGAGGATGGACCATCCTTCAAAACATTTTATAGAATGGAAAAAAAAAATCTGCAATCAAAGGCTGCTCTTGTTGTTTAAGTAGTACATGTTACACTGTGATAAGGCAATGAAGGGCCATACATGACTGGATGACTCTACTCCAATTTTGAAATAGAAGTCCTTGATATTCAGTAAATATGTTTAAATGTGCTCAAATAAAAGTAAAGATTCTGTATTCTAACAATGCTATTTTATTGGATTAATTCCTACAAAATGTTAAAGCCACACAAGATGGAAAGTATATTCAGAAACAAAATGACTGCAGTGGTTAGAGTAATTATACTGTATATATACTATAAAAAGATAATCAGGTAAAATATAATAAGGTACTCAAGAGATGGTGAATTGTGACAAAGTATTGTTGATGACTGTGTAAAGCCAGTTGTTTATTTAAACTAAAGAATGTACTTGTCTTTATTCAGACTGAACTCTATACCCACAGATACAGAAATGAATTAGCTGTTGGGCCGGCTAGTTATGAGATGAGAATGAATGAGTGTACTATATATATGATTTGTTGTGTACATTTCTGGTCTGTAATTTCACCTATGGTGAGAAAGTTGAGAAGCAACAGCTAAATGCACTACTTGCTTCTGTTTATCAGCTACCTATATACAATATAACTGACAATATAACTGTATGACTGAATATAATGACACTGATGTTAACCAACCTGAAACCATTCTGCACCTCACATAAATTTTTATTGTCCCAACTGAAAAAAAGCTCCTTAAGGCACAAAGGTGGATGTGAACCTCAAAACTCATAACATATTAAATATCAACAAATGAATATTTTATTATGTTTTCAATGCTATTTTACCTGTTAAAAGGGCTGTTGTGCACATTATGAGAACCAGTCAGATGACTCACAAAGATTCAGTCCTATTCTTACTATCTTTTTGTCTTAATGAAATACTGCACACAAATACTGCACTTCATTTTTACTTACAGGTTTGTTCAGTAAACTGGAGCACTTTTGTTTAGGGGTTTGTTTAAATGAGATTAAGAAAAAGAAATGTAAAAAAAAAAAAAGTGTTATTTAAAATAGAATTATCAATTAAAGAAAAGTTACAAAAATGTTTGTTTGTCAATTCTATTTCTTAGAAAGTTAGAAAATCCAATCCAAGACCAAATCTGAATTGGCAGGCCAGACTATTTAAGAAATCAGAAATCGTGATGGGCCAAGAAATTTGCATTTGGTGTAGACATACATTTTGATTTTAGTTAAACAGGACAACAGGTGGGATTTTTCATAGAGACCATACACAAAAAATGTTGACTTGTTTAACAAAAGATAATATACTCTTTCTAATTTAACATCAATAAGTAAACATGGCAGGCTGGAATAGCTTATGATTTTCCGATGAAAACAACAAATAAGACAATAAAGAGCAGGTACAGTAGATCTTTATTCACACTTTCACACACCTCACACAGTTTTAGTCAAATTATGTTAGCATCGAAGTGAATACTGTCCTTATAATGATTCTATAAATATTGTAAATAACACAGTAAACACAAACAACAAATTCTGGTATCCAGAAAACCAGTGAGTTAAAAGATCCTAAAACTTCTTTTGAGGTGAGGGGAACTGCTACAGCATGTTTTGCTGAGCAAGTCCCCATATTGCATCACAGTTTAACAGTATGAACCCATCCAAGTTGCAGGGGTTATGTGATACACTTTTCAGTTTCGCAGTAGATTGGTGGCAGTAATAAAGCAGCAGTGCACTACTCAAAAAAGTACAAATACTAAGCCAAACTGATTATAAACAATCAAAAAAAGTGAGTATTTATCTTAATTCTGTCAACTGTATGTAGTATTTTTATTACCCTCCCATTCAATATAACTTGGTATCCAGTCTCTAAACTGTTCAAATATTAAAACCTATACATGCTTGGAAAAACTCAGATCACCTCTGTTCTGGACACTTTGTCAGCTTATAACATATTTTATTTACCACCTTTGACAAATGGTTGAATTTGGCCTCAAGCTGCAATATATTACAGACTTTATAGCCTCCAGTGACCCAGTGAATGACTTCAGACCCTCAGGCAGGGTCCTTGCCAATCCATAAAGACTCACAGTCACCATACAAAAGACCTGAAGGCAAATGTTTCTTATACTGATGAACCCCCAGGCTAGTACCTCTTCTACCTTGACAACAATAACACATCATGTTGAATGCAGCCAGAACAGGAATATTCATTAATAGCAGTAATACTAGCCATAGTTGTTTCACTTCCCAATTACGGTGACCAGAAAATTTACAGTTATCCATTTCAGCTGGTAACTAAATACTCATAACATTGTATTTTACCTGACCACATACAGTGCGTGGGCATGATTGGGTGTAGCTTGAGGTTGCTTTGGTGAACACATAGTGACACACTTCTGCATCACTACAGCATGGTGAAAAGATCTCCTGAAAAACCTCTTGAGTTCAGTAAAAACAAGTTTACGGCATGTGTTCAGTCACTCTTTAAAGAAACCAGCTGCTTACCATTATAACATAATGGTAGTTGCAAAAACAGCCTTCTATTCACACTTGGTTTATAGACATCTCACTGTGATGCTTGTTCCATATATGTAGTCTTAATGTTTATAATGCCACGTTGTCTTGGTTTTACATGGCCCTGTGGTGAGTTTGCATGATTTCACTTTTATGTATTTTGGTTGTGTAAAATATATGCAATTTTTTAGAACATTTGGTAGACCCTTGTGCTACTCTACAATATCTTTGTATTTGGATTGGTTCAAATCTAATAACGTATTTGTAATTTGGCTCTTTTTAAAATTTTCATATCATATCCTTCTTTTATAAACACAATGGTTTTGATAATGATATTAACTCTACCAGGCTTGGCCAAATCTAATAAGCATTTGGTGTAATTTGCCAACTCTTAGCAACTTCACAAATCATTAGAGGCATGAAGTTCAAAGTACATATTGCCTCAAGCTACATATTCTTTGTTTTCAGGAAGACTATCAGGAATAGTCTGTTGAAATGCGTTTAGTGTGGTCACTACTGTGTATTGATAAACATGAGGAAAAGAGGAATTGAAAGGAGAGATTGTACAAAAAAGTTATTAGATCAACCTATGCTTGTAGTCTATCCAAGAAGTGGTCATTAGAAACTGTTTTTATTTTTGTATTTATTCATGATCTAACTTAATTACTATCTTGATAATCTTGATATTTTTCTTTTATTATTACAGAGGCCATGGGTTATCAGCAGTTCTGTCAACAAGGCCTTGATTTCTGTGTAATGCTGAAATCGAAACTGTCCCAGCAGCTCATATAGACCCATTCATGTTTTGAACCTTGAAGAAAATGGGTTCAGGTATCTGGCAAAAAAAGTAAAAAAGAAAAACAAATTAAGAGTACTTATCTCATCCAACCTTTTTAAGTACTGAAAGATTGCTTTTCTTTCATGCCTAGTAACTCTCATTATATACCACCCAGGGGGTAAAAAAGCAGTTTAGGAATCTTAAAAACAAATTCCATGTTTTGTGGTGACTGTTAAATAAACAAATAAAAGAAAGAACAATAAGCTACATCACTTGTGTCATGTGGACAATGAATCAATCTTTTATTCTATGTCAACAGCAGTGGTGGCTGGTGAAATTATTGTTTGGGGGGGCGCACTTTTTCAAGTCAGTTTTCAGAAGCACTCTAACCACATATCACCACTAGCATAAACCAAAGCACCATTAGCATCCATCACACTGCTTTAAAAGATTAAATTAACATGAAAATACACAGTCTGTCTTTTCAGTCATTTACTATTACTAAGTAATAGTCTCTCCTTCAACTGAGAACATGGAGTCAAGCAGCTCATTCTGCACTGTTTTAGATGGTAAATGGTAACTGGTCTGCACTTATATAGTGCTTTTCTAGCTATACTGGTACTCAAAGCGCTTTACACTGCTTCGTATTCACCCATTTGCACACACAAGCACACACACACTCACACACACTCACACACCGATGGCAGAGCTGCTATGCAGCTGACCTGACACACTGGGGGCAACATGCCAGGTTTTTGTGTGAGTGTTCACTTTCATCATGACCACGCAACATAAGCTCAAATGCACCACAGAATATAATGCAGTCTGTTATCTTAGACAAAATGTGAGGGTTTTTGTCCACCTCTTCATTATGTCATCTCATTATACTCTATCCTGTAGCTTTCATTAAGCTGCGTAGCTATATTCACATTACTAATATTGTAAGAGACATAGCAGTTAGCATTTTCCATGTTTCCATGTTTTCTCACTTTATTAGGAGAATGTATTAAATCTGTATTACCTGTCTGAATCCAGACTCATTCTTTTCCTAACAGCTGACAGAGGAGGCAGGAAAAACAAACTAAAGAACATTTTTAACCTACACTTGAATGCAGATTATACATAGTACTCATGGTCTGTATAATGTATAGATTGTTTATTTAAATTTTAATGTTTTTCTAAAATTATTTTATGTGATTCCTATCTTCTTCTTCATGTGAGACAGGTGGGGCCACGCCCAAGCGCCCTCTATTGACGGGTCGCCACTGATCAACAGTCAGAGACATTTCTCGCTTTAACAGTACTGTTCTGTAGTATATTTTTATGTATCCATATCTAAAAACAGGGAACAAACATTGCCTCATATCTGAAGAGCAGAGTTTAACAAAATTTGAAATAATACCAATACAGTGGAACCTTGGATTGTGAGCATGATTCGTTCCGCAAATGTCCTCGTAATCCAAAACACTCGTATATCAAAGCGAATTTCCCCATAAGAAATAATGGAAACTCAGATGATTCGTTTCACAACCCAAAAATATTTGTAGAAAAATGATTGATACGAAATATAAAGTAAAACCAGTCAAGCCAACATTCACTTTCTGGACTGAAACGCTCTGGCCAGTGCGCTTTCACTAGTTCTCTCATTAATGAAACCTGTTTCTGTACTTTTGCCGCGGTTATTGTGCAAATGTAAATATGCAGACATCCCTCACACAGTACGAGGACAGCAAACAATATCATTTACTGTTCTGACCGATCCTGATTAATCATGAATAGTTAATGACGTTACTGATGTTGTGACAGCTGCAGAAATGCGCACAGAAGTTCTCACTGTGGAGATGTTTCATATGGATCCTTTTACTAAGCGACGTCTACAAATTGACAGGAGATAATTCTACATATAGCTGGAAGCTACATACAAAATATAGTGACTTATTAATGTTAATTAATGTTCTGAAACAACTCGAATTATGCTGGAACGAGGAGACAATATAAGTGAGTCTCATTCATCTAATACGCTGCAGAGAAAAGCTGTGATCATGTGAGGCTTGGTAGACAAAGCGTATACATACTGCTCGTATTGTAGGACATCGCTCATTCATCAAGTTAAAATGTATTAAAATTTCTTGCTCGTCTTGCAAAACACTCGTAGACCAAGTTACTTGCAATTCAAGGTTCCACTGTACTATTTACATAAAAGATATGCATTCCTACTCTTTCCTTTCCCAGTGTCAGCGAGCACATCCCTACACACCGACTAACACACACACATGCACACCTCCTACACCCGACCCAACTCTCCTACACACGTTGGTGTTTCTAATCAATGCCTAACCCCATAATTCCAACCCTAATGTTATAGTCGTCACTCTCAAACAAACCTGATGCTTTGAGGACCATTCAGTCTCAATATGTTGTTGCAATAATGATATGGCCAAAATGCCAGATTTTAAAAATCATCAAATAAAACATTGACTGTATAAAAACAATGTATTTTAAAAAATGGTAAAAAGTTTGCAAAACAAACAAACAATTTACCATTAAATTATGGAAAAATGCCAAATGTTATTTTAACTTTAAAATGTAAATAAAAGCAAGAAAATGCTGCATTTTGGCCAAAAAGCTTTGCTAAATGGGGCAGGTTGGCTAATATGCCCTCTCTAAAAGCCCACATTGCAAAACACAAGAAAAGCAGCCAGAATAGCAAAAACATGAGCTTATGTAACTTTTTTTCTCTTAGGCAGTTTTTTAAAATAAAATGTAATATTGTACCAGCGTTTCAAAAAAGAGATGGTTCCTTAATCAACGTACAGTACTTTACAGAGACCAGACAGTTTCAAATAATCTAACATCTCAACCAAAGGTCAGGGGAGTTGTTATTTTTACACACCACACCACAAGTTCATACGCTGCATCAAATGCATTAAGACATACTATACATGCACTTTGTACAGTGACATTTAGATTTTTTCTTTGTTCTTAATGCTCAGACTCTGACTAAATAGTTTTTGTTCCACTCATCTCTGTAATCCTACCTATGACTATAACTGTTGTTGTTAAATGACGGGTCTCTGTGTCCTATTGTAAGTTCGTTATTTAAAGGGCTTCATATTGTACTTATCTACTTAAAGGTAACATTTCCAGCTTATTGAGACAGTGACTCAATAAATAAGGATAACTGAAAACAACCAAGATTAAGTCATTAAACATTTTATGAATACAACTATCACAATTTTACCAATCAGAATAGTTAATTGTGAGGGAAGTTTTGGTTTGAAATCATGTTGTTTGTCATTGACGACTTGAAAAGAATTACTCACACATTTCCACTGACCATTAGTGATACCGCTGGTGTGAAGACTTTGTGATTTAACTCATAAAATCCTAATTTATGAAACCTGTTTGTTTTTGTTTTCCGTATGTGGTGTGAAATGAAACATTAAACATAGCAAATATCAAATAATCAAAGAATATAATGTATAAAATATGGACTGGTTTTATATTTCCTTCACTTAATCACAAAACAAACTTCATTACTTTGTTTTATAGCATCTGTCCTTCTGTGCTTATCTCTGTAGTTCATTCACATTCTATTCCTCTTTTAGACTCTGTTTATTGTGCTAATCTCATGTTCCCTCTAACCCAAACATCTATTTTCTTCTGTCTATTTCCTTTGTTCCTCTCACTTATTGTCTTTGCCTTGTGCTGTCTACTTACCTCGTTCACACTGACAGCTGCATCTCTAATAACTATTGAAGGATGGCCACAGTTTTTTCTTTTCTTCTTGACTCATATCTACCTCTGGGAGCTGGTTAGGCCTACCACATGTGAGATGAATGGAGGATCAAATGCAATAAAATATTCTCAGATTTAGTATTTTCCATCAGTCTCTAAGGAGAGGACCAGGTATATAGGGAAAAAGTCACTTAGATTGGCCCGTATATTGCTCGGGAATGTGGGGAGACTTTGGAGTTTGTATTTATGCATTTTGCTATAAAACAGTTGTGTGCATTGATTTCAAAGAAGCATTATATAAAGAGGATGTATCAGGTGGTTGAGAGGCATCTGTATTTACTATAGTGTTGTTTGAAGGCTGGCCATTTTACTATATATTGTTTTTTTTCCTCCCTTTTGATATGTGGTTGTGTATGTTCACTTGTAAGTCTGTGTGATGTTCAGTCATGGAAAAGGTTAAGTATAGCATCAACAGGGGCAACACTCCTTGTGGCTATACAAGTTTAATACCAATTGGCTTGTGTGTTTTACTATAGCATTTGTAGAAAATCTGTCGTTTAGTGTGTCCTGATCTGTAGGTGAGCCATCAAAATAGATATGAGTGGGAGAAGCTAAGCATATGGTACACAAAGTTTGAATTGTATCACAATAAAGTGTTCCATTAATGGTATTTCTTAGGAGGAATATTTTATCCATATGCATAGTACCATAGGTATGATTAAAGTGTTTCTTTAACTTTCTTCTTTAACTGTCTTCCATAGTGTAGCTGAGGAAGTTAGTCACTCTACATTTGGGTGAAGATCCATAAGCAACTCTCAACTGTGTGTGTCTGTGTGTATTGTTTTTATTACATTTGTTTGTCAAGTATGTTGTTTTAGTATGTAGGTGGGGTTATTACATTTTTAAGTTTATAGCATTGAAATAAAATAGATTATTAAGCATTTTATCTTTGTGCAGCCCTCATGCTTCTCTACCAGCTTAGTCAGAAGGACTGCTGGTTCTTGTTCTATAATTCTTACATTTCTATGAATAATGGAAGAGACTTTCAGAGCGAAGGTGCATCCTGCACTCCTGAAGCCCAAGGTTCCCAATTAGAAGCGTGGATTGGTGCCAGAGCACATGTTTCTGCACTGTATTTGTTGGCACTTTTGAGATATACTCTCCTGAAGAATTAATGAAACCAGCAAACAAAGCAGTACTTGCCACAGATATTTCATTCTGCCTTCACAAATTTGCTATTGTGCAACAAGAGATTGTCACATAGCAGACCGGGGTGCTACTTTTGTAAATGGCTGAGGGTGCACAAATGCATTGTCTTTGTAACTATTTTGTTTTTTTTTGTAGCGCTAAATAGGTTACTGTCATCAACAAACATTGGCATTGTAAGTCATAGGGCAAAGGCCACAGTTTGCATTGCCTCAACTGTAGAACTGTGTAGAAGAAAAAGTCAGCTAATCACATTGTCTTTTTCAAAGAAGCTGAAAAAGATTACATTTGCAATAGCCAGTCTAGACAAAATAACAAATGACAGAATGTGTATTTGTGTTTTTAATTTTTTAGAAAGTTGTTGAATTGAAAGCATAGAGGTCCCTGTAGTACATTTGTTTTCTGAATTTCACAATGTGAACAGCCTTGGCCTGGCAAAATTTAGCCATTGCCCCTCAGAAATGTACTGTGGATTTAAACTGCATGAGCATTCAGCAGACCATGAGGTCTTGTACATTTTGAATTTATAAAATACAACATAGCCAGTTCCTTAAAGGAATAAAGTATGCCTTATTTGACTTTCTAGAAAATACTGTATGCCAGTTTTCTGAGAATATAGACTCCTCTGAGCCAAGCTGTGCCAAAGTTTGGAGAATAAATTGGGTATTGGGCAAGCGGTCATGTTACCAGCTGCCAGAATGTATCTTCTGTTTTTGGTTGACATCGTTATGACATTATTTGAGGCTTTTCTTGCTTTTCTTTTGTTTTTGAATTTTACATGATGCCTCCTGTTGTTTGACTCGGTGAAACAACATCACCATTAAAAGCATTTGTGTGTTTTTATGTCTGAATGAGATAAATTATTAAAATCCTTATCATCATTAACAATTAAAAATAGAAAACAAAATGACTTACAAAACAACTTATTTTCTGCAAATAGGTAAGAAATTACTATTTTTTTATTCATTTTAATTTAAAACACTTTTGTAAATGCAGGACAGCACTATGCCTCATTTGTTGGTTAGTTGATTATTAGTTAAAGAGCTACCTCCAGTGGATTATGTTCAAATCAGACAACTGTTTCACATTAGCAATTAAAAATAGGGCTCTGAAATGTGAATTGTCTTACAATAATTTTGATACCTTGCAACTGCAGGTTAGTTGGACTGCTGTAAACTAGAGCTGGAGACAAAGACATGCTCATTCACTTAACCAACATATCATGATGACCTCTACATTTTTGGCAGAATTAAATGAGCATTGCATTCCTTGCTGTACTGGCACTAAAATTTGCCTGGTTAAGTTATCACTGCATGTAAATGTGAATATTTCTGATCCACATTAGGTTTCTCCTGTTTAAAATTAATTGTTTATCTAGAAATTATTGCAAGAATGCAATTGACAAAAGACCGAATTAAAGACATTTAGTGACACACGTGTTCAAAAGCTGCATGATTGTACATAGTCTCCAGAAAGTCAATAGGACAATTAATATGCCCTTGGAGACATATAAATGGATGGGGTAAGAAAATGCTGACAAACACAGTTCCATACAATGTTATTCTAATCTAATTATATTATAAAAAGTCAATGGAGGAAATTATAAAACTTCTGTCTGTGTTTAACTATAAACACAGACAAAAGCTCTTAAGCTAGCCATCTACATCTGATTCTTCTCATTATTTCAGTGACACTGGTGATTGTATTAACACTGTCACAGTGTGTTTTATGACAGCATTTTTCTTGTAGTTTTCCATAGAATAGTTTGAATTTAAACTGTATATTCACTAAAAATGAATATATGGTTTTACCTTGCAAATGATATACAGTAGAGTGGCCACCTAGCTATACAGTAGGAAGGTTTGACCATGCAATATGTCTTCTTCCTGTGTATGTGTGTGTGTGTCTATGTGCACTTCTACTTGTGTGAAGGGTGTCCAGTGTCCTTGGACTTCCAGTAGAGGTCAGCTATCACAGGTCTCTCTCTTCCTCTTTTTTCCTTCATCACCTTCTCTCTCTCTCTCGCTCTCTGGCTGTCTTATTCAAAGGCCTACGCTCACTCTGTAACCATGGCAAGTAGCTGCCATCACCTTTGTAGGTCGGGCAAATTACACAACGTGTCATGTTGGTTGTGTAGCAGGTAGCAAGGCCCATGGGAGATTTAGTGGCTTTAATTACATTTCTCTTGCTGGCCGTTGAGAAGAAAGGAATTAAATGGGACTGTTTTCTTAATCAGCTCTCGCTCGGTGGGTAACCACCCTAGCTTTCCAAATGAAAAAGTGCACTGGAGCATAAACTCTATGCTGCATCCAGTCATGCCTGTGTGGTAAACAGTGGTGCGTATGTGTGTTTATTTGTATTCAGTGTGGTTTGAGGATGGACATTTATTGCCATTTCCATGCTCTGTTCAGTGTAGGCTTTACTTTTCTGTGGAGTTGGATGGAAATATGTTTCTATTGATTGCTGTCCTTGGAAAGAGAACAGATGCTGATGGTGGTGTTGAAATAGTCTCAGCATGAGAAACATGAACTTTTTTTGTGAGTAAATAGATGATATACTGTAGGGCTAGGCAGGACAAAGAATTACTTTAAGGAATGGAATGCATGATTCAGTAGATATACAAAGCTTATTAGAGAAATACAATAGATAATTGTAACAAGTGAGTAAGCCAAGACAATGAAAATTGTTCATTGTAGCAGTTTCGTTACATTTTATTCCTCAGCTCTTTACTCTTGCCTTACATTTCTTGTATGCAACTGCTAATCACTACCTCACCTTCTCCATCTCATGCTTTCCCCTGTCATACTTTATTCTTTTTACATTACTTTTACATTATATTTTTTCTAGTTTGATTCCACTTCCCTTTTTACTCTTTCCTTGACTTCAGCATCCATTTTTCCTCTGGATGCACTCCAAGATGTTTGAGCTGCAGCTGTGAATTTACTGCCCCATCAGGTGCTTCTAATGTATAAAGTAGAGCATATAATGGTTATTGAACAGGGGAGAGTTATGGTGCATGGTATTTATATCCTTGGCCCTTGTGTCCGATAACATGATATTGAGATTGAGCTGCCCACCAAGCACAGAGTGATTTGAGGAATACAAGGCACTCCATGCACAGAGTAAAGATCAGAACAGGGAATGGGGATCCTATAAATGAAATAGGGCCAGTGTGTTATGAGATAAGAAGGTCCAGAGGTAAGGTAAGGCATTAATCCTGATGTGTTATGACATGGTAATATCAGAGGTCAAGAAGGATGTGAAGGATAAAGTCATGACCCTTGATCTGAGACTGATGTTGAGGTTTGATTTGGTGATGTTTGACCTTGTTCCCTTAAGTAGAAAAGGCAAAGGGACCAATAAAAGTTAAACCCCTTGTGAGCCTAACTCAGAGATGGTCATTTGTGTGTCTTCATGTATCTATGTGTGTCCAATAGCAGCAGAAATCTGTTTGTAAACATAAGAGAAACCTGAGAGGCTGATGATTCTATGCTTAGTGCTGACATCAAGAGAGGGGTGCCACAGCATGGATCAATAGAACAAAGCGTTGGGTAAGAGAAACAAACAGTGAGCGATATGTAAAGAGCAGGAAGTTAAAAACAGCTGTATGATAAATGATTACGGAAGGTGACTTTCAAAAACTGTTCTTGGGAAGTGGTGTAATATGTATCAAAGCTTGTTGCTGATTTAGGACATATACAAACAAAACAGGCAGAGTTTGGCCTTGCCTGTAAAATTAATGGCACATGTCACTGGACATGTTGCACAATATTTGTCTTAGAGGATGGCAAAGAGCCCAACTGGGAAACCTTGAGGGTTAAGAAGATTATTTTTTGCTATTTGCAGTAAATTACTCTTCAAATAAAACAAAATGCCATTAAATAACAATTGAAAACAACATATTGTTAAAACTTCAGAATAAGGATGTCACCAAAGTGAAATACTGGGCAAAAGGAGCCACAGTTATACTGTCTTTTGGCTGGTTGGCTTGATTCTTGGCTGTAATTCATGGGGTGCTCACAGAGAAATAATTTTACATTGCCAAGCTTATAGAGGGATGTGTCAGTAGTGTTTATCACTGGACAGTAGACTATGTGCTTCACAATATCTTCGGAAAAACTAATCCTGACAGTTACTCTTCCAGAAGAAAAATATGTCTGCAGAAGTTGCCATGGTTTATTGATTATGCTGAAATAAATAGTTATTATGGTAACTTGTAGCCAAACAGTGATGTATAGGGACAGTGTATGTGAGTCACGTGGACAGAAAAACTGGAAAATAGAGACTATATACTCATAATTGTGATACATAGTCTGCCTTTGCTTTTCTGTTATCCTTGTGGCTCTTTTTTATATGCATGTAATGTGTGGGTGTTGGTGTGTGTTTGGATAGTAGTGGTTTCATCAATGGAATTGGAACTAGGATTGCCCAGGCAGTGCACAATTTCAATTATCCCTTGCTCAGATATAACATCTAATAAATGAAAACTCCTACGTTTTCAAATAGATTTCCCCAGTATGTTCTGTTATATCTGTACAGCTTCCGGATTAGGCAGCATAGCTCTGTACACCAGCTGTTTTACAGTTTGTTTTCATTTTATTCTTCCATCAGCCAACCTAATGACCTCCTGCCCTTACTGCCTTCCTTTCATAAACTGTTGCCCTGATCAATCCTTTGAGTTATGCAGGGGTAGTTGATCCAATCAGCCAAGCAAAAATATCATCTAATATGCTTCTATTTTTCTAACACTAGCAAATCACATATGATAAGACACTTCTTCCATCTACTATTTCCCAGGAGATATTCCACTTTTCTTCCTTGTACTTATTTTTTAGTACAGATGCTGATACTTTCCTGCATGTTGATGTACAATTAGAATTACTATAACCGCACACTTGTGCTTTGGCTCAGGAACTGAGCTGTAATGTAACTGCTAATGCTATTTTAAAGTGTGACTACTAAAAGCATTACTGAATCACCTCACCAATAAATAAAATGATCAGCATCAATTAGTCTAATAATGTTAAAATACACTGCACAACTGGCCCAAATGCATTTTTGTCAAATTGCCATTGTCATTTCAATCTCATGAATTTGTATGACACCAAAATTACTGTGATTTTGAATTATCACAAAATGGGCAAACATTAAGTTCAGATTTCAGCTCCTCTTAGTTGTCCTGAACTGAACCAGTCATTGAACCAGTGTGTTTACATCATTTTGTGGTTTGCTATTTTCAAACCGATTGCTCAAGTAAATTCACTTGCCCCTGATCACAGACTGCTAAAACACTATTTTGCATCTCCACTTGAAGCACTCGTTAAAAGTTCAGCTGCTTTGCATAATATGCTAAAGTTCTCATCTTACTCTTACATTTGGCTTACACTTGTTTTCTGTCCCACTTGTTCCTCTCTCATGGAAGTGAATATGTGTTCCTGAGTTAGGGATTGAAGAGCTAGGTTGACCGCGAAGGCCATTTTCAAGATGTGTGGCAGTGGACAATTAGCACCACTTTTGAAACAACAAACAACTTCAGTTTGTCAGCATCCTGACCTATGTATGTCTGGGATGCAGCATCCCAGCATTACTAGATAAGATCCTCCTACGGCTTCCATGCTCAGTCAGACCTGAATATTTCATTGTGAAGCAAAAGTATGATATTTTTCACTGCCATCCTTTCTCTCTAGAGAAGTGTGTACGTGACTGCCCATCTGAGGTAAAGTGGGAGGCACTAGGTGATTTTGAAGTGCGTCTGTTTTGGCAGCAGATTTGCACTGAGATTTAAGGGTATATTCTGTGTGTCGTCACAACCCGCTGTGAAGCCTCAAGAAGACAAGCTAATCCTGGTTCCCCTAAGCCCCCTTAGACAGAAATCAATACCCTGTCTTCCTACACATTACTGACCCAAATTAAATAGAAAATCCATAGAGATGTAAAACAGAGGAAAACAAAAACAATGAAAAGAGGGAATTGATTCTAGAATGTATATGACCGGACATACTGTATGATGACACAAACATCATTATGAGTATTGATATATACAGTAAGCTTGTTCAGTCATTTTGAGGTCAGCTCAACGATTATAGATAGATAATTGTGATTTGTTTAGTAGTGAGATCAGTCAAGTTACAGGGAACCAAAATAACTACAAGTTATGAACTAATAATGTAATACAGCTATAAATGTGGAATTTACATGTTTTCTTTCCCCATTTTTATTTCATATCACTTTATAACAAGCTGCTGTATGTCATTTTATTTGATGTTTCAGAAAAAGTGCAAAACGCTCTCGCTCTTTATCTCTGTCTCTTTGTCCAGTCGTTCCTGACCAAAGGCCAGAAAATGTACAAGTAGTGCGTATTCACACTGTCACTCTGTTTCTGTCCAACATGTTATTTCTCTAAGGTGTTAGTGGGCCACAGTAACAATATGACCAAGACCAACATGAACAATAATTACTTACCTACTGTATGTCATTCTCATAGTAGAATAGGCCCTGTAACACATTTCATTGTGGGCAGTATTGCTCAGCTGCTCAGTCTAACAATGGACTTATTTCTTTTGTCCCGTGGTGGGTTTCAGAGGAGGGCTTTGAACAACATGCCAGAAGTACTTTGAGGAGCATGGCCAATCTGTGGCCAGTTTTTGTTCATCTTCAGAGAGGGTTTATTGCTCATACAATTACAATAATTCTAAACTTACAGTACTTTACTGTAATAAGAAGCTGACATAAATTTCCTGATTTAAAGTTTAAGGTTAAAGAAACAACTTTTAGTGAGGGACTTTATGCTTTCTCGATCTTTTAATGTATTACCCTCTTGAGGATAAGGTAATGATTTTTTTTTCTCAAGGTCTTGTTTATCCGTAAGTCCTCAGTAGCATACATACCCACTTAAACAGCAAATGTGTTACTGCAATTTGAAATGACCAATATAAAATTTTAAAATGAACCATTTTTATGTTAATCTTTATATTTTATATTAGTTGACAGCTTATGAAACTCAAGAGAGAGCTCAAGAGAACCATGAAATGCTATGATGGGTGGCAGTGTTTCCTCTACCATTATACAAGGGGGGCACCCCTCCCCCCATGAAGATAATTGTATTAATTAATAAATTTAATTAATTGATTAATTAATTATATTTTCCATAAAGCACCAGATCACAGCAGAAGCCATTTAAGGTTCCTGTTTCTATACAACAGGTCTGTATGTTGTCCTTTTATTAAACTAAACTAAACTAAACAGTTATTTATCATATTTATATGTTGGCATAATTTCTGTCTCTCTGTAATGTGCATGGCGGTCCGTGTGACAGTAATTTTTTTTGTAAACCTCTCTACACGCTGTCCTGTGCTGCATCAGGAATGTCTGCATATTTAAAATACACAATAAGAATCAAAATCAGCTTTATTTGCCAAGTATGCTAGCACATACAAGGAATTTGCTTCTGGTCTGTTGTGGCTCTTCTAGGACAGTACAGACACTGACAATAACAACAAAGAATAGATTACAGACAACAGCTACAGGGTTGGTTGTGAAAAACAGTAAGTTATAGACAATAAATTACAGACAGTGTGACACATAGACAGCAAGGCAAGACAGTGTGTGTGTGTGTGTGTGGAGCAGATACAGAAACAGTTTACAGTGATCATCAGGTGCAGTGGGTTGCATTGTAGTGTGTAGTTTATGTTCATATAGCAGCAACAATCAGTTGTTGATCAGTGTTATTTGCCTGATGGAAGAAGCTGTTCTTGTGTCTGGTAGTTCTAGCAAACAGAGCTCTGTAGCGTTTACCAGAGGGGAGAAGCTGGAAGAGGTTTTGTCCAGGGTTTTGTCCGCTGCAAAACTACGAAAACAGAATCATAACCGAGAAGTAGTGAAAGTACGGTGGCCGAGATGTTTCAATCCAGAAAGTGAATGGAAAGGTCTCCTTCTCCCTCCCCCATTAAAGTTTTCATGGGGGGCACACATTTTCAGCATTATTAAGGTTTGAGTCTGACATCTAGTCTGTTCTCTGCTGAAGATGAAGTGAAGATTTGAATTATGGCACCTGTTCAAAATAAAAGGTCACACATGGATTAGTGATACAGACTGCCTTTGAAGTCAGAAATGACCTATTAAGTCACTAACACATTAGAAAAGAGGCTATTCAGGGAAACAAATGGGTGGTTTAGACAGGCATGTCTCAACCCATTCCTGGCATGTCATAAGAAATCATACATCTTGAGACAGTTGAAACCATCCTTGAATCTCTGACAGAATGAGGACCTGGTATAAATAATTAGTACAGTTTTCAACATGTTTATCATTAGAAGTGAAAAAAGCCTGGCATACAGCATACAAGGTTACACATTCGTAGACATAAAGATGATTCCACTTAAAATAATGGACTGAACTGGAGCAGACATGACAGTGCTTCAGACAGGAAACTGAAATATAGAAGAAGTTCTGTCTCTCCACAGCTGTGTGTCACTCTGGCTCCTTGAGTGGCACTGGCACATTATCATGGTGTCAGAACAGAAATCCTTCCTCCCCCTATTCTCTCCCTCTAAAACTAGCACAGGTCCCTTGGGGGCACAAGGGAGATGGCTTCAAATTGATAATCACCAGTATTCATTATCGTGGCTCCTGGATTTACTCTTGAGTTCATTTCCTAATTACTTGATTATGTATCGAAAATTATTCATTAATGTTTTCCATTTGCAACAGTTTGCACAAGTCATTAATTACTTTGAGTCTCTCTCGATAAGTAATGATTTGTTCCCACTATGATATACCCTGTCTGCTGATTCCTTGTCACATACAGGCACATTGTTGTACACCAAGTGTTGAAGCATTTTCTGTTGTAGTGAAGCCAGGCCACTGACTGCTCAGGTAAATTAACAGAATGTCCTGATAATCATTATTGAAAGTTGAAAAAGGTTACATATCCAGGGTATCCAAGTAGTGTCAATGTTAAACCAAATTCAATAAAACATCTAATAGAAATGGGAACTTTGTAAAATCTAAATAATGAGGAAATGTCATTACCTAAGATTTTGTTAGTTTTAATCAAACTTTTTTGTTGTGTGAACATTACACACTACTCAGAATGTGAATGCCAGTCTCCAGTGCCATAGTCCTTCATTTTGTACATTGGACATCCACATGAGCTCCTCAAACTAATGACGTAAATAAAGTATAGGCAGAAATTACATTTCCTGTTAGCACATAATTGGGAAAGAAAGTAGTATCATCAAAGTCTAGGAGAAAGAGATGCTAACCTTCATTATATTTTCTTTCATAGTGTGGATATCTTCAGTATTATTGTACAGTATTATTGTATGTGGTACATACTAAAAATAAAGAAAAAACACTGAAGAAGAAGGTGTTTCAATGGTTCTGAGTAACAGCAAAGTTTGTTTTGATAATATTAAAATTTGTGCTATTTAAATTGAATGGCAGTCAAAATCCCCTAGCTTTATAATTTTATATTCTAATAAAATACATAAAAAAATAACAAGGGAAATTGTCATATCGCAAACTGTAATTTAAATAATAGATTATATGCCACCTTTGTGCTTTCTATGAAAATATTAACATCAAAAGAAGGATTCTGAATGTATCAGTAATCCATTTGTTCTTTTGTCATTTTCAGCTCTATATATCTTCTCTATTATCTCCTTTTTTTCATGAGAAACAAATGTAAAAAACAATGCTGTAATGCCATTAGAGTTCTTTTAGATTGATATTGAATTGCCTTACGTTCTCTTTAAGTGCATTTCAAAGTATGGCAGACATCCTTTGGGAAAACACAGATGGAGTGTTTACCATCCCTGTGTCATTTCATATTTTTCTTATTTGTTTAGTTTTGAATGCTCTCAGTTGGACATGTCCTCCCCTTTTCCTTTTTTCACTCTTTAAAAATGTTTTACGTCAGATAAAACAGACATTTTAGGGCAGTGACTAAGAGACATATCCAGGCCTCAGATAGAATGTTGACAGTTGTTTAAAAGCTTTTATTCCACTGAAAAATGTGATGTTGCATGTGGGTAAAGCTTAGTATTTTTAGTTTACATTGTTTTTTTGGCATTGCAGCCACTTTGACTTAAGCAGTTTGAGAGAAACAGAAGAAGAAACAAAAACAGTAAAAGGAAGAAAAAAAAGAGGAAGAGTGAGAATGTTGAGGGTTGTCTTTGGGGCATCTTAAGAAAATGTATACAGCCACAGAACAAAAGGCCTGTTGAAGGGAAGGTACAATGAAGGTAAGTTATGTATACTATAGCAGCTGTGATTCACATTTGTTTTGCTTTTCTTGTAAGCTGGTGCTCCCAGCCCTCCAGAAGTTAGGGGACATCACTGGAAAAGTCATTTTGACTCATTTGTAATTCAGGGCATTTTGGAGGTCTAGACCTGTGTAGCTAATGCCTGAACCTATCAGAAATTATAGTCAGTAAGGGTTGGGGTATCCTGTTTGTGTGACAGTAAATACCTTAAACATATTTCTGCACCATTTGACCAAGCTTTTCAGCATGCAAAAACACGGATCTGCTGAGTAAGCATGCCTGTCTGTTCGAGGAGTTATTCATATAGATAGTATTGTGCCCCTAACTGACAGTATCAAATAATATTGCACATATCAGTTTAATCTGCTGATATATTTTATCTTCTTATCTATCTGCTTATCTTCCTCTATGAGGAAAATGTGTGAATTTAAGTTCAGCACTGGTTAGCAATGTTTTTACTTAAGTGGGAAATTATCAACACATATCAACACATTATCAACACAACACAAAGTTTAGAAGTCTTGGTCATGTACCACAAAATGTCAGACCCAAGTACACACAAGAACACAGAGGGTTGAGGGTGAAAATAGATTTAATGAAACAAAAGGCTGATTAAAACATATAACAGGGAAATCCAAAACTAAACTGAAAATCACTCCAGATGGAGGCAAACAGCACTGAGAAACTAGAAATAACCAAAACTAACTACAAGCAGAAACTAGATAACTGAACGGGGGAAAGAGACTAATACAAGGTTATTCAAAAAGAATCAACCAATTTTGCAGCCCTATTTCTCAGTCTTTCAGCATCTTTAGAGTGTGACTTTTCCCTGAGGGGATATGTTAAAGATAATGTTGTTGTTCCGCCATTACCCAATAACCTGGATGACTCGAACAACAACAGAGATCAGATGTGCTGCAAATGGTGGCCACATTGAACACTTGTAGGACAGGAAATAAAATTTGATTAACAGTACAATACTTGGTTGGAATTATGATGTACTTTTCCTTAATAAAATATAGCTGAATGAAATCAGTTCATTCTTTTTGAATAACTAGTGGCAGCTGGGGATAATTTGGGTGAGTGTGTGAGTTAGGACTAGGAGCATGGCTGAACAGGGGTGTGGCCAGGTGAGTATGTATATCAGGGTGTATGCAAGAAAGGACAGGGCAGGACAGGAAAGACAGGAAAAAACAGAGACACAGAGAAATCCAAAATAAAACATGAAGAGACATGAACCATGTGAGGTATTGGCAAACGAAGGATGGTTTTTTTAAATGTTATTAAAGTAGTCTAAAGATGTTACAAATAACAATGATGATACAGACATGTTACATTAGTTAAACTCTAAAACAAAACTTGTAAGTTTTGATGATGATGTAAGAAATCTTTGATGATACCTCTTCAGTCCTATAGTGGTACATTGTGCTTTCAAAGATGAGTGGTCAGAAAGAAGACAAATGTCCATTTAAAGGAGCTGATTGGGAAACTGCAGTAATCTAAACTGACTGTTACAGACCTGAAATAAACCTGTACAAGAAGTGGAGTTATTTTTTCCACATCAAAATATGTATTCATCAGGAGCCAAATTCAGGTCAGCAGTCTGTTCTGTCACCTTGTATTCAGTCAGCTGAAATGCTGGTGTTTGTATGGCCACATACTGTAACACACAGCAATAAAGCTAGTAAAGCTCCATGTCATCTTCTCTGGAACAGTTGAAGTGGATGGGGGCTGGTTTTATGGGTCAAAGAAGAGAATTATTTCAAGAACTGTGCAGCACAGTTCAGACATGCTAAACATGAACACAGCAATGTAACCTGTTCTGTTCAGTAGCTCTATTTGCAAAAAAAGACCTGAGAAGTATGTATAATTTAAGAACTTCTGTTTAATATAATGCTGGAAGGTTTACAATTGTGTAGCTATCAGTTTGTAGAAAACATCTTGTATCCTCCAGGTTTACACAAAAATGCTGTCATGTATGATATGTAAAATGTTGCATGTGCCATGAGTGAGGTTCTTCCGTTGCCCGTTGGCAGTCATTGATATGCAGGACTGTGCTTCAGTGAGAGAAATGTTGTTTTCTACAAGGCTCTCTGTGCACCTGAGTCACTCATTGAGCAGTCTCTTTATCAGAGCAGAGCAGCAGGATGGAAGAGCACATCTTGGGCTGATAGTGGGGCTGCTGCTCTTGACTAATCCTGCTCACTGCAGCTGAAATAAAGAAATAAATAACCCAGGACTTGAGAAAGAAAGGGGGTGAAAAAATTCAGTTGTATAGAGAACAGTTCAAAGACTTTCGTTCATATAGAGGAGATCACTATTTCTGATCTATACAGAAGAGAATGTAGAGACAGTATACTGGCTTGGAAAGACAGATAAAACTAGAGATTGTGTGTGGTGTGTGTGTCTGTGTGTGTGTGTGTGATCACAGTACATTTAAAAACATCGTATTGATTTTTACAAATCAAGTTTTCAAGTGTATTAAATATGAGAAGGCTTCACAAGTATTAAAACAAGTACATTCTATTGTAATGGCTTCTACACAACCTTCTGGTGTACATTTTATGGTGTCTGAGTTCAAAACCTGTTATTGCATTTAACACCCAAGACAGACATTAGTGTGGTAAAAGGAGGTGAAGAAAAGGAAAGATTGCTGTAAGTTCGATAGTTTCCTTTCTCTATTCTGTTTGTGTAAATCATATTGCTAAGCCTTTTAAACATGGAGGCAGACAGACAATGTTGCATTTAAAGATTTCTTACGTGTGTCCAGCATTGTAGACTTATCTTTCATATCCGGTCTTTTCAGTGTTCCCACAAATGGGAACAAAATCAGTAAATGTGCCTTTATAATGTAGTAGACCAATTTTTCATTACATTAAATCATTACAGTTTACACAAGCTACTGACTGAATATAGAAAGTGTTAACAGGGGATAACACTACTATGAGCCTTAAAGCCTTGATGGGAGGTGGGATCTGGCTCCAATCATGTCAGCCACAAAGAAAACCTGGTCAAGCCCTTAAACTAGTTCATTACTCAATTTTCTAATTTACTGGGAGTAATAAACATATACTCCAAGGAGTTATTTAATTGCAGGAGTTTACAACATTGCATTCCTTAAGGAGGCTCAACAGTTACTGAATAAAGCTAAGATTAAAGTTGAGCAGAACATATATTACATCTGACAAAAAATATATATATATAAAATCAAATTCTGTAAAACTTAAAAAATGAGCAGAAGCTCTCTAGGTTAATTTATACACTTACATATACTCAACACAAGTTAAATGAAAGCATTTCAGAGCAAAGCACTGTGATTTATCTGCCAAAGGCACATGAATGTGCAACATAGACAGTCAAAGTGGAGAGACTGGAGCTTTGGGAAGTATTGTACTTCTTTGTAGTGTATGATGCATGTTTTCAATACTAAATAGATAATGTAGCATTCTGGAGGCCTGAAAGTACCCTACCCTCAGCCTGTGCAGTGTGTGCTGAATATGGGGGATGTTCTGCCTGGAGGCAAACTGTGGCAATAAAAAGCCTTTCAGGCGGACAGGTTGTCAGCACACACTCAGTTACTCATGGTGCAATCGCTGTTCGTTCTCGGTTCTTGAAGAGTCTTTGACAACGATGAGTGCATCTGTAACGTTCAAAATAGACCTGTCTCAAAAGGTTTGGTTAAAACGGCATTGACCAGATTTCTCTAAACTTTATGTACCAAGCCTCAAAGTATGAAAGCTTTTCACTTTTTTTTGTCTTCAAGATAAAGCCAACTCTATTCTTTTCTTCTTCTTTTTTTTTTTTAAATTGCACATCACTTATTCATATTGTTTTCAAACTGACAGAAATTGGTAACACTATTCAGACAGAAATCTACTGGAGGGAGTGACTTCTGTTGGCATAAGGAAACATAAAGCTAAACTGACAGACAGTTGAAAACACCCTGCTGTATACGTCTGATCTTAAAGAGGAAAAATACTGTACAGTGTATTGATGTTTGTCTTACTCAAGATGACTCATTTCAGTCAAAATTTGCTTTAATCCTGTCCAGTTGGCAGATGACAAAATCATATTGCTTTTAGTCTGTGTGCTTGGCATGACACCAACTGCTAAATTGAGGTTTTGAAATCTCGATGCATGTCATTTTTTTTTTTACATTATATGTAAATTTTTCGTCTCCTTCAAAAGTGCTGTCTACAACTGAATATCTACCATCACTGGTCAAACTACTCATAGGAAAAGCCTCAGGAATGACATGTTGAATTAAAACCCAGCTCAGCATTCTTTCCATGCAGATTGAAATAAAAGTCCTGCATCTTCTTCTGGACTTCAGAAAAGCTCAGTGAAAGACATGGTACATGCACCCATTCCCCCTTGCTATCCACTTCCTTTGAAAGGATGACAGCTACATCACAGTGAGTCAAAATTGTGAAGCCAATACTTGGCAGCCCAGCAGTATTTTTTTTTTTCACTGAGCAGCGGAAATCAGGGATCCTACAGACATCACAGAATTCACTTTATTTCCCTTGCTGCCTGTGCTCCCTCTGTTGTTATTCTCTGAAGGCTCAGTATGACCCCCAAACACAGCAAGCACTTTGTTGTTATTTTCAATATAAAATATCCATTCAGGAATTACTTGATGCTTCTCAGTGTTTATTCTCTACTCCTACGCCTACATGGTTCTCACTAAATGCAAGACAAATTGAGCATTTTTGGAACTGACACTTCAGTAGAAGCATCTGTCTGTATCATGCCCATTTGAAAGTTACTACAGCACATATGCATGGCCATTGTGATTAGTTTACGACATATTTTAGGTAGAACAGCAACAATTTCTATTATTATGGTTGTTAACCACTTCATAAATTGGTAGTCTGAGAGGAAAGAATGAAGACAAAATATATTAGAGGGACAGAGGAAAGACAAAAAGGAGAGACTTGAAGAAATGAAGAAGTGCCAGAATGATGGTCTTGGCTGCCCAGTCAGTCTATGAGATGCAGCTACATGCTTCTATGTTGTGTTATGCATCACTGATCTCCTCCTGCAGACTCACCCACTAAGCTGTGGTCATGCCCACCATCTTCCCACATTTCTCACAAGCTCTCCTGATGGCCTTAGTCCCATGTGCTTACTGGAAGCCAGTCTAGTAAAGTCCCACCCCAAACAGCCCCATTTAAACACACACACAAACACACACATCACTTGCATGTATAATCTACACATAGAATCCATGTCTTTATACTGCTGTGTCACTTGTGCTGATGGTGAATGAGTAAAATCATTTTACACATTATATGTTTATGTGTTTTGTGGCATCAGTGCACTGCTGTTTATAATTAGACAGAATGCTTTACAGGACACTCACAAAGGTAAGGCCAGGGTTCTCACAGGTGAACAAAGCTCCAATGTAAGCCATTTATCATCACAGCAGTCGGGATGGAGGAAACATGCTTCGAATGCAGAATGGTATTATAGTATACTTGTCTCTTGATGTTGCTCGTGATAAACATTATGCCTGAGGCCAAGTGTGTCTTTTGCCGTCATTTAGATGACTTTGAACTGGAATTCCTTCTCTGTCAGCTGACCAGGATTACTTAGTAGATGGGATGTTTACAAACAATCATTAATTTGTTTTTAAGGGACATGTGCACATTCAATATTATGCATTATTTAACTGCTGATTTTTTCATTCTAAACAGTAAACTAAACTGAAAGAGCAAGAAATTGTACTGTTTTTTTAAATGGACGATGCCAGTCTTTAGACAACAGTAGTTAAAATGATGCTTTTTTTCATGCTTGTGAAAGAGAGCAAAGCAACTCCAAATTATTATTGTTGGGATGATGTTTTCATGTTGGTTCACAGTAGGACCACTGCCACTTGCAAGTGGTTGGAGAAAGGCAGCAGAAGAAGGTGAATAGTTATTTTGGTGTCAAAGCCCAACCAGTCATGTATTGTTATGCTTAACCAGACCCTAGTCTTACTCCAACTCTTAACTTATTCCAATCATTTGTTCCTACTCTACTGCTGCATGGCATAGCTGTCCTACAGTTGCCGTTTCTCCTCCAGTTTCTCATTACCCACATGTTGCTGCAGGAAACCAAATTTGTGACCATAATCCTTTATGATCATGTGTGTCATCTAAAATGTGCAAAATCCAGCAGTAATGTTTAGAAAGCTTATATCAAATGTTCATGTCACATTGGAGATCATGCTAAATGTCACACTGCTAGTAACAGGGTGTGGATACCTATAAAAAATGTATGCTGGAGTGCCTTTAGGCAGCTTTTTTAAGTTCATTATATATAGGCAAAGGTGTCTTACACAAGAGGCCACCTTCTCACCTATACGGTGGGCCCTCTGCATAAAAAGAGCTTTAGATTGCTGGGGAACGTCCTTTGATTCACTCCTCTCATCTCTTCAGGCATTTATATGCCATTGCTATTTGTCATTCATTTTGTGTTTTTGTTCCCCGTACTTGTACTTCATGTTCATATCCATGCTTCCCTCCCTCTGTACTTTTGTGCAGGTGTTGCTAGCTTTGGAGCTGTATATTTACAATGTGCAGTTACTGGTCAGGATATTGGCAACAGCGGCATTACTTTTCTGTCTGTCACCATATACTAGCTAGTTTAAGTGGTCTGAATTTCTGAAAGGAAAAATTAATGATTACACTTTGAGATACAACAGTTGGAGCTCATTGCAGACCTTTAGGTCTCATTCTTCAGCTTCTTGTCACTTATATCAAAAGGATACATTTGACTAGCTTGTAAACACCCCATTTCAAAGTCCCATTCGTGTTTTCAGTGGTAGGGCAAAGCAGAAACAATATATCCTTCATATTCTGACAAAGTCTGTTTAAAAAAAAAAAGGGTGAGGGGGTGGGGGGGTGTGGGGGCAGTTTCATGATCATCCCTTACAAAATGACATGCTTTCATCCTTGCCACATCCTCCCCTGGTATGTCACTGTATCTTTCCCCGCTTTCTTTTGCCCTCCTTTTGCTTTTGGCAGGGAAAGACAGGAGACATGAAACATTTCCCCATTTTAAAAAAATCTTTGACAAGGCTTGTGAAGACAAGTCGAAGAGAGGAGGTGTGCCATTTTTCTCAAACCACCACCAACAAAATATAACTATTTCTCTGCACTAGAGAGATCACCTTTCCCTCAAAGGCCCAAATAGCAACAGCACCTTCTTTGAGACTCATGAAATAAGTGTTTTGAAGGTACATCAAGAGCAGGCACTGTACTGCATACTCAACTTGCATCTTTCAATCAGTATCAGTACCCATTTTTCTCGTTCCTTTTGTAGTTATCACATGTTAAGCTGTTGCGGTGGGGGGAGTGAAAGTTTTGCAATTTAACATATTTCCACAAAGAGATTTTGATAACATCAAACTGCTGCATTTTACCCACTTAAAACCTTCCTTGTAATACGCTTGTCTCAGACACAAAAGGCTGAACTTGACATCTACCTTGTGATGTCAGCGGTTGTTGCCAGGTTGATGGACAGCCAAGAATGGCAGAGCTGCCCCCTCACTGGCTAATTAGTTCATAGTAGGAAATGAATAGACTTTCAGCAAGGCTAGAGCTTATCAAAAAATTCCAATCTTTTTGCAGACATGATGATAGACAGACCTTTTTACATCAGGCTGGCCTTCTATTATCAGGAATTGGAGCTGTTTGAATTGCCACAATAAATACAAATGGTATCAAGAGGTCAGGCTACTTGCTCTACAAGAGATGTATGAGAATGTAATGAAATGCTAGATATTTGAAAAATATATATATATATTACACATGCTAAAGCTTGGGATAGCTGGATATAATTGTGCAACATGTCCAGTGAAAAGATTAAAAGGCCAAAAAAAATTGGGTTTCAGGGGACCAAACACTTATGAGCTCAGCTTCCCACAGTATTGGAAGCCAGACGACCCTTTAAAAGCTGCCAGTGTAGCGCAGGGCAGAGCAGCTAGTCTATTTTGTGATGGATATGGGATTTTTTTTCTTTATATATTCAGTACACATAAACACATCAGAGCACACCTCATTTGGGGGAGGTGACAGGGGCTGCAGAGAGAGTGTGTAGTGGCATAGAATTACCATGAATAATTAAAAGACTGGTGTGAGCATTCTGGTAGCTCTTTGATTGACTCTGAAAGCCCCAGGAAGAAATTGGCAGATGAGAGAAAACTGCAAAATGGCCAGCTCATTGCTCTCAGCTCCCAGCCTCAGATTTGCTCAGCTAAAATCTTGAATCAGCAGTGTGCTAGGAAGCCCTTTTTGCATCTGCATGCCCCAGAGTGAGATCCAAAATCTGCTCATCAAAAAAGAAAAAAAGGAGAGGAAAAAAGAAAAAGAACATGACTTGGCATATGGGCACTGTGAGGTGACACGGTTTTCCAGGTTTTTTTGTTCTGCTCATCAGTTAATCTGTGAAATTGAATGTGCAGTTTCCAGGGGGTAATGTATTGTATTCTAGTCATATTCAAAGCATGCAGACACATAATAAAATAACAAAGAGCAAAAATGGCTGACATATGTCACTGCAAGCAAGACTAGCCCATGTGGCGTCATCTGCAAATTTGCTGAGAGCACAGGAAGGAGGGGTCAACAGGGACTGGGTCTTGGCAGCAGCCCCTCACCTTGCCAGAGTGTCCGGATGTGGGCGGCATCCCATTATTCATCCATATCATTTTGCTAAGCCAGCACCAATGTCCTTAGATATGTGACATGAAAGCCATTCAGCTAAATGAAACCTGTAGGTGACTCCTGCTGTTCTGTTACAGGGCAGTGACAATCACCAAGATGCCTATATGTAGACAATTATGTAATAGCAGAATGTTGTGTTAAATTGTTGGTTTGTATATTTGAATGTTTATGTTTGTGTGTGTTAGTGTGCAGCAGGTTCATAGACAAATTTTACCTCAGATTCTCTAGAATCTCTAGAAATTTGTGTTCAGCATGAGGGTGAAAACTGCGTCCTGTATATGTTCTGTATCACATGAGCAATAAAGGGGACATTAACTGGTCACATAAATGTATTTGAAAGAAATTATTATTATTATTATTATTATTATTATTATTATTATTATTATTATACAACCACCGTGTTTTATTACACAACCCCAGTTAGAATGAAAATTCTAGTTAACTATAGGTATATATATTGTATTTAGAATTTGTTTTGGTTTTGCTCAACATAATTGAGATGTTTTGTGCATTTAATGGAATATAAATAAAAACCTTGGTGGTATTAAATGATGGCTCCTGTTAAACAAAATATGCTTATTATATTCAATATCTTTGCAAAGTGAGTTTACAAAAAGTTCTAATTGTGATAATGCATAGAGGATGTTCATTTAGGCTACATAAGCTTATGTGACCACCAAATGAAATATAATACACAACTTCTAAACATGCTGCCCAACACAAAGGCTCTATTCACTGACAATTTCCACAAATGAAAAGTCAAATGGCTGTCTACCTTCCTGACTGCCTGACCTGACTTTGTCATTTAATGCCACTTTGTACAGTGTGAGAAAATAGCTGGTTGCCAGAGAAAATTCTTGCTAGAAAGCTTCTACAAAGAGGCACATTTTAGATTTCTGAAAGCCTATCTTGACTCAAGCAAATGTGTTAAGTATGAACTTTGTCATTATGAAATTGCATCCACCTTAAGTGAACTATCCAAAAAAGATCAAGAACTTATAGTTTAAAGACAATATTTCAGAATTTCTAAATATAAAATGTTTGAGAGGTGGAGTGGTCTGCACGTTTTCTACTGGTTATCTGAAAGTTGAGTCATGACAACTGGACTTCTTTGTTTTAAGGTAGAGACGTTTCATTCTGCATCCACAGAACTTTGTCAATCTACTGATTATCTTAAGTCACCAGGAACTAAGGGCATATCACACTGTCAAAATGAGATGCTTTGTTTGCTTTACATCCATTATTAGAATATTGTTACAGGGAAAATGACACACAGTAAATCTAACAAGATACTGGAAAACTGGACATTGTTGTAATGCTTTGTTCACAAAAAACAGACAAATCCTGAGACAGTGACAGCTGTCATTCATTGTCAAAGGAAACCCAATGTAGTCCATCAAAATACCTTGCTGTGTAAGGCAGACACAAAAGGATCACAATGACACAACAGAAAGAAGTTGAAGAAACTTTATGCAGATATACTGTGACGGAGTTCAGCAACAGCTGGGCGACATGCTAAGACAGACATGAAAGACATGAGACATGAAAAGGAAGTATGTAGTTCGTAGTATTCCATTTACATCAGAAGACATATTTCCAGTTGTTACATAACATGTAAATGACATGCTCGACACTCCAGAACTACAGTCTTCAGAGACTTCAGAGACAGAGACAGAGTTCAGTGACAGCCAGCTTTGTCTCCCTCCCTGCTATGTGTGATCTGAATCTGGTTCCTCAGTGTTATGAGGAACCAGTTCCATTCACACAAATATGTACACTAGGATGCCATTGTTTTGGCCATTGTGGTCAGAAATTCATCTCGCTGCTTTCTGCTGAGGTGTGAAAGGCTTGACAGAATGCTAAAACAATAAAGTGAAGTTGTCTGATATGAATGGAAGAGGTGTGAAATAATGTTATATGTCACTGGCAGTCATATCTTATTTTTCATCCTGTAGTATGTGATTGCAGACATTGGTGCTGTAGACAACCTGAGATTTTCTACTACCACCAAAAAAAAAAGCTTCTAGATAAATATACCTTAAAGGTAGCTTTGGATAGAATGGGGAAGTGGGTGTGGGTGTGTGTGTGTGCGTGTGTGTGTGTGTGAGAGAGAGAGAAAGAGAGAGAGCACTATAGGTAGGCAGTGAAAGTAATGGTGCTGTTTATGGATTGGGGCTATTTTGTACATCAAAGTACACAGAAAAGGAGAGGGGGGGAGACAGAGGGAGGGGAAAGCCTGCTGCAGGCCATTTGATTGTCATTGTTTCTCCTAGGTCATGTGGGAGTGCATGCACCTTCTTTTTATTCTTTTTGTTTTCTCTATTCTGTTCTTCCTTTCTCCACAGTAATATCAAGCAATGCTGTTGAAAATGCTATTGACATAAGAATATAACAAGCACAGCTAGCTCTACTTTGTTGTTTCCATGGATCAAAAACTCATAGATTGCTCTGTGTCCTGCCTTTCTCTGTGTCTCTCTAATATGCCGTTTGCGACCTACCCTTCTAAGCCTTTCATAATCATTTTAAAGTAGTCAGTCTTAATCGCTTCATCCCTCTCCTTAATCTCATCATACCTATTCTTTAATCTCCTCAGAGAAATACTCTGTCTGCATACACAGATATTCTCATAATAATTATTATGGATAAATGGTCTAAATGTGCATGTTTCATTTTTCTTTTGGCCATGAGATTTGATTTCATTATTGCTCACCAATCTGGCTAACCACCAGACATCTGTGCAGGTAGCCATAAACACACACACATCCCCACAAACAGACAAATGTCAAACTGATGCAACTGAATATCCAGCTGACTGTCTATTTCCTGCAAAGGCTTAATTTATATTTCAGAAATGACAGTTTCTAAGCTGAGTGACAAATGCAGAAAGTCAGTGGAAATCAACCACAGAAGGTCCGCTGTGCCTTGACATATATTTACACCCATGTTAACCACAGTGTCGCAAAATGGAGCCTCTTCCTTTTTCTTGACACACTATAGGCTGTCCTTGAGGTCTCCTTCCTGCATCATGTGTGAGAGCCTGTCCAAAGAGATTTGACAAGGGCTCTGCAAGGAGAAGGAAATAAAACTGAGATGAGGCAAACATATTAATCTTGTTAAGTTAAACGCCGACCCCCACCTCCTCTCTCCATGCTCCTCTGCTCTACTCCTCTTCCCATTCCCCACCAAGATAATGTGCAGTGTTCACAGTGAAAAATCAGCTAATTTCAGACCACGACTTAGTCTGGCTTACACAGGCTCTTAGGGTGGTGTTCAGCTCTGTGCTACTCCTCCATTAGCCACCCCAACCACTGTCTCTGCCTTTGTCACTGTTTCTGTGTCTCTCTCCAACACACACTTACAGGAAACTGCTCACACACACATTTATCTCAGTTCTTCGTCCTCAGTCCATGCATGACCTTGAGATGTCTGATGGATGCAGGTCTTTGATCTAAGTGAGTTTTAAGTTTTAGATTGACAGAGATGGAACATATTGATTATGTTACTAAGAGAAAGAAAAGGAGTGGGGTGGAAGACAAACATACAGTCACACAAATTACAAGGATAAAACAGAGGGAAAGAAATGCTTCTATAGAGTGTGTGGAGTTGATGGACAATGTTTCCCCCTTGTGGTGCTGGCAAGCAGGTAGGGTAGCCCAAGAGGAGTATCTGAGGAAATGTTTGGAGTTTGGAATTTACGGAGTGTAGTAGCTGTTTTTATCCCTGAGGAAAGAAAAGGGCATAGAAATGAAGTGTTGTGTTAAATATTGGTGTCTCTTTTTGTTTAACTCTCTGACAGTCTCCTCTCCTCTCATCTTTCCTATCTCCTTGTAATCCAAAAATCCAAATATATTTAATTAGCATAGCAAGAAATAGCAGTGAGAAATGTGCTATTCACACTAACCTGTCTGTCAGAGTGTGCCTCATCCCAACCATGAACACAGTTTTTACTTCACAGCTGCACCACTGATTGAACCATTTCAAAGATTCTATAAAGCCCGTATGAATTTTAGATTTAAAAATTCCTACTCTTATTCTCATTCAAACACATTATATAAGTATTGGTGCTTAAAAAATTAATGCAATTTAAAATTGTATGGACTTTACGTCAAGTGTCACAAATAATAACAAAACTAACTGAATTTCAGGACATTTAATTTCTCCTTTAATTTCTGCTGTCAGTAGGGCAAACTGTAAAGTCTTATCAGTCATTGCTGCCAGATGTTGTAGATCAAAAGAGAAAATGGCTTTTTGAAGTTCACTTGAGTCACTACCTCTGCCATTCAGTGCTTTCTAGTTGTACAACTTATTGTCTCCACTAAGTAATGTGATTATTCTTTAGCTTAAGTGACCAGTGAAAAGCCCTCATTTCTGTCATATCCGGACAGACTTCCTTTTTACATTCTCTCGATCTTATTGTTTCTGTAGAAAAGTGGAGGTCAGCCCACTAATGCTGACCACTGCTTTTAAGAGGGCAGAAGTGAAAGACAGATGGAGAGATGCAAAGAGACAAAGAGAAGCAACTGCAGGAGACGGTAGCGCAGAGTATCGAACCGTTGCATCTCTGCACTTGTTGCAGCATTTTGCCATTAAAGGTTGAGAAGGTTTAATATGAAAAACGATAAAAAATAAAACCATTGTACAAATAAAATGTCCAGTAAAATTTGAAGTGGCTGTGGACTATTTGTCTGGCTTCACTGATTACACTGGTACCTACTGGAACTGACCAACAGACGGAATGGAGACACACATCATAGCTGCACCTTGTGTTGCTTGGCTGTTAATAGTTGCTGTTATAAAGCGTGTGTGTGTGCATAAGTCTTCACCAAATGTCCAAGCATATGGTCACCCTGTGGCTGTATAGATGCCATTAATGCTGCAGGGTGCTGCGAGATTATACTATGTGTGGCTGTTATTCTGTGATGCCCTTATGGCCTTGCATCTTTCCACCGTTATGCCACTAGCTTTAAGCTCTTGATGACACTGTACCACGAAAGATTGAGATTACTTCTCACAAGTGCAGGAGAGATGGAGCAGATTATCTCTGCACAGATATCTTTACACTGCTGTAACTTAGTGGCAATGCTCTCAATTTACCTGGTTGCCTAATGTTTCGGCTGCATGCAGCTGAAAGCTTTAGTTTACGAACGTGGCGCTTTTCTACATGCTTTCTAAAAAGAGTTAAATAAGAAAACATCTGCACAGACAAATAGTCTAATGAATGTATGCTTTCCAGTGACCTCATATGAGGATTAACTCTATTTTAGGTCAGAGAAAATCTGCTTATTATAGATGGCATAAAAGTGTCATCCCTTCGGAGAAACTACAGTAAGATCAAGCAGAGGGTGACCATTGACACCAGTGACAGGAAACTGGAACTGTGAAATAGGGCTGTATGTGTGTGTGTGTGTGTGTGTGTGTGTGTGTGTGTGTGCGTGCGTGTGCGTGTGTGTGTTTGTGTTTGTGTGTTTGTTTATAGTGCAGTTAGAGATTAGAACATGTGCCTGAGCAGATGAAGGTTGTGTCTAACAAACGTCAAAACACTGAGCTTCATTTGTTAACAAATTACATTCACATTATTACATTACACATTACACATTATTGTTTTTCTGCTTATAATCTTACAAATATCCAATTTCCATTGTTTATAAAACAGAATACTCAACAGTAATAATAATTTATAATATTTACACAAGTAGAATTATAAGAGTCTATAGATCATGTAGAGACAAAACAGTAAAACTTACTGTGCTGGTCTCTAATGCAAGTGCAAGTTTTCTGTAGGACTCTATTACTGATTAGAGCATCTACTCCATCCTAAACTATTTGTGTTGAATCAATTTCAGTTTAAATAGCTTTGAAATGTCCATTTGAAAATGGATGAGTTTGAAGATTTGAACACTGGAAGGCCTCACAGAGTCCAGTAGAAATCACAGGGGGCATGACATTCTTTAGCTAAGAGAGAGGCAAGAACCCTTTCAAGAACAAGTACAGGAGAATAATTGGAGTACAAGTGCTAGACTCGCATTACCGGATCATGAGGGTAAGTGCTTGGGAGTTTGTGTGTGTGTGTGTGTGGGGACAGAGAGAGAAGCTGAGAACAGAGACAGAGAGACAGACAGATGAAGATGGAACCAGAAAGACAGAGTTAGAGCTAAAGATTGTTGGATACCTTGGGAGGTTAGAACAAAGGCAGCAACATGACCTGAAACTGATGCTTCACAACTGCTGAGAGAGAGAGAGAGGAAGGCAGGACAAGATCTCTGAAGATATGTCTGGGGTTAACAACTAGCTAAATGCCCACTGTGAGAGTGTCATTGAGACCACTTACCCTATCATACCTCCCAGAGATGAATGAAAATGTTTTTGTGGTGCCACTCATTGCAGTGGTAATCGTCTGCATCCATACACCACTTTCTGTAACAGATTCTTCTTCTTTGAGAGTTGACGAGTATGAAACCAAAATAAGTCAACACAGTGCAGATACGTTATTTATTTTCATTCCCATTTGGCTGTGATGTAGTAGAAGACTTTGTGAGTTTCCAGTGGCAGTGACATCTATTCTCTAGTGATATTGAGATTTCAGTTGTTGATCAAACAGCAGAAAAAAGAGAGCAACTACAAAAAGAAGGAAACTGTCTATTTTGCAGATATATTTTCACAAAAGAAAATCTAAACAAATATTAAAAATTAAATTAACAGTGGAATTACAATGTTAAGGTAAGAAAAAATATGTTGTTTTGAGAGTCTTTTGCTTTGCATGCCTGCACATTTCCACACTGTCCCATGACTATGACATTATGTTGAGTATAAGGTTGTCGCGCTAATGTTGCTGGTGAGCATGATTCAGGCATCACATGTCCTCTAAACACAACTGCGTTTTCAAATATGGACTAGCTATATTTAAGTCAGAGGTGTGTCACAAGATTTTATCTGCTAACTCAGAGCTCCATGAGTTAATATAGTTCAAGGTGTTATTGTGTGAAAGTAGATACAAACCATATTACTGCAAGGTTTGGTCCACATTGGCACCAAATACTGTATATGGACATGTAGATTTTAAGAATAATAATTGTATATCATGTTTTGCAACCCCTAATCCCTTCCTATTGTCTTTTGCTGTTTGTTGTTGTTGTTGTTGTTGTTGTTGTGTTAAAACATAATGATTAGATTTATAGATCTGTTGTATATTCAGTGGCACTATACAGTGGATCCTTTCCCTGTCATGCCAATAAAGCAGATTCAAACTGAATTGAATTGAGAGAGACAGAGATAGAAAGAGACAGAGACTGGGAGATATTGATGGACCGATAGAGTGAGTGTGTTGCATCTCTCTCTATCTGTGCATGCTGAACATCAGCTGGCAGCTGCAGTAAAGGGTTATCATGATAGCCAACCTCTCAGCACCTTAGAACAAAGGATCTTATATGGTGTACTTGTGTCCATACATACTCTTCAAACACATATGTGATCCCAGGCTTTCTAATTGCTTCCCTTTCACACATCTCCCTATCTTCCCATCCATTATCTTAACTGCTTGTCCTCGTAAGGGTCATGGGAGTGCTGGAGCCTATCCCAGCTGTCATGGGGCAAGAGGCGGGGTACACCCTGGACAGGTCACCAGTCTGTCAGAGGACTGACATATAGAGACAAATAACCATTCACACCTACAGACAATTTAAAGTCATCAATCAACCTAACATGCACGTCTTTGGATGGTTGGAGGAAGCCACAGTACAGGGAGAGAACCCACACAGACACAGGGAGAACATGCAAACTCCACACAGAAAGGCACCCAGCCAAGCCATGGATTTGAACCTGGGTCCTTCTTACAAGTACAACATTATTTCCCAATGCCAATTATTACATTTTAAATATTTTTTTCATGTACTTGAGACAAATAGCATTCTAGGAGCCTTACTATTTCCCTCCCTCTGTGGTTTGATAAAAGAGAGCATGTGCTTAAGATGATTAAACACTGAGGCCTCTCTGGATGTGCACTAATTAGCCACATCAGTTTTGCCTTGGATTGTGATCACCTTGGGTAAGTGTACAGTCTGTTCTTGTCATGTTAAGGTGCAGTGTAAATCCATTTGTATCTTTAGTGATAATACAGTTTGAAACAGCCATGCCTTGAAGGCAGCTGTTTTAAAAATCTCTTTTATGTTTTTGCACTAGATTGTGTGATTAGCAGGACTTTTGGAGGCTGAAGCACTTAGATGATTGATACTTAGAAAGTGACCCTTAAGATGAAAGCCACTGATGAGTGAAGGATAAAAATCCACTGAGCTGTCCTCTACACTGCAAAGGAATGACTTTGTCCTCATCTCCAAAAAATATTTCTTTGGAGGTTAATCTTGAATCTTTGATTAGTTTTACGCTTATGTTTCATTGCCCCTACTTCAAACTAATTCCTGTTATATTTCTTTTGATAAGTGAAATTGATGAAGTCTTAAGTGTGGACACAGTTTCTACATTTATATTACATAGTATATGCAGCGTTTAATCACATGGGCTGTACACAGTGTATAGATACAAATACATAAGCGACAAAAAAGCATACACATGTAACCATTGTAAAGGTGTCATGACATTGTGCTTCTACAGTATTGTTTGAAACAAGTGTCAGTGCCAGCATCTTTTATCACTTAAACAAAAAAGGAGTGAGGTTAATTTTTCCATTACATATTGTATTAAGTGGATTGTCTCTTTGTAAGTGGAGTCATATAGCAGAAGAAGGAGGCCTTTACTGTACTATTTGTGGCTGAAATTTCACAATAAAAGCAGAATACAATTGAGAGTCATTGTTGAAAGGTTGGCAATGCAGCAGTTACTCTGATCATGAAGACCCAGTACTGATTACATGGTTGTACATGTTGTTTTTTAGAATACACAGCACTCATATCATACCGAGATTTAGCAAATGTGGAGTTTCATTTTAGTAGCCAATCACATTGTGATTCAGTTTGTGTAAAAGCTGAGCTTATAGTCTTGTTATTCCAGATCTACGCAGCTTTCTAGTGAAACGACCTTGGAGCAAAATTCCATCCCACGGTGTGGTGACACTGATGGCATTCAGCTGACAAAAGAGAAATGAATTGGCATGACAAGAAAGATTTTATTAGATTCAAGGCTGGTGGGTATGCATGCTTGGGGTGGATGGATAGGTGGATAGAAAGACAGACAGATGGATAGATCTAACTATCCTGAGTTTCTGGAAAGAAAGGTTCCATCGTGTGACAGATATAGACACAAGTCTCAAGGATGTGTGTTCTCATATGAAGCCTGTGTGAGGACGTAGCTACTTGTCAGATCAGGTCACTTTAATTGATTTATCCGCTATACACAGCTCTGTGTGCTACAATCTATCTTGTTTTAGATTTCAATTTTACTGGATATGTCACAACAGCTCCCCAACAGAAAATCAATACATGGTACATATATATGTATATATATACAGCTCTGGAAAAAATCAAGAGACCACTGCAAAATTCTCAGTTTCTCTGATTTTGCTATTTAAAGGTATATGTTTGAGTACTACTGACAACATAACTCTCAAATTCCAAATACCAATATTGTCATATAGAGCATTTATTTGCAGAAAATGAAAAATAAAAACAAAAGTTCATATTCATTTTTAAACAACACATATTGTTAAATAATGTTTTAACTTAGGAAGTGTTCAAAAAAATCAATACATGGTGGAATAACTAACAAGTTAGGCTTTATCAGGGCTCTTAGTTTTTGTAACTCAGAATTTATGGAAACCGAATGGGAATTGCTGGTGTCTTCTCCTTGTAAG
>JAUBNQ010000017.1:12673352-12683720 GCA_032353495.1 Ctenopoma kingsleyae | reverse complement strand
ATGGGAATTGCTGGTGTCTTCTCCTTGTAAGTCGCTTTGGATAAAAGCGTCTGCCAAGTAAAGTAAAGTAAAGAATAACCCTGTGTTGACGCACAAAACATTCATTTAATTTCTGGATTGAAACGTCTCGGCCACCGTACCTTCCCTACTTATCTCAGCTATGATTCTGTTTTTGTAGTTTTGCAGCGGTTATTGTGTATTTTAAATATGATATTCATACTTTCCTGATGCAGCAGACAAGGACAGCGTGTGGAAAAGTTCACAAAATAATTTACTGTCACACTCCGATCCTGCATCTATGTCAGGGACAATTAATAAAGTTAGTGCTGTGGTCACCTGCAGAAATGCGCACAGACGTTCTCACTGTGGAGATGTTCATATCACATCAAACACACAGGGAATAATTCTACATACAGCTGGAAGGTTCCAGACTGTAGAAATATGTTATATAATGCTACAAAATAACAAGGAAAATGCCCTAAAGTCAGATAAATAGATGTTTTTGTTTACTTAATATCAGCTGTACGGTGGAAATATGATTGGAAAAAGAAGCGCAGCTCCCAGTGTGTGTTATGCGCATCGGACTGCGCCGGTGTGTGTGTGTTTTGGCATTTATGCGTTAAGAGTCATATTTCCCGACAGGCGCTCTCTGGTGTGTTCACCTGTGTGCGCGCGTCTCAGTGTGTACATCGTGGCAGAACTCCACCACATGCGATACAGAGAGACAGAAATGACAGCGTCATGTAAATACAATAAATAACATGAGGCTGTTTAGTTAGTTTAAGAAAAGAACAATGTACAGTTCTGTTCTATAGAAAAGGGAACCTCAAATGACTTCTAATGTGTTCTGGCGCTGTACAGAAAATCTACGTTAAATTAACTTGACCATCCGTGCCGTTGCTGCTGGGGGGGCATGACGCTGGTGGGAAACACTGGACACACAAAAAGTTAAACTTATCAGTCCATAGAATATTTGCTTAATTTCTGGTGTTAGCTAACAGGAGTTGCACATGGTGTGATGGGGGTGGCAGTAGCTCAGTTGGTAGAGTAGCTGTCTACATCCCCAGGGTGAGTGGTTCAATTCCCAGTTCCTCCTGGCTACATGTTGAGATGTCCTTGGACGGGACACCAGAACCCCATAGTGCCAACTGTAATGTCTGGCAGCTGTCCAACAACAATTTCCCCAACGGAATCAGTAATATATGTCATTATTATTTTGGTGCTGTAGCCCATCTGTTTCAAGGTTTGACTTGTTGTGCGTTCAGACATGCTCTTCTGCATAGTTTGGTTGTAACAAGTGGTTATTTGAGTTACCGTTGCCTTTTTATCAGCTCGTACCAGTCTGGCCATTCTCCTCTGATCTCTGGCGTCAACAAGGCATTTTCTCCTTGTTGAGAACAATTTTTTAGACCATTCTTTGTAAACCCTAGATCAACAGTTTTTGAAATACTCAGACCAGCCAGTCTGGCACCGACAACCATACTGCATTCAAAGTCACTTAAATCACTTTTCTTCCCCATTCTGATGCTTATTTTGAACTTAAGCAGACTGTAATGACCATGTCTGCATGCATGCAATGCAATTACATGAACTACTGCTATGTGATTGGCTGTTTAGATATTTGTGGTTACAAGCAGTTGAACATGTGTGCCTTATAAAGAGGCTGAAAGTGGTTAATATATGTAGCATGTATTGTATTAACTATGTTTTATTAATAATGCTGGGTGATTTTCAGGCCTAAAATGTATTTTATATTTATGTGGACATTTCGTTTCCATGTTCATTTCAATAATAAAAAATGAAACAATGATAAAAGCTGTTTTGCTAGCACTTATTATTAATGTATGTAATTTATACACACACACACACACACACACACACAATAATCATGTGTATCTAACATCCAACACATTAAAAAGTCACACTTTTCTTGAAAACGTCATGATTATATTAGATTGATGTGAAAAATGTACCAGTAGATATGAATTTATACACAGTATCAATTTTTTGGGTCTATTGTAAGCACACTCTACCACAAACTGTACTAAATTAAACTCCCTTTAAAATCTTTTTGAACTGCAGCACAATTTGAGATTTTAGAATTTATTTTTTGCAATTTCACTAAATTGTTTCATAAAACGGTAATAATGAAGCATTATTAGGGCAGAGAAATCACCATTATCCCTTACATAATCTTAGAGTCACAGGTAAAATTTGCAGTATCTCTCTGTGACTGATGATGAGATCGATAATTTAAATGATGCCACCATGTGAAACTGATGATTATAAAGAGTCAAAAAAGATTCCTCTGTTTTTCAGAAGAGTTTGTTATGTACAGTATGTGTGTAATTTCCCTGGAGGAAACTAGACCTGTCAGTGTCCAGCTTGCTCTGCCCCTTCACTGCACTTTCAGGGTGCTTTCTCCCTTGTTCCCTATACACAACGGTTACGTTTCTGCTTTTGTCCCTCTGGGGCTTTTTGATTCACTTGAAGAGAGCCAGAACAGACACCTCCAGCGATGGCAGGGCATAACATGTCTGTGCAGACTAAACACACTCTGTACAGAAGTCATCTTTGCTTTAGCTGATCAAACAGCTCGAAGGATGGAAGGTGTCTTATGAACAGAATACAGATCCAAAATATAGATCAGGCATTGTGTTCAAATGAGGAACAGAGAGATAAGTGTTGATGTTTCAACAGAAGTCTTTTGATTGATGTTACATAAGTAGTTAAGATATATTCTTGGTTATTTTGAAATACTATTTTTTCATTCGATTTTACTGTGAAAACACATTTCAGCTACTATACACTTCAAGAGCCTCTATATTGGACTACAGTTTTTACTACTGTACTTGCAGTCAGCATATTTATGTGCAGTGCATACCTTTCATTGTGGTGCATTTGAAATAAAAAACAAAGGAACCAACCGCTACAACATGAAAAACAACTTTAAGAAATCAGTCTTAATATAGCAATAAATTGCAATGGCTCACTGAGCTAAATGGGAAATAAGGCATAGGTTTGAAATTCCCCAGCTTGTTTGTCTGGCTGAGCGGCCTTAATTTGGTTGTATCGCATTTATGCCTCGTGGTTGATACTGAGCGAGATGAATCATTGTAAAATATGAGCCAGATCAGCTGCTTGTTTCCTGGAGGTAAAAGCTTGTAAGACCGCTGGTAAAAACACCCAGAAGAGAGCATATCCTATGAGACAAAGGGGAGTAAAAGCAAGAAAAGCAAAAATTATGGTGAGGTTGGGATAGGAGGATGTTATACTTTTCACTTTGACTTTTTTGATACCTGATATAATATTATGTGTGTTTGTGTGTGATATTTAATTTATGGATTTTTGCATGATTTAGGAACTTTAAACAGCTTTTACTAAAGGGTAAAAGGAAGGGAAGATTATTGTAGATTAATGGCAAGGTAAAATTTTAGGACATTTCCTTGTTATATTGTACAGAATATGATTAGCCATCTTTAAGACCCCAGATTTTGCCAGCCCTTAATCTCCTGCCTGTCATCTAGATCATCTAAAAGTGCTGAGAGGCTGACCCCGCCATCCACAGCGTCTGAAATCAGAGCAAGATCTTTGCAGTGGTAGCAAATTTCTGAAGCCAGCTAATACCCTCGGTACAATCTGCTGGTTTCTGATAATGGCTTGTAAAATCTTTCATCTTGACATAAGCTGGCATATGCTGAGTGGCTCCACATGTTTATCTTAAAGCAACAAAAGCAAGGCCAAAACATGTAAGGTGATCACTTCAAAGACCTCTGTGCTTGACTCCAGCGTTAGATCCTGTTTTCTTTTTAATCAGCTGTTGACCATGTGGGCAATATGTGCATTTGAAATTAGTTTACAAGATGTTGCTACAGTATGGTGGGAGAAGCAAATTGGGTCTCTGCTCCTGAGAAATGTGGAAGAAAAGAAGCTTTGTAATGCAAGCCCTAAATTAGTCCAACCTTAGATGACCTTCTCTTGAATAATCATCTGAATACTGGCACGAATAATGATGCAAAGATGACAAACCCCATCTCTGATATATCTGTCCACCACAGTCTTACACTTATTTTACACAGTATTCCCAAATGGAGCAGGTTGCATCATGTTTGTGTGGACATTAATTTCCGTAGTATGTCTTTTCTTTCATCTTTGGAAACTCTAAAAAGAAATGCAGCTTAAAATGTTATCCATTTGCATCTTCCTTCTCTTCAGAAGGAAGATGAAGTCCAAACTGCCAACCCTCTTTGAAAAAAGGATTGCTTACTGAGTCTTGGTTTGGATGTTGGCGGCCAAAATCTGAAAATGATACTATTCTGAGATATACTCAAACTAGTGTCTTAAAAAAAATTTATATATATATATATATATTTTTTTTTTTTTCCTGTAGCTCTTGATAATGTCCACACGAACAGAATGGGGGACGAAATACAGACAAATGTGACAGGGCATGAACCTTCCCTGTTGAGTAATGAAATTAAATGACAGCTCTTGAACGAGAAAGGGATGCTGGGAGAGAGCAAGCAAGAGAGAGGGGAATGGGGGGATTTTGTCCAGCCAGGAAATTGAAGCCATCACAAGCAAATTGAGTTCAGGTCCTTTTGGTGGGCAAGAGCAGACCAATCAATTTGGCCTACTACTCAGTGCCTGTCAGCTTCACAGAAGGACACCTTGGCATCCAATAATAGGAGCACAGTAAACAACTGAAGCCCTGGCTCAGTTAGTCTCAGCTAACAGCTAGCTATCCATAGTAATTTCTCCTCAGGGGAAACAAATATATGACAGTAGTGTGCATTGTCATATGAACTAAAGAAAATGTTGCCCTGTCGTGTTTGTGCAGTCACTGGTTAATGGCTGCAAAGTTAAAGGTTGGACAAACTGTGGCTTCTGTTCATGGTATGATTGAATGGTATGAATGCTTGTCATTAAATGAAAGAATAAAATCTCTCATCTATGTGTCCCTCTTTTCTAGAAGGACACAAATAAAGTAAATGAAAACAAGAAATAGTCTCTGTCAGTGAATAAATCCTATCAAGTCTCTCTAGGTTGGAACCACATTTTAATGAGCCTTGTTTGGCCTTTCCCTTTTGCTAATCTTTGGACAGTGACACAACATTCTTGCTAATTATCTCGATTACACAGCAGGAACACACTACATCACAGTTCTGAGGCAACAGTCGAAGAGGGGTGGAATCATACAACCCCAAAGGTCTAATTATCTCTGTTGGTTCCCAATTAATCCATTAAGTTGTTTTGGCTCAGCTGTAAGACCTGAGGCACCATTCTATATACTAATACATTGCACCATCACACAGGCGTGTTACATGAGCTTTTGTTTTGTAGTAATGCACTCTTCATACTGGAACACTCCTTTCTTGATTTTACCTTTAAAGTGTCTTAAAACACATATTCAGGAAATCTGCAATGAATTAAAATCATACCCTTACCACAGAATATCATCAGTCAAGGAATTAAGGAAGTAACAGTAACCCAGAGTAACTACTGTAACATTGAAATTTAAGGACTCTACAGTTATGCAGAAAATAAAACTTCAGACCCCTTTATGCTCATTGTAAAACCTAGTATAATAGCCTCTCAGTCTTCTGCCAGTACTGGCTTACTATAATGAAGTTGCTGGGCTTTAACATATGTAAAACTGCAGTGATGGTATTGATGACTTGCAAAGTAGTCAATAATTGTTTATGTGATAAGCCACTGGACTTGTGGGGGAAGGCTAAGAAAAGACTTCTGGGCTCAGATGGGTTATGAGATTCATGGTAATATGGGTTATAGACATTACATTTATTTACATGCTGCCAGCAAGCCACTGGAGTCAGCTCTTGTGAATGATTGTATGAATATTGCAGCTGTCTTTTTAAACTAATATTGTGACTTTAATCATACATTTGTTTCTCTTGGTACTGTCTGTCATCCCCATTTTCCTCACACCAATGTCGTCTTTCTCCCCTTGCTGTTCTGTCATAAATTGGTAACAAGGGAGGGTGAGAGGAAAAACCAATATACATCAATTTTTTATATGACAGCCGTGCTGTGTCCCAGTTGGAATATTATTTGGCAGATTGTAAGAGAGTCCCAGGTGAGCACATGCAAATTTACAAACACTTATATACCAGTTGTTCAGAGTCTGTGCCACTTAGTTTTCTTTTGTATGGATAACGAATGGAAGTACCCATCTTTACAAAAACAGCTCAGCTTGTGATACAGCTTATGTAACTTGAAGACATTCTTGTTTTTCTCTCTCTAGGGATTTTATTACTAGATGTGAAATAAGTTATTACTCCAAGAAATTCTTCAACAGCAAACATTATTTGGAGTATAAATCCATGACTTGGAGAACATATCTTTGTGCCAAATTGAAAAAAGGGACCTCTGCCTCTAACTTGCTGCTTGTGATTTTTTTTAGCATTAAGTGACGGGGATTAAAAGGGTTCCTCTACTTTGTGATCCAGTAAAATGTATGAATATTTGAGATCTGTTCAAACTGTCACACTAAACATACGTTTTTGTCCGTGTCATAGTAGTAATCTGATTTCTGATTCTATCTGTGGGATAAATGCTGGAAACTACCTTTCCTCAAATCTGCTATTATTCCTTCTCAGCACCTTCCAAATCGTGGTGCATGAATTTACTTGATCAGCCATTTCGGTTGCAGTGCTGGAGACGATATTTTAAGACTGATCTTGATAAAATGCACAGTTTATATTTTTAATTTAAAATTTTAACAGATTTTGTGGCTATTCAGCTTGTAGATTGACTTTATTCAGATAATTTAAGTTTGAATTTTGCACTTAGTAGCAAATTTGCAATAGGATATTTACATTGTAGGGACAGCTTAGTATATAGCATTTCTGAATGGACAGAATATAAGCAAGCTTAGTTTAATTTAACCCTGTCTAAATGGAAAAAGACAATACCCAGACTACATGTTGCTACATGATACTGTATGCAAATAAACCATAATAATAAGTTATTAAATGATACAATATGCTTTTGTCTGTACTGTAGTTCAGTTATTCTCACCAAAATAAAACAATCTGCCATTAAAAATAACTATTTTTCTATATATGTGAAATATAATACAGAAAATGGAAATGGTGAAAGATGCTTAAAAACAGTCAAGTGTATACTAACTGTTTTTTGAAACTTTTATTTATATGACCAGAAGTAAATAAAATAGTGTATGTTGACCTATTATGCATAGTTTTGTAACCCTCCAGAGAAACAAGCAGTCTTTGCCTGTTCAGCTGACATGTTGACCACTGGGCAAAAATGGCCTGCAGGCTGCTGAGTTGAGGGCTACAGAGATGGAGCAAGGCTGCACACAGATGATCTGTCATCCTCATTTACAAGGCTTCACTGACACTGCCTATTACTGCAATTCTGTGTTTGTCCCTGCTGGCTCGCTCACTCTTACTGTACTATGTAACTGTCAGATATGACTTCACCCATCACAGACATGATCAAGCAGGCCTCCCTCCTTATCTCCAAAGATTTTAAAGGAAGCGTGTGTCTACATGCACTGAAGAACTGTACAATGTGTAAAAGCTGGTATATGGGTTGCCTACTGAAATTATTCCAATGTGATTCCTAACTGAAGTTAACATAAAACTGGAAAAGGCCACTGAGATTAGTATGTCTATTGGGAATGGTGACTGGAGAAGATCAGTAGTTGAGTACATCAATCTACCTGCACAATCTGACCACTAGTATAAAAGGCAAGCAAGCCTCTCTCCCACTGTGGGAAATCAGGGCATTCTGCCTCAGGCTGTTGGTGTAAGTACTACTGAAGCTGTGGCTGAGCAGGCCACAAAAGAAGTGCATAGCGAAAATAAAAGAAGTCTGAAGAAGAAAACAATAGGAAACCTTGAAATCTGAACAGGAAGACTAAAGTGAGTTTGATGCTTACAGTTACAGCAGAAGGAGTTCCTGTTTTATCCATTTCATACAGTCATAACCAAAACTGGATAACACTAGTGTACAAAACAGTGTTGTGCAAAAAGAAAGTTACAAACGTATATTGCTGAGGATTTTAAATCATTAAAAGTTGTCCATAGTTTACTGAAATATAAGAAGTCAACATTGCTCTCTCTGTTCATTATTTAAGGGGACCCTCCTGTGCAACTACGCCAGAAATGGTGAGGAAGCATCAGTTGAACTGACAACAGAGATGTTCTCTACAGGAAGTCATGAGAAAGCCTTGCAATTGTTCAGAGGAGAACTTGGGAGAAAATGTTTAACTGACAAGGCCACATCACAAATTAGTGATGAACCATTGTTTTCAAGACAACAGGCCTCTCCTGCTGCTAAGATGGAAAGAATGTGAGTGTTAAAAATTAATACCACTGTCATTTCAGTTGTTTTGCTTTTTCAGCAATTTGATGAGTTCTTGTTATGGAGTTGCTAAGCATTGAGAGCAGTAAGTTATGTGGTCAACTAACCAACAAAGGCAGTAAGGCATGCTTTGGACGAAGTGGAATCTAACCTACGTGATTATTGAGAGACGCAACAAAAAAAGTGAGTAAATTGATGAAGCATGAGGGTAAAAATGTTTTTTTTCTAGCACTTTTTTTTTAGTCAGGTGATTCTCATGATGAAGCCATTTGTTTTTCATACAAATGCCCATTACTAAAGAGCACCTTTTACAACAAAGAGCTACAAAATAATACTGATGTGCATGTATTACAGTCATAGAAGATCCACAGATTTCCTCCCACTACTGCATTTATTGAGACCTGAAAAGACACTATTGGGGCTCTATGCATCTTTTTCTTTTTTTTTCAAGCACACTGTATAAAGGCAAAAGTGTTCACACCAGCATGTCAGGGTTTCTACTACTATTTTTATATATATACTAAAAAACAAGATAGAGACATATACTGTGGCCTTGCTGTGAATATTTTCAATTATTTTAGTGTTCTTCAGTCGTGTTTGTGTGTTTTGGATATTCCAACAGGTGAGGGCAGATCTGAGGGAAGCCTATATTTCTTGAAAACAAAGTAGAACACAGTATATTTTAGTAAAACTGTGTATTAGATACAAGTCTAAGGTGTACGCATGGTAAGGCCTTGTTGCTATGCCAACTTATCTGCTTTTTAGTCCACTGCTTTTTGCTTTTGTGGTGATGAGAGCATATAAGCAATTAATTAAACAAATACAAAGTAAATTCCAAGTTGAATAAGATTTTTATGAAATTGAACATTGCTTTTGATTTTTTTTTATGTATTATGTTACTGCCCTCTGCTTTTAATGAAAAAGATGCTTTTGCCTCAACTTTTTGTTACCTCACATATGCTGTCTAAACAGACTTAACCTTCTACAAATTGATTGATTGCTGTGTGATTTCAGCACAGTATCAAGTAAAATTAAAGAAAAAAATCTTCATGTATTATTGGTCTTCACTGTTAAGGATATTTGTTCTGTTTTAAACCTAAAAAAAGCGCCATGTGAGCCATCAAGATCAGCATTCTGTCTCACAAAAGAGATCATTTATGGACCCCCACATAGTGGAAAATGTCTTCTGGTCCATTAATATTCATTCCTTTTTAATCTCTGTGCCTCTCACTGTCTCTTTCTTCTTTATTTTTCTTTTTCTCTGTTGATCATGTCCAAATCTAGTACCTACCTTGCTGCATGTTCAAAATAAAGGTAAAAGTAAGACTGTACATAAACATATAATACTGTTTTGGTGTACACTTTGGCTGAATGGTTTCCCATCAGTGAAAAAAAAATCAGAGGGAGAGAGATAAGTGTTCTTTTTCTGTCACAGTCTCTCGAAATGTAAGCCAGGCCAGGCGATCACATACAAACAAAAACAAATTAGGCTCTGCGACACACTATCCAACACTATGCATTATGCCGGCGCCTTGCTTTCATAGAAACTGTTGGAGGGAAATTGCTGGCTGCTTGGCAACAAAACAAATGGAAAAAGGTCTGGGTGATTCTTATTTTCCAGATGATTAGTTGCATCAGAAATAATTATTGGTAAGATCATTGACCATAAAATTAATTATTAAGGCTTGAGCCTAATTGTATTTCCCTCACTGTGACTGTCCTCTCAGAAAAAAGTTAGTTTCCCTAATGGGTAAAATGGCAACACAGCAGGTGTGTATACCTTTACAAATCCATGGTACTGTGTTATAATGGGGATTAACATGAAGCAGCTTTGGCTCTCCAATAATGGACGGATTAGTAGAAAGGTTTAGTATCAGACTATGGATTGCTGTGACATCACATACTACGCCCTGAAAAAAAAGTGTGTGTGTGTGTAGATATATATATATATATATATATATATATATATATATATATGAATGTGGTAAATATTTCTTTGATGCCCTGCTGTAAGTG
>JAUBNQ010000017.1:12643351-12673252 GCA_032353495.1 Ctenopoma kingsleyae | reverse complement strand
GAATGTGGTAAATATTTCTTTGATGCCCTGCTGTAAGTGGTAGTGGTAGAACTTGATTGGAGGAAGAGTCTTTACATATGATATCATAGCCGCATCAATTCAGTTCAATTCAATTCAATTCAACTTTATGTATATAGCGCCAAGACCTTACACAATATACATATATTTATACTTATACACAGTCATGACTGAGCACTCCTGGAATTTTTCCAGAAAATGCACCATTTCTCCAGAAAATTGTTGCAATTACAAGTGTTTTGGTATACGCATGTTTATTCCCTTTACATGTATATGCATTGGATCAACACAAAAAACTGAGAAAAAGCCAACTTTGACATAATTTCACACAGAACTCCAGAAATGAGCCAGACAAAATTATTGGCACCAATTCAAAATTGTGGGTAAATCATTTTATTTCAAGCACACAGTTTGATGTTTAAACTCACCTGTGGCATAAATCAAGTGCTGCAATATAGCAATCACACCTGAAGCCAGTTAAAATGGAGAAAAGTTGACTTAACCTTTCTGTTGCGTGTCTGTGTGTGCCACACTAAGCATGGAGAACAGTGCAGTCCACTGTGCACAACATTATCAAGAAGTTTACAACACATTGCACTGTAGCTAATCTGTGGACGTGAAATTGATAAAAATGCAGGATTGTCCGAATGGGGGATAAACATCCCCAATCAACTTCCAAACAAATTCAAGCTGTTCTGCAGACTCAGGGTGCAACAGTGTCAGCTTGAACTGTCCGTTGATGTCTGAACAAAATGAAACGCTATGGCAGGAGATCCAGGAGGACCCCATTGCTGACACAGAGACGAATAAGCCAGACTGGAGTTTGCCAAAATGTACTTGAGGAAGCCAAAATCCTTCTGGGAAAGCACATCATTGTACTGTTTACAGAAATGGAATGAGACCTACAAAGGTTCAAAGATGTTTTGGGGCTGTTTTGCTGCCTCTGGCACTGGGTGCCTTGACTGTGTGCAAAGCGTCATGAAATCTGCAGACTACCAAGAGATTTTGGGGTGCAATGCAGGGCTCAGTGTCAGAAGTTTGGGTCTACGTCAGAGGTGAGAAGTGGCCAGCAATGAGTTTGGATCTAAATCCAATTGAACACTTATGGAGAGATCTCAAAATTGCTGTTGGGAGACCCTTCAAATCTGAGAAACCTTGAGAAACCTTGAGTTTGCAAAAGAAGAGTGGTCAAAAATTCCAGTTGAGAGGTGTAAAAAGCTCGTTGATGGTTATAGAAAGCTATTGTTTCCAAAGGGTGTGCAACCAAAAATGAAGTTGAGGGTGCCAGTAATTTTGTCTGGCCCATTTCTGGAGTTGTGTGAAATGATGTTAAATTTGGCTTTTTTCTCTGATTTTTTTGTGCTGATCCAATCCACATAAAGAGAATAAAACATGTGTACACCAAAACATTTGTAATTCAGCCCTGTCTCCTAAAAATTACGTTCGTATACAACTAAACTGCAATCCCGTTCTACAGAACGTATTTGCGACCTGTTTTTGTACGTTTTTGTAGAACGTAATTGTCACGTTGGACATGCTACATTTCTTAATGTAAAGTGGTTTGCCAGGAGGTGGTTGGGGAGGATGGAGGGTGTACACTGTGCAGGACTGACATGCCAGAGACCTGAGTTCGACACCAAAGTCCCCTGTTAAGTTGGGTTTAGGCATGAAAAGTACTGAGGTTAGGGTTAGAAAACAGATTATGTTGTGGTGTCATTTTTAATGCAGACGTTGAGTTTGTGAAGTGACTGTGTGAAGTTACATTTTTATGTAAAAAAATGTTTTTATCAGTCCACAGTCTTGCCCTGACACTGACCCACTGCAGTTACACCTGATCCCAACCATTAAACACCTTCATATCGCTACACTCACGTCTGGATGTTAAAATCTAATGTTGGATATGTTAGCCGACAGAAAAGAGGATGCAGATCGGATTTTGGCGGACAAAAATACGTTAACTGTGGACATATGATCATTATGTTAACAGAAAACGTAATCGAGTCGCAATTATGTTCTCCACAAAAACATAATCGGGATTGCAGTTTAGTTGTATACGAACGTAATTTTTAGGAGACAGGGCAGTATAATTGCAACAGTTTTCTGGGAGAAATGGTGCATTTTCTGGAAAAATTCCAGGGGTGCCGATAATTTCGGCCATTATATTTATATAGAATATTGTAGAAAACCCAACAATCCCACTTGAGCAAGCACTAGGCAACAGTTGAGAGCAAAAACTCCCTTTAACGGAAAAAACCTCCAGCAGAACCAGGCTCAGGGTGGGTGGCCATCTGCTTCAACCAGTTGGGGTGATTGGAAAGAGGAGAGAGAAAAGAACAGCAGGCAACGGAGATCAAAACAACAATAAGGAGCAGCAGATGAGGCACTGGGCAGGTTGGCAGGACCAGTAACATACAATGATGACATAAGAGTGGACAGAGAGAGAGAAGGAAGAGAGGAGAGGAGCTTGATAGCTAAAGGCTCTGCCTCCCAGTCTACATTTGGAAACTCTAGGAACCACAAGTAGACCAGCCTTCTCAGAGAGAAGTGCTCTGCTGGGATAATAAGGTGATTGTGATAATGCCGATGCTTGTAAATTTAACACATACTTTTATTTATTTACTTGCATAATATAAATTTATTAGTTCATAATGCCTTATTTCCATTAACAGACAAACAAATACAGTAGAAAAAAGTTCATGCTGGCCAAAATGGACAGAACACATGGTGTAATGCAACTTCCTGCTTCTGGGACAGTGTAGCCACAGGTTCATTTACTGTATTTGAACAGATTAAGTTAGGCAAGCTTTTCTGGTCACCATTCTTCCAAGCTCTCAATTTTAGGTGAAAAAGTAGTCTAAATAGATAATTCAGTACAAATTACCCAGCTTTATTTTTGCTTGGTTTTGTAGACATGCTGAAATATGTCCATAGAAAGGTAATAGCATTCTGACCAAGCTACCCTTCAGTTGTTAATAAGATAAACAAAATTGTGCATGTTTATAAAAAAAAAATATCTAGAAATCTAGATCACCAGTTGCCAAAGTCAACCAGGCCTCTTTTTTGCACCGATTTACATTTGATCTCTCAAAGCTGGATAATCATGGCTTTGTAAATAGCCATTATTTCCACAGGATAAACAGAGATGCAACTAAACAAATGTGTCCTTCTGTACCTATTTGGTGTAATGGAATCACAAATAGGATTTCATGACAGTTAATAGGGTTGTAGGTTATTGTGAATCATAGCGTATACTGATTATGCTTTGCATGAATTTATACCTTTTAATGCAACATGAATGTATTTTATTTAATTGTGATTACATTTTAATATCTCTGATTTATTTTATTAGCACATTGACGCAAATGTATGTCACAGAAGTATTTCTAATGAGTAAATAAAAAAGCTAACTCCTTCCATAGTGCTACAGAAAATTGACTTCAGTGTACAATGTCTACAGCTCAATGCAGCATCATGATCGCATGGACTGTAACTCATAAACACATCAAGCTTCCCCATTCAGTGCTCAGGGCCTAGCCGGCTCTGCTCTGTAGTTAACTGTCTCTGAGTGTCAAATCCTTCATCCTGATGCAGGAGACACACATAGAGACGAATTGCTGTGTCTCTCATTTTATGGCTGTGTGGATGTCGGCAGAGGGTGGAACCGATGAGTGAGTCAGTAGTAGTTAACTTTGTAGCTAATGCTTGGTGGCAGTTGCACAGGTTTCTTCAGCTCTGTTTAAGGCACAGAGGGAAACTAGTTGAACTACTCCTGTCTCACAGTTCTCAGCCAATGCAGGTTATTTAATAGCACACCAAAGTCAGGATGAAGAGGGAGATACAGAGGGAGAGGGTGGTGAAACCTCCCTCAGAAAAGGTAAGAGGTCACTGCAGGGTGGAGATGATGAAAAGAGTAGATGAGCCTAAGATGTCAAGATCTAGCCCCAGGTGGTGTTAGATGACATTAATTATAAATGAAATTTCATCCTTCTGAAGAAGTCAGATCAGGTGAATTCTGTTTAATTTAGAGATGTTTTTTTCATAGACTAAAATGTAAAATGCTATATGCCTGACACTGTTGTATAGCAACTGACCATAGAGAGCTGGGACTACTGAGATATCACCACTGTATATAAAAGTTAGACATGCATGCTTTTCATTTCATGTTTTCAGCTTTAGGCATCCTGTAGTGTCAGTTTTGGTTAGTTTAACCACCATGCCTGTTAGCAGCAGAGTAACTTCAGATACTTAGAGAGTTAGTCTGAAGTTAACAGGGATAATACTAGAAGTTTTTTTTTTCTTTTTTTTAAACTTAAGATTATGGCCTATAAAGTAGAGAATGCATTTTTGCGTTAAAGGAGCTTATGCTATAATAGTTTGATGCTACAAGGTGTAGACATTTTGATAGCATTTGACCCTATTCAACATCTGTTCTGTTTTTGTTGTAGAGAAATAAAATAATTCTGTATTGTTACCTGAGTTTGAAGTAATAATCCTTAAGATGGTTGATACTATTAATGATTGGTATTTTGTATTTTCCAGCAGTAGCTACAGGAAATTGTGCATACAACATTTAATCATGAGTTCAGCATGTTGCAGGAAGTTGAATGTCATCGCTATTCTTTGTTAAAACAACGTGACAAGATGAATCATAGTTTTGTTGGGTGTGTGGTAAACAGATAAACAGCTCCTCCTATCTCTGTTGCATTTTTGTATAAAGGAGACACTTAAGGCCACCTATTGGTCAGTGAAAGCTTGTGACATGTGGAACATGTGGAATATTTAGTCTCAAGAGCTAAATGTTTCCAGGAATTGCAGACCAAAACAGAAGGAAGATTGCATAGAAAGAAACATGACTCCCCAAATTCTTTGCATTTTTCTGCTAATGTTTTGTCAAATTGATTTTATGTGGTGATTTTTTAATAATATCGTGTTTATAGTATATACAGAAATAAAACATATTTCAAACAAAATTTCCACATGGTATCAGTTTGGTGATCCAATTTCAAACATGGTTACCACAAATAAAGCTGAAGTACAGATATCTCTTTAAGAGGCAAAAAAAAAAAACAAGAGAAATGGCTGTTTGTGCCAATGTGTGGAAGTGGGATGAGATGGAATTAATTAGAGGTGTAAATAGACAAAAAGAAAACAAATAGTGCATTTGAGGGCATTAGTGAAGGAGCTTGTCACAGCACCTGTCATCTCTGAAGGATGATAGGTTAGATTGTGAGTTTGGGGATGCTGTATAAGCACATGTGGATTGCTGCTTTATTATGATTGAAAAAATGTCCAAGTGTTGCCTGTGTGGGTTAGGGTAAAGATAAATTAACATGCGTGCTGCACACTGCATCTGTAAGTCTATTATCTCAGAAAGAGTCAAAATGATGGACTTTGCTGATAATCACATGCTAACCAAGTGTTCTGTAAATGACTAACACAAGGCATACTACTGTTAGACATAACACACACAGACTCAACTTGTCCAGTTTTGTAAGCTTGCAATTTGGGAAATGGGTCAGATCTGACTTAAATTTATGTTTCTTTGTGTTTATGTATTCTTTGTCTGTGTGTGTTTGTATTGGTGGGGAACCAAAGAGCAAGGGAGTAACTGATCAGGCTTCATTGTGGATGTGACAGAATGCAGATGTTTCTCAGAACTGCCTAGCTATGATTTAATGATGAAAAGCAGAAGGCAGCAGACTTAGACTCTGGAGAGGCAGCAGGAGCAGACTCCGTCAATTTTATAGTCAGAATCAAAGATGGGGGAGATTATGATTTATTTGTCACTTTTTATTTGAGTGTTGCTTACAGAAACAAGTTTGGGAGCTCTTTTTATCTTCATGTCTTTCATCTTTTTTTAAGCTGTTTGAAAAGCTTGTTTTTGACTGTGTTTATGTCATCAAAATAGAACCCTGGTTGACTGAGATTGTGATGCATTTTATGGATGAGCCCAAAGGAAATCCGGATGTTGACAGGAGTCAGTGTCTATCAGCTGCTAATGTTTCACTTGGTTTGATGTTTTATGGAATGTTAGAGTTTGTCAGATTGTCGATGTTGCTGTTGTGTAGAATAGAGAGGGAAAACAATATATATATACAACATATATTTCTCAGTTTGTTGTTTCAGCAAATGTAGTAGAGCAGTAGCAGTGCAAAAACATGAGACAGAGAGGTAATGACAAAACAAGAAAATAAAATCAATCAGTCCATCCAGCAGAACAAAGAACACAATTACGTTTGTGGTCTATTATTGAAAAAAAAAAAAAGAAAGTATTTTCTAAGGTGGCCAGCAGATGGCACAGAACCTTTGGTCTCTCAGGAAGAAAGAGCAAGAGAGAGAAATCTTTTGGTGAGTTTTGTTTTCCTGGTTGACTGATCTCCCTCAGTGGGCTGATTGTGAGAACGGACTCGTGGGAAGTGTTCTCTCACCGCAGGTGTCAGACTGCTGTTAGATAAGATTATTTGTGGGGGTGAGAAGGTTGCATTATTTTGTACATCTCTCTCTCTCTGTGTTTATGGGAGTATTCACTTCTGTTAAATGAGTGCTTTTTCTCATTAAAGTCTGCCTGATAGAAATGCAGTGCTATATTGTGTTCATTTGGAACACAATACAACACAGAAGTTGTTTTTGACTTGCACAATGTGCTCCATATGGTCACACTCAGAGGGAGGAAGACAGGGAAGCGGAGAGAAAGTCCTATCCCTATTAGTTTTGTCTCATAAAACCAAAGTTGTATTAGTTTAATGTTCTATGGAATTGTGTCTTTACTTTGTAGTCATTTTGTATATATTGTATATTTCACCCATTGATTGTGATTTTCAACAAATGTGTTATGTAATAATGTAAATATTCTGATATCATGGTAACTGGAGGTATATATACTGTATGTGATTTTCTGGACAATTAATGACTTGCCATTTGATTAGAGTTTCACAGTCTTTGCTTTAAAAAATCAATATTCCTTTGAATAGTTTGAAACAGATTTTTGTTAGTCCCTGAAGAATGGAATTTTAAGCTTCAGATCAATATTAGTGATGAAAGTTGGATTCATTTGTATTACAACTAATAGTGCTAATAGTGATTTTAATACCCATAACATTTTGTTGACTCATTTTGAAGACATTCGGTGGAGCTAAGTTTATTTTTTGAAAGCCAAAATGTATTTATGTAAAGTTACTACTGCTGTTTCAATATTTGGTACTGTATTTACTCTCCCCTGTCAGATTTTATTTACAGTTTTTCTTAATATTGTATCATTTATATGAATACCCAAGGGTAAACATTGTTCCTGATTAAGTGTAGGTTTGCTGGAATTCAGACCTTCCGGCAACAAAGTGCTGTTGTTTGCTTTGTGCTTGTTAAAGTGAGCGTGTTTGGTCAGGCAAATTATAAAAACAAGCGGATAATAAGGGTTAGCAGGCGCGATAAGCCATAATATCTTGTAAACTGGCAGCAGGGATAGTTTAAGCCGGTCTTATGCTAATATTAGTACAAGTGACTGTCAGCAACAGAGAAATACAAATATCTTCAAACATGTGTAAACCCACAAACGCATGCACAAACACAGGAAACACCCACAGCTACAAACAGTGCATGAAATTTGAAATTGGACCTTTTGATGTACAGCTCGTCATTTACTGAAAGTATTTATAATGAATTTTATTGGAACAATTTGGGAAATTGTTACAGTGAAATACAAAAAATGAAAAAAAAAATCATTTCATCTTTTTGGTCTGCATGCATATACCATATTCTTATATACTGTTCTGTAAACCCTTTCTAGTTTGCCTAAATTCTTACATCCTAGAATAAATATCTCCAGGCATTTAGCAAGATTTAATTTTAATGTTGCAGCAGTCCAGTTGCATTTGACAGCACACACTAAAACCATTAACCCAATCAAAATGTGCCAGTTTTTTCTGTACTAGTAGTCAAATCAAAGGGAATTATATATACAAAGTTCTCATTACTTCAGTTATTGCTTACATTTTTAAAGTCTATGAGAAGACACTTTTTGTTATCATATTTGTCTTGTGTCTGTGCATTCTGGTTAGTTGATAATTGAGATTGTTGCTGTTTTCCCAACGCTTCAAGCAATAGCAGTAATTTTTCCACTGTCCTACTGTCTATTGCATTTTTTTTTGTATTCAATCAATATTAATCATAGTATTCTTATGAATGTTTTCTTAATACTGGATATGATTATGTATTGATCTCAAACCATTTTGCTTTTTTATCTTTTTTGAAGAGATAAAAAAATAAAAAGCCTCCACTAAATTGTACACTATTCCAAATTCTACAGCTCATGTTGATGGATTTACTTAATACTATTTTATATATAGTTGCCTCCTTAAAAATGTGGAAGAAAAACAGTATCAGTAACAGCCAGCAAATAGATGGCTACCTTACCTAGGGCCAACTTCTTTGGCATCAGCAGGAAGGAAAACATATGAAACCAATGTTAATTAAGTGCAGACACACCAAACATGTCAAGTCTTTATTCAGCCTTATTTATGAAAAGTTTTTAAACAGCACACACTTAGTACACCTTACCTTATGTGAAACTGATGGCTCTTCATTGCCTCATCAGTGTAACTGCCACACAAATAAATAAACATTAGCAAGGCTTTTTTTTTATGTTACTTTCATTCACAATGCCACATCTGATCATCTGTCTGTTTATAATTGCTAACAGTGACATTTATACAGATTTGTACTGTTTTTCCAGACCTTAACATTTAATTGTACTTGATTCTGTAGTTGTTGTTGTTCACACCCTTTTTTAAACTTAAATATAAATTCATGAGATTATTGTATTTTGTAACCCACAAAAAACTATCAAGTCAGTAAGAGGAAGAGTTGTCCTTTCTGACTGTCAAATAAGATGGATGGATATTCATATATACAGTATCTTATTTCAATTGCTGTTTGCAAAAAATGTTGACTGTTTGGTTAGACTAAATATATAAAATTAAATGCATATTAAGTTTTTATAAATGAAGCCAATACAATGCTTAATTTGCAAACAGACAGCTGTGAGCCATAAACCATTCTTTGTTGTCATTTTAATTCATTCTTCCTTTTGTCAGCTGAGTATTATCAGTGTCACTGCAGCACTGCTGGGCAAGTAAAGATTGACATCTTCCTCCTAGGTTGTTATAGCTGAGATTTTGTAGAGTAGCAAATATATCTATATGTCTAACTACTGTACCTAACTATCTGTCCATCTATCCATCATCCATGAAGTCAGTATTTTTTCATTTCCTAGGTGTTCTTCCAAATCCTTCAACCCCCAACCCCCTCAGCACCTTTTTTTTTTCTTTCTTTATTCTCCTTTTTGTTAAACTGAATGTTGCATGATTTTGGAGTAGTTCTAAAATATATAATGAGGTAATTTGCATTAGACTGCAGATTGGTTGACCTTTGCTTTTGCCAACAATTACTGTAAAACTCGTCTATGTCTGTCATCACCAAGGATGTGGCAGGGACCTCTCTGTGCTCACGAAAGGTTAGCTGGAGGCTTGTGTCTGGACTTATGAAACAGCCTGAGGAAAATGTCATTAGAGCAAGGGGAAAAGACACTCAGAATTAACAATTGGAAATTCAATCAGGATGGCTTTAAAGACAGAGTGCATGCATGTGTGTGTGTGTACATGCATATCTCTAGCAGAAGGTCTATAAGATGTGTCCCAGGAATACTTGTAGGATGAGAAATTCCTCTTCTCAGTGAGAATGGAGAATGTGGGAAGGAGGACACCCTAGGTGTGACTTCTGTTAACTCTGCAGGCCACTTTGACTTTGTCAACATAAAAACAAACTGACAACACAAAGTAAACAGTCACTCTGTAAATGTTCCTGCTGCAGTCCTCAGAAACGTGAAAACCTGCTGCAATCAATATGTAGAAAATCCAGGACCTTCAATAATTATGCCTGTCTTTATTTACAGTATGTTTTTATGAAAGTTGCAGAACGTGATGTTTTATTTGAATGGTATTATTGGTTGTCTTTGTGCAGTGAAACGTGACTATATGTACCTTGTGTTAACTCCCCTTTCCATGAATTACTCGGTCATAGACATTTTATTCAAAAATATTTCTCAAATTTCTGAAACTAGAAACAAAGGCAATGAAGGCAATTCGTAATTGCCTTCCTAGCTGGTATTTTTTAAATTCTACATTGTTCAGAGTGTTCTCTTAAGGCTAGGTCTATTTCACACTGCAGTACTCAGTGTGTCAAACAACATGCATGAGCTTGCTCAGTTCAGTGTAAAAACAATAGTGTGAAAAGAAAACAGTTGTGGAGACAGAGCAGAGCGCTAACATCAGAGGCTCTGTTTTGTGCTCTTGGTTCTAGTCGCAGCGGCGCGTCACGTTTCACCTGCCGGATGGCTCTCAGGAGAGCTGCAGTGACAGCGGTCTGGGGGACCACGAGCCTGTAGGCAGTGGCTCCCTCCTCACACAACCTCTCCCTCTGGTGCAGGCGCAGGATGATTTCTACGAGCAGGCCTCCCCTGATAAGAGGACTGAAGCTGATGGCAACTCTGATCCCAACTCTGGTGAGTTGTAATATATCTCATGACAACCATTCCTTTTTAATGCGCATAAATTGATGGTTTCTTCAGGTTTCTCTCTCTATTTGTCTCTCTCTCTTTATTTTCTATTTTGTGTTTAAACACCATCATAGACTATTTTAAACCTGCAAATTGTTCACTTTGATCCAATTTAGTCAATATTTAGTATGTGCATATTAATAGTGTCCTTTGTTTCAAATCCAACATGGCTTTTTCAGTTTTCTACTTATTGTATGCAAGACAGAAATCTGAACATGATTTGTCTTTAAGTGCATGGTGGAGAAAATGAAGACAATGTTTCACATTTTGCTTTGGGGAATGACTAAAACTCCTTGAACAGAGATAATAAATAGTCATGAAAAACAACATCAGTCTCCATAAAGAACTCAACGTGCCAAATATCATTTAATTTAGAGTTATCTGATTGCTCAAGTAGGTTTCTAGTGGATACATGAGCAGGTCATTCATTTCTCAGTTAATCATCCAGACTTGTTCATTCCTCCCAGGAGCAAACCTGGGTCTCCCATAGGCTCCTCACCTATTTGTGAAACCCATTTGATTTATTTAGAGATGATTTCCCAGTTGGAAGTCTTGGTGCTCAGCTGAAGATGTTAACTTCCCACTATTTCTGATGGGAATGTACATCTCCGACCCAGTTTTCTCATTTTATCATTAAGAGGTGAGGCGTGCACGAAGATCAAGCGCATCGCCCCAAGGTCGATGCCAGCTTGCCTGCTCACGGTGGAGCAACCGGATTCAGATAAATACAAGTGCTGTGAGTAAACCGTGTGCGTATGATTTCATTCAGACTCTAACTTATTAGATGTAGTCTCAGTTGGCACATGTATTCAGTGAGTACTGACTCACTATCTTTCCAAATGAGAGATGCACATGGCTCAACCATGTGCAGTTGTACTAAAGGTAAATGAGTAACATTACTGTATTTCTGTTTAATTTCATTTCACATTTTATAGTACTCAGTGTTAACAAGCACAAAGGTAAAACTTTCTTTCTAATGCAGTAAGTAGTGATAGATTTATATACCCCATTGAAAATATTGTGAGGTCGATGTCTAAGGATTGTCCAGTGCTATAAATAAAAAAGTAATGTTTTTAATGTTTAAACTGACAATAGTTAAGTTGTGTGACCTTAATCAACCGCAATGATAAAATCAAATTCATGCTAATATTTTAGAGAAACTTGTGAAAATAGTGCATACCTAGAAGAAACAGTGAAACATTTAAGAAATCTTCAATATCCATGTCATGTACGTATGTCATTTTCTTTATATAAAACACCTTCATATGACATGAAATTTCAAGAGAACAGACAGCCTAAACTTACATTAATAATGTCACAGTATATTACAACTGTGATTCAAATATTAGCAATTTTTGGGCAGTATTGTTGATTTACACACTACATTTCATGGCATGTCACTATCTAAAACCGATATGTATATTATATGTATTTTACAGCTACACATACCAGAAGAGAGTTATGTTGTAAATGTGATGAGTAATAATATGCACGAACAAATATATAATAGCCAATGCAAATGCAAGATAAGTGTATTAAAACTTAAGACTTGAGTTGCATATAGTAAGTATTCATTTAAATACTAATATGAACTAGTTCTGTAATAATTGATAGTGAACTGCATGTACTTACTTACTGAATACATAGTAGCCACAAAACTCTAGCTCGACTGTTGATATGAATATAGATAAATGCCTATTTAGTCACACAAAAATCCAGTTACCCTTTCACATGCTCCAATGAGGTGACGTTTGACCCAATAAGCAGATTCAATTTATGTAAAGTCATCATGAAATGTGAGATGCACAAATGTTCTAAAAGGTATTTCAATATAAATGCAAATACACTTATGGGTGTGCATACTTTACTGTACAATAGACCTATATTGCTTAGAAAGACACAGGGGTGGAGAGACAATGCACAATTTAAGTAAATGTAAAAAAAAAAAAAAAAAAAAAGCAACTTCAAAGTCATTAGGACAGGTTACATTAACTATTTATGTTTTTCAAGATAAGGTGTTATTTTGGTCCAGCAGTGGCATTTTGTTTTTTGTTGGTATTGTTTGCCTTTCAGCAACTATTAACAGTTACAACAGCGGCCTTTGATCATTGACCTACTGCTTGGCAGGATAATGATTTTGTGTCCCACTTATGAAGGATGTGTTACCTGCTGGTGGTGCTCTAAAACATGTGAACTTTGTGGTCCCAGGTTAACTAGTTTTGAGTAAGTGTCTGTCAGACTTAAAAAGCCTCACACAATTTTCCTACCAACTGTACGACATGACTTTGTCTGTTAACAAAGGCAAATGGTATCTGGAAGATATTTGACATTATTATGTTCTAATTTGAGGTGTAAAGTGTCATCTAACAGTACTGAAAATAACCCAAATCAGTTCAACATTTTAGATGAGGACCTTGACAGTGGGTGGTCTTACCATGACGCTTTGTTCAAGGTTTAACAATAGTATTGCTATTGCCTTTTTTCTGACATATTAAGATTCTTCAAAATACCTTTTTAAAGAATCAAAGTTAAAGTGTTTTCTGAAGTGTGCAGTACTCAGATTCATCTAGGATATTGGGGAAAAAAAATAGTTTAATGGTGTTCATTTTTCTTTTTGGTTTGCAACAAGCCATGGGATGCATATGGAAGACAGATTAAAGTTGCCTTTAGATCAGAGTAATAAGTATGTAGTCATCAAATTATTAAGTTATTATATGTACGAAGTCAACATTTATGTTGTACATCTATCTAGGATTTTTATTCTATAATAAATAATGAGCTTTTTTAGATTTAGACTTTATACAAAATAGAACTATGTCATTCAAATAAAATGATGATAACAAAGCCTACATTAACCTTTAGCACTGTATCTCATTAATAGATGCTGGACAAATCCAGCATCTCAAAATCATACCTGTTTAAATCATAAACTAAACACCAACTAACAGTCCCCTGTGAATTTAGTAACACACTGATTGGGTGTAAAAACTGAACTAATACCAATTTAATCTTGGCCTTCTTATCTGTTTTTTGTTTTTAAAAGTGAACTTAATAATTATACTTTTTGTTTTAAAAAGTGAACTTACTAATTATCTTTTATGTAATACAGGAAAGCAGTTAGGCTTATGTGTGGGATGAAGCTTTCATCTGAACGAAGGAAACATACACAGTGTGGGAGTTGTGAAAGTCTGATGTCTAACAGTCCTTTTTATGGAATAGAGCATAAAGATATGCTTTGTATTTCTCTGTGACTTGAAGATATCCCTAAAGCTTTGCCAAGATTAATAAAAAAAAAAAGGTTTGTAAACAAAACAAGCAACAAAAAAAAACACACAAACACAAAAATTAAGAAAATAACAGCTGGTTTTCAGGGACACATCAGTTTCAGTGCTTGATACGCAGTGAGAAATAATCTTCAGTAGTGTACTAGCACATACTATGTGAACAAATATGGTGGCTGAGAAGGGAAAGACTTAGGAGGACATTTGCAGTAGTAACCAGTAATCACTAATTTTAAATATTTTAATGGACAGCCTCCAGTCTTTGGATAGAGTGTCTTCTAAAAGATTTTTTAGAAAATAGTCTTACATTTTTACACACAATTCTCACAATGCACAAAACAGCATTTACCAGCAAGGGTGTGTGCAGGGTTTGTAAGTGTTGTAACATTCGCTGTCCATGGTGCTGAAGAAAATGATTAACTGATTTAAAGTAATTTAATATATTGAATTCTTCATAAATCTAATATTAAAAATACAAAAAAATACAATCTACAGCACAAATGAAACAAATGACATTATGTAGCATTAATGTCGATAATGCTTAATGGTCAGCAAATTTGCAGTGAGACGTAACAGCCTGTATCATTTGACATGTAACATATTAACATCACAAACATAACATAACATAACATAAATGGAAAATGGATATTCTACCAGTAAGAAGATCAATATATTAGATTGACATACAGTACAGTATAATACAAAAAAAAGAAAGATGATTAAAATGAATGGCATCATGGCCAATAATGACAAAAACAAAAACTTGTAAATGGAAGGAACAGACAAAGACTTTACATTTGTAGCTTCCCATAAATGCAGTGAAGGGCATGAATGATCACCCTTCCATGAACAAAGAAGGTAACGGAAATTGAGAGACTGTCAGATCATCAGTAAAGGGATTCAGAAGTCATGTCCTGTTCTAATCACATATTGTCATCAGTTTTATGACAAGAAATTTTTTCATCTTTTTCATTCTTTTAACACTAAAAAATGTATTGTTTTACATTTACAAGGTATTACTCATGTTTCATTACATATCTGTTTAGTCAAGACAGAAATAGATGAAGAAACGAAAGATGGGGGGGGGTTAATTCCATTAGATGTGACAGCTTTACATGCAACTGTTGCTTTCTAATAGCATTTACGTAAATAGGTCATTAGAAATACCTCTTAATATATTATTGCACTCCAGTACGACTCCAACACCCACTATGACCTCAGTAATAAAACAATAGTAAGACATTATGTCTTTTTTTCAATAGTTTGTGGAAACCCTGACCCTGTCAGTGTATTGCAATTTGAAAGATAGATTTGGGATCAATTTACACTTGAGGTGCTTTTCTGTTACAGACCCCAGGAGATCTCTAATGTTGATTATTCATCATAGTTTACTTTGACTTAAGCTTGTGCCTTACTAAGTGAATACACAAAATATTGACTTGAAGTTTCTATCTTTATTAGGCCACTCTATTAAAGTACAAATCAAATAAACAGTAAAGTAGGAAGTAATAGTCCCAGACCGACTGTCTTCTAGGACTGCTGCATGTCCCTCTGCAATTATAGAGTAAAGTCATTCTTTATTCAGTTTATTCAGAAATGAAACAAACTACCAAGTCAAAAATTCACTAAATTAATAGATATTTGGGACCAAACATATTTCTTACAATCAGTTACATTTCTAAAAAAGAAAAAAAAGATAAAACAAGAAAGAAAATGCAATTAAGTATGGGGATGTTGAAGGCTGACGTGTTGATCTGTCAGCGTGGTTGAGGATGGATGACAGTCCCTAGACCTCAAAAAAGCTGAAATATTATATTTAATAAAATTAAATCAAATGTAAAAGACAAACCACTGATAACATTTTAAGAAAGCTGAAAATAAGGTAATAAGATGAATTGTCCCTTTAGACAGGCAGAATAAGTTTTAACATACGTCTGATGTATCCATTTCAGTGGCAACTGGACTTGTTTTAGTTCCTAGAAGACGTTTCACCTTCCATTCCAGAGGGCTTTCTCAATTCTGACTGACTGGTTGGAGTAGCAGGTTTATAAACCTGTGGAGTCCTCAAGTCGTTAGTACTTGATGGTCACCTGTGGGTTGTTGTTCCCCGTGGCTTTCATACTGTATATGTCAGGGTGTGAACGACTGTGAAACGATCTGGGTACAGTTGAAACTGCATTGTAAGTGGGTGATAAAGTCCAGTTGCCACTGAATAACCTTTTTTGGGATAACCATGATCTGGATGACTAAGAATCTTCACAGACATACGTCTGATGTAGACATGTGTAGAGGTGCATGTGATTATTAGCATTCTTTTTTTGTTTACACCTGATTTACTCAAAGTAAATACAGATTGCTGTGTGTAAGTGTGCTCCACTGTGTTGCATGCTGCTGCATTCAGAAGGAGTAATGCAGTATAATAATAATAAAATAATATTAATTATGACATACTTTATTGATCCCCTTTGGGAAATTGTTGTTGTACTGCTGCCAGACAGTACATGTCAGCACTACTACAGGGTTTTGGTGTCTTGTGCAAGGACACCTTGACATGTAGCAAGGAGGAACCGGGATTTGAACCACTCTCCCTGGGGTTTGTAGACAACTCCTCTACTAGCCGTAGCTGTGCCAAGATCAATCATATTAACTCAGAGTTCTTGCTTTGTTATTACAATCAATTAACATTAATCAATGTTTTTAAAAGCAGATTTAAAACATGTATTGACTGGGGACTGTTGTTTATTTAGGCTACATTTTAAGCAACAGCCCATTACGTTATTTCTCTGCAGCTGGTGTTCTTGTTGAAACTGCCAACACTAAAATTGCTTCAGTAACAGTCTTTTTAGAGCAGCAACGCCATGAGCATGTGCTTTACACTGCTGTATTGGAACAAACCTCCCCTGTCTGTTCACTTTCTTCTATCAGTGCACTATTGGCCCTACACACTTGGAACCAAAATACTTGGACATGCGAGGGGAATTTCAAAGTCAGGAAAATAGCTGGTAGTACATTAAGAGGCCTAGATGAGGCTCATCTTTCCTCTCTTGCTTGCTCTTTCTTTCACTGAAATAACCAATCACAAAGTCACATTTATTTTCATTTTAGAAGTCTCTAACCCATCAGGCATCATGCTGTTTATGTGAATTTATAATTTTGTTGCTGCTTCAGAAAAAGACGTGCTTCTACGCCTGATCTTAGTGCAGCAACACCGACAACTCACTTTGCACTGCTTTACCTGAAATAATCTCACACCTGTTTGTATCACTCACCTGTGCACCACAGGCTTTGCTTGACACATAAATACACAGACAAGCAAGGCTCTTTTCAAGGTCAGGAGTATCTCATTGGTTGTCACATTCAGTAATTAGAGGTTGTGTCTCTGATCATTGTCTAACTAGCATCTTAATAGTGCTGCCTGTGTATCTATCAAGCTGCTGTTGTCAACAGTGTCAATTGTAGCGACCAAACTCTTCAAATAAATTATTAGAAATAAAGATTGTTCACGAGGCTCAAACCCCAAGTCCAATTCAAGTCTCAGGTCTCACGTCTCTGTGCGACTCCCCATCCCATCCATGACCATTTTTACTTAAGTGTCATATAAATGATTTAAAAATATTGTAACTAATGCAGAACAGTAAGACAAAAAGATCACACAAAGAATCATGCATATGCAAATATATGCACATACACATGCACCTGGAAAGTCAAAGGCCAATAGCAATGTACTGTGAGATTAAATTTGAATTAGTCACAGGAGCAACAGCTATAGTGAGAAAGTTTGTTCTTCTTGTCTAGCATCAACTCCTTAGTTTCAGCTATAGCTTACAAAATAAGAGCTCCATGTCTGATGACCTAGGAATTGATTTTAAAGAGGATAGGAACAAACACAAACACAAAGCATCTATTCATATACTAAACAGAGGGTCATTCCACTGTTCTGTATAAAAGGTACCAAACTGACATGGGTAGTCCATGGGTAGTCCATGCCTCCTTTAAGTTGCCTTGAGGGGTAGTGTTAGAGTTTAGGCGAGTTCGCCCCAATGTGTGTATAAAAGACCTAAGGTGGTAATGGCTGTTGGGATGAAGAGGTGTGAAATTTTTGGATGTTTTATTGTAAGACCAGGTACCAGGTACGGTTTCTCCTGGGAGACTCTCCTATGAAACACTAGAGAAGAAACAGAATTTACAACATGATTCAAATTCAAGTACAATTGTTATACATTGTGTTCTGTATGTTAATGATTACAGTTATATTCAGCTTCATTTGAGCAACGTGTTTTAGCGATATAACATTGTGCTGTACAATGGGAGAAACTCACAAAGGGCTGCTACAACATGCAAATGGTTGGAGGAAGGCAGCAGAAAAAGGTAATCAATTTTTTGCTGGCACAACCCAGTCAGTTGTGTGTTATTATTCTTAACCAGACCCCAGTCTTACTCCACCTCTAACTTAATTCAGTAACTGCATGTCATAGCCATCATAGAGTCTCTCTTCCTCTTCCAGCTTCTCATCACCCAAGCGTTGCTACAGGAACAGAATCTGTATCCATAATTCTTTATGCTCATGGTGTACTCATCACGCATAAAATGTGCTCCGAATTATGTCTTAAGTGTGCAAAACCAGTAAAAGCCTATCATTGTTAATCCACTAATGTTTGAAAGCGATTTATATCTGACTTGCGTGTTACACATCATATTGGATGCCACATTAAACGTCACGCCACTAATGCCAGGCTGCCGGTACCTATTTAAAATGAACTCTGGAGGACCTTTAGGGTGGCTTTTTTAGTTCAGTGCAAAGGCATCTTAAAGAAGGTGCCACTTTCTCACCAATACGGCAGGGTTTCTGTATAAAAAAAGGGCTTGTGTTGAATGTGCATAACCTTCCAGCCCTTAGGCGGCATTGCTTGAGAAACTGTCATGCTGTGAATATAGCCACATTGGCTTGAGAGTACTCTGGAAGACTGTCACTTAACACAATTTACTGCTGCATCCAAAAATGCAACCTGAAAAAGCATGCAAAAATAAAGCATACATAAATTCTATGCAGAAATGCCACCAAATTGTCTGGGCTCCAGTTTGTCTTCAAACGTGGACTCATTTGTCTTGAGATAAGTCCATGTTACGGTTTGTGTTCAGGAAAAACAGACATCAGATTTAGCAAGTGAAGCCTTTTTTTCCAGCAAGAATGTGCAAATATTCTGCTTGCAAAACTGCAACAATTGATATCATCAGTTCCCAGATGATTACAAAGTATAACTATAAGGAAAGGTGATGTAGCACAGTGGTAAACATGCCTTTTTCAAACTCTTTTTGAGTGTGATATAGACATCAAGATTTGCATATATTTACAAGACACAGAAGTTGGTCAGCTGAGAACTCTCAAAACTCTCAAGAATGACTTTCAGAAGTTAGAAAACAGCATAATTTGTAGTTGAAAAAGTTTACAACTGTGGATCACTGTTGTTTTCAACACTAACATAAATAGGGAATATAATGTAGAACATATTTGTGAAGATTCTCAGTTATCCAGGTGAAGTTGTCTGAAAGTCATGGCAACTGGACTTCTTTCTCTAAGGTAGAGACATTTTGCTCTGCATCCACACAACTTTGTCAATCTGAGGAAAGTCTCTTCAGAACGTCCCTCAGATCAACAAGAAAGAAGTCCAGTTGCCATGACTCAACTTTCAGATAATGTTCAAATATGTTAATTTAACAAAGGATAGCATGGAAATTGAATACATTGTTGTTAAAGTGACTGACATCATTCTCTCTTCAGTGAAGCATTTTTGTAGAAATGCTGATAGGATTAGGTTATCTAAACAAATGAACGCAAAATGTAACCATGTAGCTGGTTTTAGTCAGATCATCTAACATTTAACAAAAAGCAAAAATTCTATTGAGGTAAACACTATATTTGATATCACTTATAAAGACTTTTTTATCATCTAATACAGTCACACTTCTTCTCGAGACATAATCAAACACTTTGCAAAAGAACTGGAAGTACAACAGAATGTGTCTATTCAACATCTAAAAAATTACCAGCTACAAAAAACTAACTAACCAGATCATTATAGAAACATGCCACATTGTGCATTGCAATAATTGTCAGAAGGCTATACAATGTTAGAAGAGTTTGTGAGTGTGTATTTGTAAAAATTGCAAAAGTAAATACAGTATACAGTTTTTAAATGATGATTTAAAACTGTCCAAACCTGCCTTTCACACATCGCTGTGGAGGAATTTTGGCCTACTCTTTTTTGAAAAATTGCCTTAGTTCAGCCACACTGGAGGGTTTTCAAGCATCTCAATCGGATTTAAGTCCAGACTTTTACTAGGCCAGTCTACTCTACCTTTGTTTTATCTTCTGAGCAGAGGTGGTGGCTGGTGTGTTTTGCTTTATTGTCCTGCTGCATAACCAAAAGTGCACTTGAGCTTGAGGTCACAAACTGATGGCAAGACATTATAAAAATTCATGGTTCCATAAATTATGGCAAGTCCAGGTTCTGAAGCTGCAAAGCAGCCCCAGACCATCAGAACACCACCATCTTGTTTGGCTGACAAAAGTTCAGCTTTTGTCTCATCAGTCGACAGAATATTTGCCCAGAAAGTCTTGGGGATAATCAAGATGTTTTTTTGTATTTTTTTGTCAAATGTGAGATGAGCCTATGTGTTCTTTTTGGTCAGCAGAGGCCTTTGCCGTGGAACTCTCCCGTGGATGCCATTTTTGCCCAGTCTCTTTCCAGATTTGGACTGCTTTTTTACCCTTAATGAATGAAATCTTCATTTAAAGTTGCATTTTGTATTTACTCTGATTATCTTTGTGTAATATTAAAACTTGTTTAATGATCTGAAGTATTTAAGTGTGACAAGGTGTGAATATGCAATAAAATGAAAAAGGTAAAGGCCAGAAAGGGGCAGATACTTTTATATAGCACTGTAGCTGGAATATATTTTTGCAAAATGCATATGTGCATAGTCTTGTGGTGTGGTTAAACAGTGACTCGCATTTTGAATATAATACTGTTCAGCAGGCTTAACTTGAGAGAAGAAGCTGATAAAACTAATTAGTTATATTTCTTTAGCAAAGCTCTAGGGGAAAATTTGTATGTTTGACTGCCATCATTACTCCTGACGTTTTTCATAGCAATACAAAAGATATCTGTTAAAAAATAACATTAATATTAAATTAATATTAATATTAAAAATATATTATATTTTTATAATATATTATAATATTATAAATATTACAGCAATTAATTTTAAATTATTTTCCCTTTTCATAAATATCTGCATTCTGTCTGCACTTTCATTGCCTTTTTTTTAATTGGTTGTGGAATTTAGAAGAATTTACTTCATAAACATATTTATTCCAAGAATTGGTAACATCTTATTACAGAGAGAGAGCTTTGTTGAATGTACAATTGCTTTTATTAACATTAGTACAGCAAATAAAGTGGCTAAATCAACTTTAAAACAAGAGATATTTTCAGTAGTGGAGGGGGTTGTTTTTCTTATGAAAAGCTACATGTTGCTATTTCACAGATTCATACAGGTCATTAAATAAGACTTTGCATTAATGAAGCATTTAGCGTCATTTATTATATGAATAGTAATGGTTGTCAATTAATATATTTCATCACAGCTTTGTTGGAAAAAAATAAGGCGTGGATTCATTTTTATTATTATTTGTTTGTCACCATGTTCATGGTGAAAATTTCCAGATATACAGATGGTCTGTAAAAACTGCTTGTCTCTTTTGTTTTATGTGAGCTGGGAAATTCAGTTTACCTTTCTCCTCTTTTAGCCTCACCATGTGTATATCATATTGGCATGTAAAAAAAACTGCCTTCTTCAGAAGAAAAATCAGGTCATTAAAAATATACTTATGTCTTAAAAACATAAAAAAAATAATGGGTTTACATCCAGTCACCCATATCATCACTGTCCCTTCCAGAAGAGAAACAGCAGTGGTTGTTTATTAAAATTACATGTTCAGAGTTGTTAGTAGGAATTGTGACACTGAAGTCTTTTCAGGGTAATGATCATCATGGACTTGCTACAGTATATCTGAGTTTGCATTATTAGTGTTAACATCAGAGTATTACTAATGTTGCTTCAAAACTGATTTGCCTAACCTGAACCATTGTATTATCTTTTCAAGCCTTAACCAAATTAGCTTAGCTAACTTGCAGCAACCAAAAGCAGAGTTGTAAATATAAATATGAATGCACAGACTAATTTAAATACTAAATAGCAAGAGCTTTTGCTTGTTTCAGTATGATCATTGTCTTGCAATTTCAAGTCTTTTTAAGAACTTTCAACTATTTTTTTTCCTGTGGCAGTTATTTGGGCAGGTATTCAAGCTCACACTGAACTGCTCCTACAGAACACTTTAAAATTGTGTTATTTTAACATGAGCGTGGTTCAACAAAATGGCTGGTTGCGCAACAGTATTCATGCACAGCAACAAAACCAACTGACAGGAACAGAGGAGAAAGCCTAGAGGAGAAGGGCTGAGTAGACAAGGTACTTGTTGAAATAGCACAATGTGACTGGGAGAGCAACACTGTTAAGGGCTTTGGTGGAAAAAACAAAACACTCAAATGCAAGATTGTTATGTTCTCTACCATGAAAATGGTACCACTTTTGCTATTAATCATTAATGGATATGAGATTATGGGAACTCCCATGTTGAGGTATTCTGCTCCATTCAATTCTTTGTTTAAAACATAAAAGCGTAATTTCAAGTTCCAACTCTGCAAAGTATAATATATATATAAAAAATAAAAAAAATCTCATACATTTGACTATTAATCAGCCAGTATCACAAACATAGTTACACCAGTGTTAATCAGTAACACGTCTGCCTGTATAGACTAGGTAATATCATATTTTTTCATGATGTTTCCATATTTTTATCACATTTCAGATTTTTTATCACCATGTTGACTGTTGATTCCATTACAGTATTGTGAAAATATGCTGCAAAGCAAGATGGTCACAGTGCCATGTTTTTATAATTGTTTATGCCAAATTTCTGGTGCTGCATTTCCCAGGCGTCCTAATTGTCTCTCCGTGGCAGAGAAGATTGGCAGCTTCTTCACTGCACTTACCTTGTGCCACCAGGCTTGTTGTCATGGGAATTGTTGGATTACTGTACTACACAAAACACAAACTGATTTACTTTGCAACTGTATTCTACAACTTTCCACTATTCAGTAAAATGAAAGTATGTACTAAGTAGTTTTCCACAGACTGTGACAAGACTATGATTCTAAGTGGATTTCACAAGCTCAAAATGTACCCCTAATTTGAGTGGTACTCATGGTGTTAATTAGCACCACCATGTTAAGTTAGGTTGTCAAATGAACAAGTTATGGCAGATTTAAACAACTTGTTTTCAGAAAATATATGATTTTTGTAACACTGATAGTACTGTATTGATATCAGTCAGTTGCAAATCCTCCATCATCAGGATCATGGATCTTTAGGTCTCAGGAGAGTCTAAACAGAGGCATTTTTTTAAAATTATCATCATTTGAGCTAATAATGCATTTCTTTAAATTCATGTAATCATAATCTGGATTAGTGACTAATGGATTTAAAACAAAATAAATATAATGCAAATAACAAATAAACATGTTTATAATTAAAAATCATGAGCTCACAACACAGAGTGTCTATCAAAGTCTAAAAAAATGACACAATGAGGACAGAAAAATACATAAGCAGGTTTTAATAAATGAGCAGACTTTTATATTCATAGCAAAATACACATTGTGCACATGCCGGTGTTAAATGCACATCCTAATTATTTTTTGGACAGTGTGTTTTTAGAGAAATACATGATAAAAAATTACTGCCAATGATTTCACACTGTTCCACTGATATACTGATAGCCAAAATATGCTGCAATGCATCAACAAAGCCAAGAGTTCAAACTAGTATATATGGGTGCAAACAATGCTAAAATTTTTAATATTAAAAAAATGTGTTTCCAAACCACTTTGCTCAGTATGTACCAGTTAATGTATACTGCCAAAATGTGACTAAGTACCTCATCTCAGTTGGTTATACAGGAATTACAGTGGATGTAGGTTTGCTTTAACTTACAGAAAATTTACATTAATTTATTCTTACTCTAACAAATATGTCAACCAAAGAGAGAGAGTTGAAAATAGTTTTAGTTTTAGGTTTGATAACTTTGCTGTAAAGAAGAGAGAATAAAGTGTGCAGCACACAAGCTGGTGAGTGGGCTTAGATTATGTGTACCATCTCTTGGGCTCAATCACTCAATTTCTGAATTTAGTAAGTTTCCATACAGTATATGACCAGTTGCAGTGGCTTAGGAGTGGTTTAGGAGACTTTTGCAGATTGCAGCACTCTGGATGAGCTGCAGGGGTAGGAGCAAACACTTTAGTATTACATCTGAATGCACAGTGCTGTAATCCTAACACAAGGTTGTGGCCATGATGTGATCCTTGTGCAACAAATTTGACAGAAGAAACCTTGGTGCCTACAGCAAACTTATTAGTTTAAATACCAACTCATACATCTACTGCATGTTTACATTTAATGAACAAATAGAATGTATATATAGTCTTAAACAAGGAGAAACAAAAAACTGAGAAAGATTTTATTCTGGTTTGTCATACATCTTTAAAAGTCATTTTATGCTACATGTTTTGATTGCAACATAAAACATACACTACCAGTCAAAAGTTCGGACACACATAGGCATTACCATCTTTTCCATGAAAATATGTATGTCTTCAGCTGTGTTACCATCGTTGCAAAATGGTTTTATAATGATCAGTTATCCTCATAATTTAATAAACTTCCATTAGCAAACAAAGTGCTGTTGGAAGACAATACTAATGTTTGATGATTATGGGCCTCTGTATGTTTATGTAAATATTCCTTTAAAAGACAGTTTCTATATACAATAGTCATTTTTAATATTAACAGTGTCTACACTGTATTTCAGATAATTGTTTAAAAAAAAGTCATTTTTCTATGTGTCCAAACTTTTGACTGGTAGTGTATGTCAGTGATATTGCCAACCCTATAAGTGTCTGATGTCATTGTTGCATATTTATTGATATTAATGCATGACATGATCTCTTTTATAAATTTTTATTGCCAAAATTTGGACAATTTAAAATAATTCTCACCACTATAAAGGTGTAACAGACATGTCAGTGGAAACAGAACTCTATGCCAGCAGCTTTGTTGTTTTCTGTAGTACAGATGCCCGGCCATTGACTATTCAGGATAAACAAATACTGGGCTGTCACTCAGTCTGGCAGCCATCCAACTACCTCAGACACAGACTACCAGTGATGCCAGTGAGATGGTGGGATGCCAGAACAGTATGCGTGTCAGATCTTTTGACTATAGCTCCATGCTGCAGCGGTAGACTTAAAATAACTCTTTACATACTTCAGTTGCAAAATGATAAATTAACATGCTGTTTGATTCTGTCCAGAAGATCTCTGGCATCATAAACTTTAGTTTTGAGGTAGTTTCACTTTCCAACAGTATTATAAGACAGGTAGATTTACCCTTGTCAATTCTGCGTTCTGTTTATCCTTTTTTGAGGGAAATTTGTACAGATACTTTCTATGCACATTCACAGATAAAACTGCCTTTAAACCCAGTTCTCCTGTAAGTAAGGGGTGTGTGTTTGTGTGTTCCTTCTGATACCTAAATCCCATTGTGTGATGAGGAAGTTGCAGGGTAGAGTAGCTAGGGCCCCTGACCAAGCCTGTGGGTGGGTGGCATGGATTCATAAATCAGGGAGCAGTGTTAATCTCTCTCAGGTATTGGAAAGCCAGTCCTCAGTAAATATGTTGCCTCAGGATACAATGGGGTTTAAAGGATTTCTGTCTCCAAAGAGAAATTAGGCAGGAGCTTCAGAAGTGAGCTAAATGGAAATGCTTGCTGGAGCATACAGAGGGACCAGGGTGCTGCTGTCAGCTAGTAAACATCGTCTCAGAGTAGCCTCAGTCATTATCGTAGCAGTTGGTGCCAATAGCCGGAGTGAGCAGACGGGTGGGCTGATGAAGAGCATCTTCTATGCTGATGATTAGTCACAATAGGGAGGAGAAAAATCTGAGGACTGTTGGATTATATGGGAATGAGACTTAGTTATAACTAAAGTGGCTAATTACAACAACTTAAAATTACATCCCAGCTACTTTGTGATTACTTTTTTGTACTGGAGATGTACACAAAATTGTTTTAATGACTAATAAAATTGTAAATCGTGAAATATTTCAAGTCGTGTAATAGGTCAAATGAGTCAATGTCAAATGCATATATACCAAGTTTAAAGAGCAGCATATTGTAGACAATCATAATAGGCCACTGTAGAATTCCAGTGTTTTGTAGGGAACATAAAACTTGTATTTCCCTTTTATTTGCATTAATAAGAATTGTCTGCTGAACATAGACAACGTATTTTCCAGCAAAGATTAGGCTTTGAGACTTTTCGTGTCAGACACATGTACAAAATGGTGGACCCAAACACAGACCAGGACAAGAGAGGGTTCAAACAAAAAGAGTCTTTAATAAAACATTACAACAGGGACATAAACATGAACGGAAAACCACTCCAGCAGGAGGCAAAACTACTATAATAAAATAAACGCTAAAGACAGGGAGGTAGGCAAGGTGCAGAGGAAAAATTAGGAAAAGGGACTAACCACTAATATAGGATGAACGTAACATGGAGACCTGGGGAGAGCGTGAGTGACAGAGAGAGAGAAAAGACAGAGGAGAAACTAAACCCAAACCAACTTACAGCAATGATGAAGGAGATGAGCAAGGGGTGAATGGCAGAATGAAGACTGGTTGAATGGCAGGATGAACTGACAAAGAAAAGTGAAGCGTGCAGGACATAAATAGTGAAGGGACTAATTGGAAATGAAGTGCAGCTGAGGGCAATCAGGGAGTGAGAGTGGAGATGGGAGTGGCCAAGGTGAGGGAGGAACAGAAAGACATGGAAAGGAAGACACACAAGGACATGGCTCTGACATTTAGGAATGCAATCAAAAATAAAATCTGTGATATGGCAATTTACTTTACTTTTACTACAATTTGATGCTGATGCCAACACACTCAAAGTTTATAAAATAGTATTATAAAATATTCAGAGGTCAGTGGTGGAAACTGCTGTGAATGGTACCTTCAAGGCTTCAGAAGTTATGTGTTATATGGACCAGAAGACAAAGGAAACATGTTCTATGGCAGGGGTAGTGAAGTGTGATTTAAGGAGGTCTGGATATAGAAATTTTCATCATTTCCTGGTCCACATGATCATCACCTCATGTTTAAAGTGCATTATAATGTAGTTATACATTATGATGAATTTATGTATATATATTATATATATAATAGAAAATAAATCAGAAAAAGCTGAGCACTGTCAGACACATCAGTGGACTCATCTACAGCTCAGACTATGGAGCCTTATGCATGGTTTCATGCAGCTGATTTAGCACATCTCTGGTTAATACCTCATTCTTCTTTCTTTATTGGCTGTTAATGCATATACAGGTATTTGTTTTAATTTTAATTTTTTGTTTTCCCTCAAAGGGTATGAGCTACTACACTCAGACACTGTTTGACTCCATGGAATGATTTTTTGTGGAGGAACAGTCGTTAGCTTGTTGTTGCCCTATAAAAGAATGTGTTAAAATCCTTGTTGACCAATCGTAGTTGGCTTTAAGGTCACTTATTTTCTGCCACATTTAGCGGGTAACTTTTCTCAGATGTAATTCTGTGCTTAGTTACATTGTGGCGTTTCACATTCCCACTTTTAACCACTCAGAGCAGATCTCAGAGCAGATTAGACAGGGGTTTCAAGCTTCCTAGGGGAAGGATGAAGATAAACGCCTTGGTCCATTCGGGATTAAAAGCCTGGATTTCAGTGTCAGCCTTCCACCGTTTAATATACGCCATGTCACACTGACTCACAATGTTGCTGCTTTTCTCTCTCGTCTTCTCCCTCCTTTATATGTTTCTCTGTCACTGCCGCTGTTTACTTTCTGCACCTCTGTTCAGTGAAGACCTGCCCTACTCTGCCTGTGATTGGCTGATTCTTGCCCTCACCTGAACCATTCTCAGTCCTCATGCTTAAACCCAACCAACCTGGAACCACAAAGGCAACAAGTAAGGGCAAATCAGAGACTGATGGGATGTGCCTTTTACTGAGAAGCGGTCGTCGGTCAAAATATAATCTAAAACTTAATGACAAGTCGGTTCTGGCTCTGGGTCCAGACAGGACAGGACAGAGTCTGAGTCCGGACTGCAGTCAGTCTGTTAAAGACCTCTGTTCTATGGTCAGATAAGTCTATGTTTCAGCATTTTTCAGCATAAACAGACATTGGGTTCTCTGTGCCAATGATGAAAAAGACCGCCCAGACTGTTTTCAGCAAAAGGTATAAAATGTAGCATCTGTGATGGTATGGTGGTGCATCAGTGCCTGAGGCACAGCTGACTTGCAAATGTGAAGGTACCATTGCAACCATCGAGACAAGGTCTGGGAAATCAAAGAATTTTTCAGCAGCACAATGCCAGGCTTCATTCCGTTATAACAGCATCCTTTGTAATGACAGTACGTGTGCTTGACCAGCCTGCCTGCAGTCCATAGCTGTCTCTCATTGAAAATATAAGGCATATGATGAAGAGGACAGTTAGGCAATGGTGACAATCGACTGCTGAGCTGTTAAAATCTTGTAAGAGGAATAGTCAAATATGCCACATGCAAAAGTGCAACAAATAGCATCCTCAGTTCCCGAATGATTGAAAAGCATAGTTAAAATAAATGGTGATATAGTGCTGTGAAAAGTATTTTCCCCCTTTCTCATATATATTTTTTACATATTTGTCACACTTAAATGATTCAGATCATCTAAATAATTTAAATATTACACAAAGATTACCTGACTAAATAGAAAATGTTTTTTTTAATGATGATCATAATCATTTATTATGGGAAAAAAAGTTACTCAAACCTTCCAGCCTGGAAAGCAGAACTGGCACCACAATTTGTGGGACCCTTTCCCATCTCTAAGGTTGTAAACTCCATGGCAGTCAGGTTTCATCTCCTCAGACCACTGAAGATCAATCCAACCTTTCACGCATCCCAAGTTAAGCCTGCAACCTCGTTTTGACCTGGACCTGTTCACTCTCCTGGCTCTGACTTGACTTTTTCTGGCTTTTGGATCCCGATTTCTGACTTTGCCCGGAATACTCTGACTGCTTTGGATTCTGCTACTCTGACCCTGATTGCTCTGTCGATACTTGAGCTCCGCTTCTATGACTAGGATTTCAGACTCTTAACCTAAACAAACCATTTGTACCAGACAGTGTTATTGGATAAGGCTCTGTGTCATATGGAATGGATTCTAGATTGAATTCTTGGACTGAGTATTTGATCTTGGATTTCAACTGTGTTTGCTGTGTTTGTGCTTGACAGTTTCTTCACCCCGATAAGCACGTGTAGGATGCCACCAGTTTCAACATTTCCACTCCCAGATCCACTTCTCCCCTAGATGCTTTGGCTTGATTCATCATACTCACCTGATACTTCACCTGGTCATCTTCATCTCATCTGGATCTTCACCCGCAAATTGATAGAAAGCCAGCATTACCGGTACTATCTGTCTTGAACCAGTCATCGGCCTGTTTTAACTTCCTATCTGCTGTGCTTAATGACATTTCTCACCCTCTACTGACATTTATTACAATTCAATTCAATATAATTCATCTTTATTTGTATAGTGCCAAATCATAACAAAGGTCATATCAAGGCACTTTACATAGCAAGGTTTAGGACCTTGCAAAATATAAGTATATATATAAAGAACTATATAGAAAACCCAACAGTCCGACTTGAGCAAGGACTAGGCGACAGTGGAGAGGAAAAACTCCCTTTAACGGAAGAAACCTCCAGCAGAACCAGGCTCAGGGTGGGCGGTC
>JAUBNQ010000017.1:12632920-12643251 GCA_032353495.1 Ctenopoma kingsleyae | reverse complement strand
AGATTAACTCTGCATGATTTACAGGAAGGAAGGAGTCTAAGTAAGACTGAGGTGTAACAAACACATCTAGAACTGTTAGACACATGTGACTGTCTATGCCAGTTGCATAGGGGGGGTCTGATTGATTTTTTCTCTAATAGTTATGATTTTATTTGTGAAGAAATTTATAAAGTCATCACTGTTGTGATGCAAAGGAATACTAGGTTCAACAGAGCTATGACTCTTTGTCAGCCTGGCTACAATGCTGAAAAGAAACTTGAGGTTGTTCTTATTTGCCTCTATTAATGATGATACGGAGGGCTTTTTTATATGTTATAAAACTGTCTTTCCAAGCTAAGCAAGATTCATATTAATTTGTGGAGCACCACCTCCTTTCAAGCTTTCACATTGTCTGCTTTAAGCTACGGATTTGTGAATTATACCACGGAGCTAACCTCTTCTGATTAACTACTTTCTTTTTTAGAGGGGCAACAGCATCGAGTATTGTACTTAATGAAGCTGCAGCATTATCAACTAGATAATCGACCTGTACTGGAGTAAAGTTAAGACTACTTCCCTCCTCTGTATTGGTACATGTCACAGGATTAAAAGATAATGGGATCATTTCCTTAAATTTGGTGACAGTATTTTCAGATAAATATCTACTATAGTGGAATTTTTTTCCAATTGATATAAAGTCCAATATAGTAAACTCAAACGTTATTAAAAAATGGTTAGACAGCAGAGGGTTTTGAGGAAAAACTATTAAATGATCAATTTCTACTCCATAAGTCAGAACAAGATATATGTGATTAAAACTGTGAGTGGGTTTATTTACATGTTGAGTAAATCCAATCGACTCTAACAATGAATTAAATGCAACGTTGAGACAGTTATTATCAACATCTACATGAATGTTAAAGTTACCCACTATAATCACTTTATCTGTACTAAGAACTAAATCAGAAAGTCTGAGAATTCACATAAAAACTCAGAGTAAGGGACAGGAGGATGGTATACGGTAACAAATAAAACTGGTTTTTGGCTTTTCCAGTTTGGATGAGAGAGACCAAGAGTGAGGCTCTCAAATGAACTATAACTATGTTTAGGTCTGGGGTTGATTATTAAACTGGAGTTGTAGATTGCTGCGACTCCTCCACCCCGGCCTGTAATTCTAGGGATATGATAATTAATATGACTGGGGGGCTCGACTCATTCAGATTGACATATTCATCCTGCTGCAGCCAGGTTTCAGTGAGACTAAATAAATCTTATCAAGTCATTTACTAACAAAGATTTAGATGAGAGAGATCTAATATTTAATAATCCACATTTAATTGTTTAACTGTTTTTATTTTGTTCTATAAGAGGAGTCGTTTTTATTTTTATCAAGTTATTATCATTTCTTCCTCTAGTGTTAATTTTTGATCTATGTAATTTATATGGATGGGGAGCAGACACAGTCTCTATGGGGTGGTGATAGTTTTGGGGGGGTGACGGCAGTAAGGAAGCTGCAGCGAGGCATGTAAGACTGCGACTCTGCGTCCTGGGCTCATACCAGGGTTTAGGAGGTCTAATAAACTGGGCCATATTTCTAGAAATAAGAGCTGCACCATCCAAAGTGGGATGGATGCCGTCTCTTCTAATCAGCCCAGGTTTTCTCCAAAATGTTTTCACTGATCAGATTAGGAAGGGGACCAGAGAAAACTACGGAGTCCGACATCGCCTTGCATAGTTACATTAATTTTAGTGACTGTTGACTGGCGTAGTTGGGTGTCATTATCCCCTGCATGAATTATGATCTTACTGTATGTACGTTTGTCCTTAGACAGGAGTTTTAAATAGGAGTCTCTAACTTCACATTCCTGACTATGGAGCTGCCAATAATCAGAGTGGGTTTCTCAGCAGGTGTGTCGCTGAGCAGAGAAAACTTATTGGACACGTGAACCGGTTGGTGGTGGGCAAATTCTTCTGACTATGCCACCTACGGACGCCTACGAAGATATACTTTATAGGGTTTGTTTTTATAGGATCAGTTCTGAACTAGGAAGTGGATGAAACTGTATCAGACATTGTTACAATATGCTTGAAGTCTTATATTTGGTATATAGCAAGAACTTTTTTTTCACAGTGAACAGTGTACATATGTAAATATGATACTGAACAAGGTTGGCATGATTCTGTCAGTTCTGCTATCAGTGAAGAATCAGATGTACCATAGACCAACATCTGGTATCCAACATCTGTTGCCATGGGAAACAACATAAATTGTCAGAGAAACAACATAACAGGTACATATTCTTTACATATTCTTCAGTGCCCAGTCCCTAAAGGAAAACAATTTCAGTGCACTTAGAATGAAATAGTTTTCTGGTAATTATTTAAAAAAAGTAAAATTGTACCCAAAATTTAAAAACTAGAGACATGAAATGTCCTGCAGACACCCAGCTTTTTCTTAACATTTGCTCATACAAGAAAATGTCTAACATGTAAGTAAGCATGGATAATATAATTGGAGCTTGATAAATAATAATTTAAACTTGATGAATAATTAACTAAAATTGTTATCATGCTGAGATGCAGTAAGAAAAGCATATAACTACTTTTTACACCTAAAATCACCTAAACCCTGTAAAACCATTGTTTTACAGTTCTTTGTTCTTTGTTTAAGTATGGATTAAACAAACAAGATAAAATGTGTTAATTAGGAAGCTTTAGTGGTGTCAGCATATGTATTTTTGAACCAGACCAGCTGTCTACACATGCTTCTACGCTATATCAGTCTCATTGTTTTGACTGCAGTTCTATATTGTGCCTAACACACAGAAAGGAGATTGGCATCACTCCTTTCATCTCACTCTGTCAACAGAAAGTTATCTTTTGCAAAATGTAGAACTATTCCTTATAAAAATGTATAGAGGTTGTTGTAATGTATATATTCATTTTCACCCCTCTGATTACTGTTAATGGTGGGTTGCAATTCTCCACTTTCCAGAGTGTGTTGGTAACATATCATTCTGTGTTGCAGTGTCAAGTAGTAATACAAATGTGCAGGCGCTGACTCAAAGAGACAGAAAAAGAGAGAGAGACAAAGAGTGTGCAAGGGAGTAAGTATTTATACTGAGGCACCAACTTAAATGGGTTATCATAGCATTAAAGTTCTACCCTGACTGGGCTCCTTTAACATGTCACTGTGAGAGTTCTCACAAAGAAAATGGTATCTTCAGCAAAAGCTGCACCTTAACCCTGGTGAACTGATCTGGGGGTAGTGAACGCTGTGATAGGGACTAATCCCCTGCTGTGTGCTTTGAGTGGGACTTAGAGCAATACACCAGAGGAAACCAGGGAGAAGCGAGGAACAAGCGCTAAAGAAAGAGACTTCTGAAAAACTGAAAAGAGTGTTGGTACTGTCACCGTGATGAATCCTTTCAGACCTCGTCTCAAAAGGGGCTGGAATCTTAATGCGCACGTGTGCATGAGTGTAACGGCAGATTGTGTTTGCATTGAGTGTGTGTGTGTATGTACTGTAAATTTCTTGGTGGAGCATATGGCATTTAAAATTCCACCAGGAACCAAGCTGATGCCTCTTGGTTAATTGCAGAAATGTACGAATTTAGAACTCAGAGTGTGACACTGAGAACTTTAGCAGATGTTGGGAAGGTCTCAGTCGAATAAAAAAAATGGTGCTTCTTAGTTACACATGAGACTAGTGGGTGTTAACATGTGAATCAAACGGGGTTTGATTGCCAACATGCATAAAGGAGTAATATATTTATAGACTGTTCTGGTTAGTTTATGTGTGTGGTTGTTTTATGAAACTCTATTCAATATTTTAATAGAAAAGAAACATTGCTGTTGATTGTTGGTGTAACATATTATTTTACATAATAATAGCTATAGGATAGGACCCATAACCCAATATTTTGTAGCACTGCAATCAAACACGTTTTGTAGCTCTTAAATGAGACTTCTGCACTTATGATGTTAAGCTAAATTAAGATCAGGAATTGTAGCAGGCCACTTTATAATCGTTCAATGTTTTCTTCTAATTCATTTGTCTTCTTTTCAGATGTTTATATCCTGTATAGTTTTCTGACACTGGGCCATATGTTTGTCTTCAGAATGCCTTGATAATCTTCAGTGTTCTTCACTGAGTTCATTGTACCTTGCACATATTTGAGGAAACCTGTGCCAGTTGTTGCCATAGCATATCAGGATTTTGTCCATTTTTCACCGTGGTGTTCTTTTCTTTGAAAGCTTAATTTTTTTTCTGTGAACAAAGAGCTTGTGGCTTACCAAAAACTTCTTATCTTGTTTCTTCTGTCCAAAGGACAGTCTCCCAGATGTATTTTTTGCTTTTAAAAATTCATTTTAGCAAACTTCAGTCAGTTTTCCTTTTCAAAAATGGGTCCTCCTGGGTTCTTCCTCATTCATCCAGAAAGTGATGTATGGTGCGACTGGACACTGTTGTATCTTGATCTTGGAGGTTGAAGTTTTCTTTGGTTCTTTTCTTCTATATTTAAACCATCCTTCTGTTAAATTTGGGATATTTTTCTCTTGTGGCCATGTCCATTAGGTTACACTTTTTAATAATGTTAGCAGATTTGTAGTTTTTACCTTGACCATTCTTGGTAATTCCTTTTTCCTTATCTCATCAGCTGTCTTCTTTCTTTTGTTTACCTCGGTGCACACAATCATATGAAACGTATCACAGAGTGTGTTTCTCCATTTAAATAGCCTCAATAACTGTAATACTGAAAACACCTGTGATAATAGCTGCTTGAAATATCACTTCAGCCCATTTTTTGTCACGTCTTCTGTGGTGTAACAGTAATTGGTTTCATGTCATTTTAAACCATCTTTACAGAATAAGCAAGAATTTTATTCTGGGGCACTCCAAAGTCATGCAGGGATGCATGACAGAAGAGCTTTTAATTTCAACACTCTCCACAATGAATGGAGCATTGTTTCAGTGTAAGAATGCCAACATTTTTAGCCAAGTCTAGTGAAGTCGCAAGGCACCAGATTATTTGTCTGCTCATCCATGTGTCATACACAATATCTCACAGACTGTTGATCTGATTTTGACACAGCTTGGTGGAATGATGCATCTCACTGCCGCATCCAAGTATTTAAAATGACACTAAATAGCTGAAGGGGAAATCAACATTTAAGGGTCAACAAAGGTGACATATTTCTTAGTGACAGTCTGACAGCATTTGTAGAGGACAACATGTTTACCCTTGTTGCTGTTGTTTAGTAGTTGGTGCTGCCTTAAGATTTTTGTTGGCTTTCAATCTTTTGAAATTGGTCTGATCATTTTATAGTTATTTTTATACAATTATTTGTATATTGTTTAATTTACAATTGTTTATTCCTCTTACAAACATTAAAAACAGAAGTTCATCATTACGTTCATCACACGTAATGTAATTCTGACATGGTATTTTGAGAGTCACTACTGAGGTTATTATCAAAAACATACATTTGTATTGTATTATACTGTAAGAATGGATTTTTTTTACTGTAAATCTGTCATGCTCTGGTAGGGATCACAGGAATGGCAAACACAGTCATTACCAGTGCATAGATAACATGTATAGATACTGTATAATAAATTATTACTAAATGCACATATTTAAAATTGCTGCCCTTTAATGGTATCAAAAAGGGGGGTTGATTTCATGAAATGCATTAAAACATTAAAGTAATAATTAGGGTGTAGGATCCCTCATACGTGTGTGTATGTGTGTGTGCCTGTGACAGACAGGGAGACAGAAAGACAGGTGCTCAACAGAGACTTCAGATGGGCACAACTAATAAGAGGTGAGAAGAAAAATATCACATTGAAAATAGATGGAGAGATGACAGGTGAAGTCAAGGTGAGCTGACAGGGTGAGAAGTAATCACTCTGAGAGTAGAATGCATACTGATCTTGCAAGTGATAGAAAGGAAAAGGTCATAGACAAAATAAAGCAAGTTTGAGAAAAGGAATGGTGGCAAACGCTCAATAGCTTTTCTATGAGAACAGTGAAAATAGAAGGACATAGTTACCCACAGGCAGACAGTTCGATGGTGGTTGTTAGTGGCGTGAGAGAAGGTCTTACAATTTCAATATATCCTTTGCCTATTGAAGATCATGGAGGAATTGCTTCTTTTACTCACATGTAAGGCAAATCTAAAAAGCTTTGACAAAAAGTAAGGTCTAAGGCAAACATTTTTCTATAAGTGCTGTTGGCTTTATTGCACATAGTTATGATCACATTTTACATTTTAGTTTCTATATATGCCCTTGGCTTCTGTATGCATGATAAAATACAGTTTCATTGAAAAAGAGTAGAGTTTCGTAAGAAAAATATTAAAAATGGTCATTTATACATAAATTTACAATTAGCTTCTGATAAAAAACCTTCCCAGTCTGTATAATAAACCGTGATGACAAAAGGAAAAGTACATTTTACGTATTTAGAATAAAATCTGCAAAACAAAGTCTGCAAAGTGAAGGGGTCTGAAAATGTAAAAGTACCTGTATGCAGTTGTAGGAACAATACAATATGCTCATGTTAATAACACAGAAATTTTGTAAAATATGTTAAAGAAACCTCTGTTCATCTATGCTTTAGGTAGCTTATTGAAGTTTAATAGAACTTCAAAATGTATTGCATCATCATCCACACAGACATAATATGGTTACATGAATTAGAATAACAAAACTTTAGTTTTTAATGCTATAGAACTGAATGTCTGTCAGGATCAAGGTCTTCTTGACATAGATCAACTTATAACAAGTTTTTATTAAAGAGAGAGCAACATGGACGTCTTACACATTAAAGGTGTAGGAAAGGAATCACAAGTTCACAAGGTGAACATTTACATGTCATTCATCGTCACTCAGTTCCAGTGGACGACAGTTGATTGATGGTATTCTGACTCAGCTGGTGTCACGGCTGTTAGACCAACACTCCAAACTGAAGCATTCTATAAATGAGCTAGAACATCCTTATAGATCCAAACATCCTCTTCTTTTCATTTTCTCCTGCTCTCATCTCTGTTTTATTTAACCTCTTAGTACTCACCATGCATCACCTCTCAAACCATGTCTCCATCATCAGCCTTTGGCTTTTTTCCCAACTTGAGTTGTGGCTTTGCATCATTTTCATTTTCCTTCCTCTTTCACTTCACACTGCTGATCTTGAGATGATATCAAATCAGAAAGAAAATGAGAAAAGAAAGCTAAAACAAATAAATGGAAAGTCAAATCTACATTAAATGGCCTTTACAAAAAGCAGACAGCTGCTTATATCATCCTGCTATTCAAGCATACACACATGCATACACGCATACAGTAGCATGCAATCCATTACAAACTAAAAATAAAGACACCTCGTAGACATCCTTTCTATGGTTTTTAAGTTGCTTGCTCGTTTGAAAAGGCAAGGTTTTGACATTCACATCTGTTCATTGTTAGACGTGTGCATGCTGCAAGTTGCTGTCTCATTTTTGTTTTTGTTTTTTTTTTTCAACAAAGGCCTTAATTCTCTAGTGCAGAGCTTTTCTGTTCTGCTGTTTTTCAGATTTGTATCCATTTATTAAATCTAAATTTTTATTAGTGTTCTGTTTTTGTTCCTTAGTGCAAAGAAAGTAGGACATGACTGTTATATAAATATATAAAATACACTATGTTTGTGTGTGTGTGGGAGGGTGGAGGATGTTATGATACTCTGCTGCTGTCCCTCCTACTGGGTCCTGCCTCAGCCCTAACATCACGAGATAATCCCTACAAATGTCACAGAGAGCTTGGCAAGTCATTTATTGCTTACTGGTGTGGAATTTGCCACTAGGTGAGAGTGATTCCATTTAATCTATCTCCCATTACAAGCTACAATTTTGCATGGTAGACAGTATTACCAGATAAAGCGTTTAATAATGTTACTCTACGATTTACAGAGGGCAATCCTTAAAGGACTGAACTCAAACTTTTTACTTTAAAAAACTCAGCATTTTACTTACATGCTAAAAAACACTGGTGTAATGAAACTTTGGCATAATTTTTAGTGTAGAATTATTGTTAAATGCATGCGTGTTTGCTAATTTCTCTGCATTATGTCATTTAGTACATGATCAAAGTATGAATTTGTTGATTTTTTAAAACTTTTTTTTTCTGTTTTTGTAATCACTATACACCACACTCTAAAGGCAAATTTCTACTTTATATTTTCCCTCTGACATCACGACAGTGCTGAGTGTGCCAAGAATTTCTACAAGCTGTTAGAGCCTGTAAAGTGATCTACTATTTTACTTATCTTACATTTTTCATAACAGTTCATATCAGAGTTTCTTATCATCTTTTTGATTGCTGTGACTCTCCGGTGAGTTAACACACTCTGTTAGCATGCTAAGGTAGCGGTTAGCCTATCTAGATGTACCAACTCTGTTTTAACTACCTTATTGCAGTAGTTTTTCTATTCTTTTTTGCCCTGTAAATTTCCTAAACCAATCAGCGATGTATGGGAACATTTTCTTTTGAGTTTTTACTTTTGTGAATAATGTAAACATTGTAATTTAACAATGCCTCTAGTGAGTTTTGTTTCATGTTACTACATGTATCTTAACAAGGCTGTTTTCCAACGTTGTCTGAATATATGGTAATACAAATAATTACTGTATATCAAAGTGATATACCTTGACCTTGTTATCAGAGAATGCTGCTTCTATTGCTGAGTACATGCTGCTTTCAAGCTGCGTTGGTTGAATTGTTTGTTTGAATTAATCCAGTAATGAAGTGAGATGAATGATCAGAAAAAGAGATGCATAGTTACTAAGTAACTTACAATTTATAATTAAATTACTGTACAGCATTAATTAAGGACTTTTCCCTGCTTGTTTTTTTGGAGTCTGAAACTGTTTCAGGGGAGACGTGATCCAGAGTTGGAGGTATTCAGAGACGTTGCAGCAAAATTCTGGAACAGATAAGCTTGAGATCTCATTCAGGCATTACCTGGTTAGCAATGACACATACACATACTTTCTTCCAAAAGGATGACTAAAAACTATTTTACTGTGGACTTAATTGGGACAGTGGGAACAGGGAGGACAAGTTTTTATGGCCAAGTAATTTTTATTTGTCATTAAGTTGTCGTTCAGTAATGTTGGAATAAATTAATGTTACTGGGATTTAAGTCTCATTAGTTCTGTTTCATTTGCTCTTGGATAGGAACCTAGAGGAGAGTGTAACCTATACAACAAAGCATATTTTAGTAAGCAGTACATTTGTTAAGCGTAATAATTCAGAACAATACCCTCTATATTACTCAGTTATTTTGTCCTTTGCTTTCACTGACCTCTTCTTCTTCTTGCTCTTACTTTACAACTGTGGCCTTCCTTTTTTTCAATTTACCCTCCTCCCAAAGATTTTTATTATGATGAAAACAATTTGTAATCATAGACCCATCATTCAGCCACTTGTGTACTGTAGATTTGTTGGACTTCAGGTGCTGACCAGACGATTTACACCACAAGTGCACTGTGCCAACTTGTATCCATAACTTTCATTGTGTGAGACCTTTCTTCAAAAAACATGAACCCTCTTCTTGCTGTCCGTCAGTGTGACGGTACAGAGCAAGGTAGTATAGACAGCTGGCAGAAAATATAAACTCATCTGTCTTCCCTCTACCTGGCACTCCAGCCATCTCTCCTTACCAGATATCAGAAAACTTATTGTGTGGATCTTCCTTCCTAATTTTCAACTTGAAGAATCTACATGCAGGGATGTACATTGTTCAATGATGGCTCAAGCACTTGACAAATTCCTGTAGGTTTTCCACTACAACACTACACCCTGATGTAATATGGGATCAACACTTGATCCTCCTAAAGATAAATTGAGTCTTACATTGTATTTTTTATTTTTTTGTCTGTGTGTGTGTGTGTGTGTGTGTGTGTGTGTGTGTGTGTGTGCACTAGTGCTGGGCGATATACCGGTTCATACAGAAAACCGTTTTCACTGCTACACCGCTAAACACGCATGTAACGGAGTAGCTGGTTAGTGGAGGTACTGAGCGGTGAAAATAAACAGAGAAGCTGTAGCAGACGATAAAGTTGAACATGATGACACAGAAGGACTTTTGCTCGTCTGTTGTCTGGAGATTTAAAAGCTCGGACGTGTACCAAAAAACTATTTACTGCTGACGAGCTAAAGTTGTCACCGGAGTAATTTTCTGCACAAAGTTAGCCGCAAACAAACTGTTGAGTACCAGGAATGTTTGAAACTAAGATCATCCTCAGGTAAAACTGAAAAAGCTCCACTTTTTCCAGTCAGACATGACTTGTAGACGCGCTTGCTAGTGCTTCTC
>JAUBNQ010000017.1:12609298-12626742 GCA_032353495.1 Ctenopoma kingsleyae | reverse complement strand
GTGCATGGTATGTAAAAGTTGTGTCATTAAAAGAGTAAAAACCAATACCGATAATTTCCGATATTACATTTTAATGCCAATATCGGCCGATATTAATGGTAGGCCGATAATATCGGACATCCCTACTTCAAATGTATTCTTTATGACATTTACTTCATAAATGCAACTGTGCTCTTTGCTGTAGTCTAATCATAGTGTTCTAATTGAGGCAGTTTTAGAATTAGTGCCCCATTTATCACATAAAGATGTTTTGTTGATCCAGGCTATGAGGACAAAGATAGGACAAGCTTGAAATTGATTGAATAAATGACAGGCCCTCACTAATGTTGACAAGCGCCTGTTATTGCCTGGGGTGTCACGTGATCAGTGGTGATGGGTCCTGTTATGACTCATTTGGAGCTGAGTCCCTTAAAAATGGGCCACTGCGACCTTTCCCTTGGGTACAAGAGTTGTCTGAGAGAGAACAGCTGATGCAGCTTTTTGTACTATAGCATTTTTGCCATTTGAGCAACGTCTTCAACATTCATAACCTTTTCTGCCATAAGTGCTGTTATTCACAATTTTCATGATCGGGGTTGATAGGCTAAGCATAGTAGACATTTAGGTCCAAATATCCTCTAGTGTCAGTGTTTTCACTTGGCCCCATTCGCATTGTATACATGAGAAATTCATGCTTTTGTCTTGAATATAAAAGAAGTTCACAAATCAGTGTATTAGTTTACACCGAAGGGGTCTTCACAGTGTTAAATTGATGCAGCATCTTACAGTGGCTTGTAAATTATTAATGCTCTTCAAAGACCCCTCCACAACAACCTGTGTGTGTGCATGCAGTGAATTCTTTCCACATCATTGAGTGTGTTGTGTTATTTAATGCATGCAATTGGTTTTCTGCATCTTAGCTAGTTTCTTTTCCTTTTGTGTGTGTTGGCGTCTGTGAGAAAGAGAGAATGAGGAAAAAAAGACAGAGCTAGTTTAAATCTGATACCTGTGTCACTTCCACTTGGCCTAGAATGGAAATTATATTGATATTTCATACAGTGGATGTAGATATATGTAAGATTACCCTTTGGGGACTTTTGCTCTCCTATGAATTAGGACTTGGAATAATCAAATACTATGAATTTTTATTCTTCTTAATCATGAAAAGGCGATGTGGAAACAGCAGAGCCAGAGTTGATTAAAGTGTAGCTGAGATTCATTGAATCTGGCTCAGAGCTCGAAGGAGTATTTTAAATAGGAGTCCATTTAACAAAATGTTATGTTCTTAATGGGAAGGTAATAAGATGGTCTTTATCTTTTATTGAAAAAAGTGAAGTCATTTCCCAGCATGATGTATGCTTTTAAGGAGAAGTACTTTGAGCAACCGAGGTAGAGAGGAGGGCTAGAAATATCATGAAAGGAACTAACTTTTGATCATACAGTTGGTGTATGATATATGACAAATTCTAAGCTGTGGTTACCTCTAGGGTTGGAGCATTAGAAGCAGTAAGAAGAAGCAGATATTACATTATCTAAGAAGTATTCTTTTATGCAGGTCAAGTTAATTCTCATCCCACAACTGTTCCTGCTAAAAACAATTTATTGCAATCACATTGTATTGTAAAGTGCAATCAGCTAAAGATACAATTTCTCCATTACAGCTAATATGGTCAAATGACCCATTTTTATTAAGGTATTATGATAATTAAAACATTAAGATAATTTGTCATGCTGCCAAAATTATGAATAAGTTAATTAAATATATTTCACAGTTTGGCAGTGTCGTGGGATCTAATGAATGTTTGTCAGCATGTCCGGGGAATTTTAACATCAGTCAAAGACAGTAAGAACTACAGTGCTTTGTGCACTGTGTCTAAGATACATTTCTGAACATATACTGTACTTTCTTTAAAATAAGAATTACTCTGTGTTACATTATGTTGAGCACTTTAGGTTACTGCTTAAAACTAATCTAAACCACTTGCCTATCAACATAAGATATTCTATAACCTACAGTATATGAGCAGTTTTAGTTTTGTCTTAAAACAAACTTCAGCAACTGTTAATGGAAGTAATTTTAATCTATTTCAGAATGGGAACAAGCTTCAAAATGGTTTTGTTTTCTTTGCCAAATCATCAGTTCTATCCCTGAATATCTAAGTGTCCCTATTCAGACAACTGAAAAAGCAGTTGAAATATGAAAGCAGGTTATTGCATGGTGGCAACAAACCATGTCCAATGTCTTGGAGCTGAGTTAAAATGGTTGAAGTGGCAGCAGTGTTTGGATGCATTTATAGATAGATAAGAAAGAAAGAAAGACGAAAGAGCATTTTGTTAAAACAGAGCAAACAAAAAAATAGAGAGAAAATTCACTTCATGCTTACATCTCGTATATTCTCTGTGTATTCTCATATCCCCAGAGATTTTTGAACAACACAAGAAAAATGTTTATTTGAAAGATTAAAAGGCAAGAAAAAAATAATTGTGCACAATACAGTAATTAGACATATCACAGTGTAAAGACATACATTTAGATAATGCAGCCAAGCTGTGTAAACCTCAAGACTGTAAATACAGCATGGCATTAGATTTACCATAACTTTATAATACCTTCAAGTCAAAACAGAAAAAATAATTGGTGAAATTAATTAAGCTCTACAGTAACAACTGTAATGTTTTGCTCTCGTCTTTAAGAGCCCCTCACATGATCTACATAGAAGTAAGACAGACTTGATCTGATGTCAGTTCTTAATCCTACTTAACATTTTCTTCACTGAATTTAAGAGTTTGATATTTTTTCATTTTCGTAAGTCGACTTACATTATTAAAAAAATATATATATATGAAGCGCTATGCTTGTGTCAAGTCGATGTCATTTATATTCTTTAATGTAACTAGACTTATAAGAATCAAGCTCCCCTGCTGTTGTTAGAGGCTAATAATCCTGTTTTAAATGTGTATTCTCCTGCTTCAGTAGATTCTGTCCTGTGCTGTTGTGTGTTGACAGCCGCGTTGGTTGAGATGATGGTATGCGCAGGTTAATCTAGCAGGCCTTGTTGTGGTGGCATTAGATGAAGGGGAGGATTCAGACAGGGCTCTCCTGATGCCTCCTTGTGTGAGCTAATTAACTGGTACAGATTGTTCCCTCACCCCACTGCCTCCCCACACACAACAGTCCACGCCAGCCCCTCTACCTCTTGCAAACACACAAAACCTTGTGTACTTTACCAACTCTTGACACTGGTTATTCCGACTGCTTCACCTTCTAATGAGTTTCCGTGAGACAGAGAGGTCATGTCTTTAAATAAATGCAACTAGAAATGTCAAAGGCCTTGACATAACCTTGTGTTATACTGTTTACTTTTAATTACTCCTGCTTTCAGACATTTTTATACTGATTCAAACTGTTCTACCTTTGACCTGTTATTCACAATAGTTAAATGTGCTGAAGACAGATGAAATGCTGAATTATTTAGCTTAAAATGTAGTTTCTGTCTGTACAGTTTTTAACATTTCCATTTAAGGCGGGAAGCTGTAAGAATGTCAGTCAGTGTAATTTCTTATTCCTGATTCACATTTCAGACATTTCAAGCAGTGCATAGGTCAGAGGCATAATACCCTGACAGTTTTTTGAAAAGTAATATTCATATGCCACCACAATGTATGCAAGTTAAAGAAGAAAATGCATTTTTTTTCTTTTTGCTTAAAGGTTTTGAAAGCACCAGTTGGCAGATTGGAGAGAAGAATATCACACAGTCATGTGTCATTCAGAGTGTGTGTTCCTCTTTCAGAAAGATTCTCGTATCTGTCTTTAATCTTTCAGTGTTTCTTCCTCCTTCCTTTTCCATGTCTATCTGTGAAAGATGAAGTCATTTAGACCTACACTAATCCTGCCATTATGCTTTTGTCTTCACTGGCATATGCTATCTTCTCACTGTCTTGGTTATCCTGTGGACTAAAGCAATTAGTGTGCTGCAATTGAAACATCAAGTAATTAATTCATTTTCCATGTTGAGCATACTTTGTTTGATGCCACGCTCCAAGTGGGTGATGAGTGTGTTTATGGGTCAGCTGTAGTGGAGGGTAAGAATAGCAGTCAGGATTTTATGCATCTCTTGGCACATGGGGCACCCACCCAAGGCCATAAAGTATATAACATGCAGAGTAATGTCATTTAGACCTTGGCAAGCTTCTTGTGGCCCACTCAGGGGACTATCTCGCCTCTACAGTGCTATCTCTCTCATCCTTTCTATTGCCTCTATGTCCCCCTTTTCATTTGCTCCATTGCTCTATGCCATATTGTTGTATTTTCTTTTTTCGCTGTCTTCCTATTCTCCATTTTCCTCACTCTCTTGTCATCACTCTTCTTCATCTACTCACTTTCTTTCTAATCTTCTACCCCTCTCTCTGTACATCCTCTGCCTCCTGGTGCATGCCCGTCATCTGTGACCAGCGTGCCACAGAGCTACGCAACACACTGCAGTGCCATGATCCAGAAACCCCACATTAACACTGGGATTTCACCCAGAGATTATTTAAGTGTGGCATGCCTGCCAGGCAGGGTTCTTCTCTGTAATCTCTGCAGCCCCATGAATAGAGTAGAACTGGGAAAGAGGGGATTTGGAGCAGTTTGAGGGCTGATTGGGTTCTAGAACGGGTACACAGTGGGCTTTTAGGCATTCTCCATATTTCAGTTCCATATGGAGTTGGATTTAGGTGGTGGGGGTGACAGCTCAATGTGTCACAGAGAAACTGAGGTTAAATCCCTGGCAGAATGATCCTCTTCTTATTAGTTAGCTATGTATTCTTCTGAGGTTTGCAAAGTAATTTAATTTGAAGTAATTGTAGCAAGGATCCATAATTAAAAGGATTAAAATGCATGCCATTTATAGATGGGCTAAAAGAAATGAAATGATGAGGCCACTGGCACTGTTTCTGCTCATGCCCCATACGACTTTCATTTCATATCCACTCCTTTGTCAGTGAATTCAGATTTGCATTATTTAATGTGTCACAGGATTCAATTGTGGGATAAAAATAACAACTAGAGTCATGCAAAACAATGACAGCACATGTCTGGCTGCTAGCTAAATATTACTAGCTTGTGTGCGTTTCATTTTATTTATTTTATCTTTTAATGTGCTTGTCACTGGCTCATACTGTTTCACTTGGGTCTCGGGAAATGTGTGTCTGTGTGTCTATGTGTGATGACAGAGCATGTCCTCGACTCAATATGGTCACCCTCTCGCAGCGACAGAGGTCTTTGACCCCATCAGAGTGTCAGAGTGCCTGCTGATTTTTTGACATTGAGAAGGGAACAGACAAAGCTACTCATCAAATATCCAATGACTGAGAGGACTGCAAGTGGAATGGGTTTTGACAGAGTGCCATTTACAACTGCTGAAGGCTTTCTTGCCATTGACATAGCAAAGGAACAGTATTGCCAATTTATTTTTTTTTGTCAGGTTTTATAAGATACACCTTCAAAAAGATATTACCAAGAAATTAGAGAAGCTAAACACAAAGAACAGCACAGAAAAAAATATAGACACCTAAATATAATATTGTAAGTTTTCAGTCTTACTCCCAAAAATGCACTTTTGTCATTCATTGTTTGTTTGTTTTTTTTACCTTTGAGAAAGAACCATGTCTCTATCTAATTTCACCTGTACCAGTGTAATAAATCAAAAAATATCAGATGACCATCACTCATGATCTTGTCATTTTACCAGTTTACTTTAACTCCTCTGAGTTCTGTATTAGGGTGCTTTTACTTACATTAATTTGGCTTGTTATTTCATGTTTTAGTGGCATATGGTGGAGCTGTGACATGTGCTCCCTCTTCATCTTCATGCTGCATGTTCTGCAGTCTCATGCTGCATAGAGCCATTACAACTGGAGTAGTAGGGCAGACTCATGATGGTAGGACCAGATGTATCGAAGGATTTACGAGCACCTTGATGCCTAGCATTTACACCTTGCAGCATAATAAAAATGTTCTCTTATCATCAATCCCTCAGAGAGCCGGTGAAGGAACATAATCCTTGAGATTAGTTTGACTGATTTGTTTCTTCCAAACAGTATTCAAAATAGCTGTTGTGATTTTTCTTCTTTATCAAAACAAGTGGAATGGAAAAGGGGGAAATACACTAAAAGCACAATGAATTTGGTAATGAATAACACATCTGGCAGAATTGAAAGAAAGACTTAGATTTTTCAAATGAGCTAAAACTTTCCACATTTACAAAAGGAGATGCAAAGAAGACAAAATTACACTGAAGTACTGGAAAAGTGCTGTAGTTTAGCACACTTGAATGTCAAAACTCAGCAGAAGAATAAAAATAGATGCAAGTCAACTGCTCATAATTTCTTTTTTTTTATCTTCTATTGGAGTTTGTGAAAGACTTCTTATTGGCTGAATAATACATATATAACCTGATTCAAAAAGCAATGAACTCCCACTGTTGAGAAATGAATTGGTGGGGTGGCATGATAGTTCAGTGGGTAGGGCAGTCGTCTTCAAACCCAAGGGTGAGCGGTTTGATTCCCAGCCCCGGCAGGCTATATGTCAAAGGGTCCTTGGACAAGACGCCGATACCCTGACCCTTGGCGCCTCACAGGGACAAGAATTTCCCCAAGGGGATCAATAACGTATCAATTATTATTAAATAAAACCTTGTGAGTGGGAGTTCTGGTTAATTTTTCAGATTTTTTTATCCACATGGTGAGTATCACCATATCTATTTCTCTATTTGTAATTGTCAGAAAAAAACACAGTTTGCTTATATTGGCAAGTTAGGTTATTTGTCATTGTCTAAATAGTGTATTGAAGGCTGGTGCATTAAGAACATGAACTTTTTTTAATGGATCATAATTTTTCCATGGCCCCTAAAATCAACACCCCCTGAAGTCCAGTGCTTTTTACATATTTGACATTTGTTTATCATTAGATTCTTTTATTAGTTTGCTTGTGTTATTATTATTATTATTATTTTGTCTATCCCTGTATATGCTCTCATCACTCCTGAAGCGGAGTGATTTGCTGAGGGGCGAGGGATGTCTGCAGAGGAGCCTACCAATCTAGGTAACAGTTTAAATGTCCTTGACAAGTGCACAGTTTGCAAAGGAGCAAATTTAATTTCCATGGTTTGAAATTTAAAAGGTATCACCTGCTGTAATTGCTTGACTAGGGAATCCATAAATCATTGTTCAGTAAGGTCATCTTGTAATTTCTTCCCTAATGTTGGCATTTATTTTCCTAGCATCCTCTCTTTCTTCTCATTTAATCTCACCAGGTCATTTGAGAGATTAATTGCTGCCATCTTCAAAAACAACAAATTAGTTTCATGCATGTTCCGACATTAAGACTGAGTAACCACACGTATCAACAACTACACAGTCAAAATAATGTTGTACTACATTGCAGCTGCATGTCACACAAATTTGTCATTGTGGTTCCTTTCACTAAACAATCATGAAAAAAGTGGTGTAAGCCAAGAATGACGTATGCTTTTCCTAGAATGGAAAGCAAAGATTAGAGCCTACGTCCACCATACCTTAAATAGCAATGTGTTTTTCTTTTGGCATTTGTCTTCAGCATTTCCATCAAAGGTCAGAAACCATATTAATTAAATCTATGTTTATCATTATCACATTTAATCTTTTTTGTAGAGTATCCCCTACTACATGCAGCTTCTTACAGGTCACAGATATTGCTGTCTTTTTTTTTAAGAGTTTAAACTTCAGCAGCAGCAACTTTGTGAGACAGTGGACACCTACCTACAAGGTAGTGACAGCCACCTTTAGACCTCAACTTAGTATGAGTCAGTGCATATTGTTTTTCACAACTCTATAAATACTAAGCTGTAAACTTAAACATAGCAAATGCTGATTTTTAAATCACTGATTTGCCTTTATTGATTTTTCAATAAATTATACAGTAATTAATAGCTATTTTAATCAAGTTTCCTTCTTTTACTTCTTTGTTCAGTCTTCTTTCACTGACAGACCCTAAACGTTTTAAACATATTGGCATTTCTTTTGCTTTTAAATGCTTGCTTGCTGTAAAGTCATTCACAAAAATACATTACTGTATATCAAATTTCCCATATGTTTTTAGAAACACTTTTATTTTTGTTTGTCAGTATATTGTTACTGATCATCTGTAGGGCCATATTGTACCTCCAGTCCTTCTCACAGATGGAGACTGGAAGAGACTTCTGGGTTGTACAGCCCTCCTGCAAAGATGTGATGGACACTTAATTACTTGGCTGACAGAAGTTATTCGCCACCTGCACCCAACAGGGGTCTCTGCCAGGCCCTGACCTCCACTTCCTCCCAGTGCACCTACCAGCTCACAAAGCAGATTTATGCATATGGCTATCACTCACATTTCATGTTATCATTATCAGGTTTTTATAGTATTGCCTCTGTGCTCTTGCTTCACCGCCGATTTCAAAGCAAATACATGTGAATACATTTTCAGTATTGTCATGTCATGTAATAAATATGTAAAATGCATTATCACTTACTGATTTCCCTCAATAAACCTCTATCAGTCAAATCATTGGAGATTTAGCACTTCCTCATATTTATGCTGTGTGTAAAGGATAGATTAGAGAACAATTTTTAACTTTGAAACAGTTGACATATATTAAAGCTGGAATTATACCTGACACATTTATTTCATTTCTCAACTATAAATATTCTCTACTATACATATTACACAGTTTTCATATCAATTTGTGTGATCATATGGCCTTTAATATATAACACCTTAACACTGCTGCTAAGGCAGATGGTTCTCAGTGTTGAAGAGGAGGTGCTAACTTTTTCCATCACTGCCAATTTAATGCCTGAAGAAGTTGTAAATTTTGACACATTTGCTTACTTAACGGGTAGACATAGTTACAAACTACATGACCCACTGAAACTGTGCAAGCTTATGTTTCACTGCAAGATACAAAAACAAGTACAGATAAACAGTTGATGACCCTCATCATTATGTAAAAAGTACAGCATAGGTTTGTGTACCTACTGCATTGTATGCCAACTCCTATTGTGGGCCTATTCTGTACATTGTATTTATGACCTTGAAAAATCTGAGGACCTCATGGCCATTTAATTAAGTGCACTTTTAATAGACAATAAGACACTACCATGTCCCTGAGGTAATTATGAATAAATGTATATGTAGTCAGTGCAATATTACTGCATTACGAATATTAACACAGAGGAGATGTACCTCGGCATTGCAATTACAGTTCTCTTAGGGGATTAAAACAGTTCTGTTTTATTATCAAATTCCTTCAGGCTCAAGGTAATGATCAACACAAAGAATTACATGTCTCAACATGTCTACTTCAAATCAGAACCTATTGAGTCTTTCTGCTTTCTCTCTCTTTTTTAATGGGTTTTTTTGTGTTTATTCTGCAAAATACACGTTACTGTACCTGACAGTAACATGGCCTGTTTGTCCTGCACTTTAGTCAGGGCTTATCATGACGATTATTTTGGTTAAGTTTACTTCATCCCAACAGGATGAATAAGAGGCAACTGCAAATAAAAAAGAAACACACTTATTCAACTCTTGTCCAAATGGAGTATGAGCAAAAAAAATAATAATATAAATGTTGTTTTCATTGTGAGCTGAAAGATAAATAAAAAGAAGGTGTAAAAACTGAATCAATTATCATATATCTGTCCCATTGTTATCATCAGTTATACTAAGGGCGACCAGAAATGGATTTGATCCACTGTTGAGATGAGCAGGCATACTCACTGACTTAGAACAGAAATTAGATTACAAGGTCAGTGGCTGAGTCTAATGCACTGGAAGATTAGAGAGGGAGAAGAACTCATTTTAAAGCGCCATTGTTGTCATGGGGACTGAACACTTGCACTCATCTGTGTAAAACAGCAATTTAAAATGTGTTTTGAAAATCTGCATGGCCATCTTTACTTTTGCCATACAAAGACATAAAACACAAATATGAATTACTAACACAACATGTCTATAACTTTGCTGAATTTTTATTAAACTCATTAAACATTTTTATATATATCTTTTATAATATATAATATTATTATATATTGATATAATTATTATGTAATACTATATATGATATTGAGGTATTATTGTATTTGATTAATGAATAACTTGTATCACTTACTTAAGCATAACTGATAGTGTAAAGGATATACTTGTCTTAATATTAAGCACATTAATAAGCTCCTGTCAAACATGGAATGTGTAAAACTGCCAGGTTAATGTGTTCATTAACTGTATTGCTCATTTGCTTTGTTACCCAATGCACATGAACATTCACGTTACACTGACTCTATTTTAGCTATCATTTGAGTTACAGTATATAGTTGTAGTTACTGAATGACTCTTTTGTGCCATACAAGGATGGATGATGACTATATGATGATATGAACTATCAAACTGAAGGTCAGATATGTTACTTTTATCAAAGAAGGCAGTGCTTGTCTTTGAGACAAGTCTAATAACATAACTTTATTTGTATGCCCATGCACAGTTTATACCTTGGCTGATATTGTAAAGTACGTAAAAATATCAAATGCATACACCTTGGTGATTTGGATTTCTAGTTGTCCTCTTTACAAATTGCTAGGGACAGAGGTGAACAATGCAACCTAGCGTACAGTGAAACTGCAACATGTGCCGCATCATACAAAGAATCATCAGGCTTATGCAGAAACATGTCTGGAAGAAAACATTACAACAAATGTCTGAAGATGTTTTGGATTCTGGTACATAAAAACATACTGTACAGTATCAAGCAGTCCATGGTAGCTTGTTTTTTTCCTGTAGTGCAGTACAAACAGCCTGCATTTCTTCCCTCCTAGCTCGCTAACATTTGAGTTGCTTGGTCACAAAGCACTATAATGTCTCATGGCTGTAGGCACAAGTTTGAATGCTGAGGCAAAGAGTGAAGATGTAGCTTCATCTCACTATAGACAGGGTGGAATTTGTTTTTCTACAGTGCAGTGGAGTTCATTGTACCCTTTACTGGTGCCTCCAGCACAGACAGCAGTTTTTCACCAGTTTGTTAACCAAGTTTGCTTTCTGCACTTCTTCTTCTTGCACACCACCACAAAAATTGTCTTCACTTATTGATGTACTTTTCCATGCACTAAAATACCAGAGCTTCATGAGAACAGTCTAATCTGCTCTTCTTTTCTCCATTCTTCTATGTTATGAGAAAAGTACACTTTGTTCTCAATATGAAAATCCAGGCACGTCTACAACTGCTGCCTCAGCATCTGACCTTGTAAGTTGCTTGTTTCTCTTTAAGAAAAATATTAAAAGACCCATTATTGTATGTCAGTAGCCATACTAGGGATTAAGATTCAGGTTAATCTAAGCATTCACTAACAACTGATAGGCTCAATTCATTATGGATCTTTTTTTTTTATTTACTTTGGGTACTCCAGCTATCAAAATTGTCCCATTGAGCAGAATTTAAAACAGCAACACTTCTTAGATGCACCACACTTCTGAAGTGCTACTGTTGCTTAAACTGCATTTCAGTTGAGGAAATCTGTCCAGGCCTTATCCAAGATTTTTGCTACAGATCCATATTAATGCATACAGCATTTCTCCTTTTCTCCTTCTTTACGATTTTTAAAAAGCAAAAGAGGTTATGTATGTTTTGGAACATAAAAGGAAAGCTTTACATTTTTATTTAGGTATATGAAGTGCATGGTATTCAAATATATTTTTAGAAAAATTACAAATACAACAAAATGATTTTTTGTTGTACTGTAAGTGAGAAAATATGTAATATTTCAGGACTCTGATTTTGAGCCAGGCCAAAAACATGATTTGTACCTCTTGTTTGTAAGGTCTTTCCAGCCATTGAGGTGATAACTCTCTTTCCTCGAACTGACAAATCTCACCACCGGTCTCCTCCGCTTCTCTTTACTGCAACAGTGTAAAAGGCAGGAATCACATACTATAAGAACCTCTGGGGGTGGCTTGACCCAGAAAAATAAATTTGTGGTGTACAGTAGAAGATGAGCAGTAAAGGTCAGTCTTACTCTGCAGCATTTTTTACAACATGCTCAGTGTACACTATGTCCAGGCTACAGTATCTGTTTCAGGACAACCTTAAGCTTACAATTGCCAGTTTTTGAAATCACTGGATAATTCGAATGACTCATGCCATATCTACTAGCATCTTCATTAAAAACAGTATAGAAGTCTTTTATTGTATTTACAGTTTGAATTAGGCAATTCTTTTGATAATACAATGATTGGCACAATAGTAACAACAACACAACAATCATTACTAGTCCATACATTGCAAATAAGGTTAGAAAGAAATACATTGACTCCTAAAATTGCTGTCCAATGTCCAGTTAATCTTTTAGAATGCTTCTTAAATCATAAAGAATAATGCAGCTCCAGTAACTTAATTAATAAAAGGCAAATATTACAGAGACAGACAAGACTTGACACACAACAGAAAGCAGTATGCTGCATGCTTCCACAAAGCAATACATAATAAACATTTTAGTTGTTTATTTTAATATATTTTAATTCTTGCTTTATTTATTTATTTATTTATTAGCATTTTTAGACAGACAGGAATCTTCAGTACATATACAGCATACTGTAGCTGTATCTGGAGTGGCATGATAGCTCAGTGTGTAGGGCAGTCGTCTTGAAACCCAAGGGTGAGCGCTTTGATTCCCAGTCCTGGCAGGCTACATGTCTCGGTGTCCTTGGACAAGACAACAATACCCTGACCGTTGGCGCCTCACAGGGGCAGCCTGTCCACAAAGAATTTCCCCAAGGGGATCAATAAAGTATCAATTATTATTATTAGATGTATGGTACGTAAGAAAGCACACGTATTGCATATCCTTACATACCATGTTGTAAACTGTACTTTTAAAAGGAAATGTGTGGGTCCAACACAGAGCACCCTCTCTGAAAATCTGAATTACAAATTGATCTGAGAATAGTTAGATGAGGTCTAAGCCAATATGCGTGATCATGGAAATTATGTAAATGACAGCCATTTTTTGACAGACTTTGTATTTTGTTTTTCTTACTGTTTCTCACATTGACTTTGCTTTTCTTTTCTTGCATCTTGCCTCCTCCTTTTTTCTATCTTTGATGACCCTTCACTTCCATTCCAAAGCTTCTTGTTCTTTTTCTATTTTGACTCTCTCTTGCCCTTCATCTCCTCTCATGAGAAGCTTCTGCCTAGCCTCAAAGGGAGCACTAGAAAGGCTCCATCAAGCCAGTATAGTATTCTCTCAAGGATGCATCTAGTGTGTTGCTCTGCTCTGCAGATCTATCCAACTCTAGATAGCCTTTAGTGTAGATCACAAGACCTCTTTTTGAATTTGCTGCAAACTGCATAAAGCTGTAATTCTATGTCTTGTTGGACACCAACCATCAGATGATTCACGCTGTCGTCAAGCTGTCAAGTAGATCTTTAACAATATAAGTTATTTGTATAATACAGCATATAATTCAGCATGTACAGTATGTACTCTATGTATGTTTTGTAGTAAAGGACAAAGAAACCCATCAGCAGATCCTAAGCATATATAGATTTAATTTGCTAGATTTGTCATGCGGGGTTTTGAGTGGCAGCTGGAGACAGCAGCATGGCACTTTGTGCCTCTACACTGGACCAAAACAAAGCCTCATTTGTCCCCAAATAACAACATCTGGGCATGCTTAACAGCATAGATAAACAAACAAGCCCTATGGACACTAAATCGCCTGCACTCAATCACTCTCACTCCCTCTCCACCTGTTCCCCCTTGCCATTCTGAAGGGTGTAGGTTGTTGGTATGGGACTGATACATCAGCTCTGATAGTGTGCATCCAATTAATTAGCCAAACGCTATCTCATTAGTAATAGCTGGCAGACTTAAACAAGAATACTCCTGTATACTTGCAAACAACCTCTGGCCAAAAATGAGGATGATTCTCTCCTCATCTGTAACCTTTGTGATCTGTAGATGCTGAGTAGGAGGACTGAAAGAGAGGCATGTGAATGCCGTTTGGTCAAAGTGTCCATTGTTAAACAGCTATTGCTCATGGCTCAGATTTATTCAACAGCTTCTGCAGAATTAAACAGACCAGCCCCCAGCTCATCCTAATGACTCCGTATCAGGAGGCAATCTAATGGTTTCTTTGTCTTTAAGTTATCTGTCTTTGTGGACATCTGCAACATTTGCACAGTGCTGTAAGCAAAAGTCAGCACCATCTGACACAGTTCTGAATCCCTTGCATTCCTCAACACCTGTGCCTCAGTGTTATTTAAAGCACTCAGGGGCTCTGCACCAAACATCAGCCACCAGCTATTTGCTTGTGTGTGCTTTGTGTATGTGTGTTTGTGTTCATGTGCGAGGAGAATGTAGACTTCTTGAGCATAGTAACCATGAGCAACAAGCTTTGTAGAGATAAAGTATCACTAAACAATGTGTGAGCCATTTTGCATGAAGGGAACATGGTGTTACGTGTTTCTTTGTGTATATAGAAAAGCTATGTATTTACAGAATGAGTTGAATATGCACGCTGATGCAGTTAAACTGAATCTCTGACTGTGGTACAAAAGATATTCTGCATCTCAATTTAGCTTTACTGGAATATAAATAACATTAATAATGTTTTAGCAATAACAGCTTTTCATCACTTTTTTGTCAGTACTGACACAGTCTATTATCAAAAGCTAGGCATTTTAGAGTAGTGTGATAGAATGGGAGGATGTCATGAAAAATGTCTTTGCATGGATTTGCATGTCACTGATTAAATGCAGTCTGTTATACTATAAGAGTAGAAAACCGTTTTATCTTAATTATTAATTAACATGTTTTAAATTAACGTAAATTTAAGGAATAATGGTGCTTCACAAACTCAGACTATGGTACACAACTGTCACCTAGATAGTTCCTTGTTTCCCATAAAATCGTATGTTTTCAACTAAGATAACATAATTACAGGTTTCTCTAATCGTGAATTTGCATTTTAAATTGATAAGCTGGCATTATCAAATACATTTGCTATTGGAATGCAGGATCATTATTCTATAAAACAGACCTACAAGTGTCATTTATAACATTAATAATGTCTGCACTGTTTTTCTGATCAAAGTCATCTTTCAAAAACAAGTACAATTGTGACCCCACACTTTTGTTCAGTATCTTCAACATACTTTTTAAAAAGTATTAACATGCGAATGTCACAAAGCAGTTCAGTTTTCAGTTTCAGTTATATTTCAGTTATATTTCACTAGGCCAGATCTATTTCTGATTTATGAATTTGTTTGTTGAGCACAGTACAACAAAGTACATGCCCAGCGGCCTCTTATCTATAGTTGTAGTGTCATGGTGTGCTGTGCTTATCATCTGTCCACAGCTCTTCAAGGTTTCAGCAGGAGTAGCAGAATGTCACTTGACACCCCCTGGGCTTTTCCTAGTCACACAGGTTTCAGCAGTGACAGATTTTTGATTACGCTATTTGCAGGCACAGCTCTGCTACTGTGCATGAGACAGCGAAAGAATACTGTATACAATCAAAGTAGGAAATCCAGTGTCTCTGACACTATGCTCAATCAACAACCTATTCACAATGATACATGACGTGATGTCATTTTGATTACAGACTGGGAAGTCACAATGCAATGAGTCAAACACGTTAATTCTTAGGCACATGATAATCAGAAAAAGCTAGCTGCTGCTGATGAGCCTTGACGGTCAGTGGGTATCAATATGTAATCTCAGAGCTATGCAGGAATAAAAAAACAAGCTTTTTCTATTTGTGTGTATTGATTACATGAATATGAACTGGACACTGGACAATAACAGGTCAGTCAATTAAGTTAATAACAATGTCCAAAAAAAGTTAAAGAAAAAGACAACATAGTCTGTCTTACTTCTGTTTGGGAAAGAACACAAAATATCCCTGTTGCTAAATATAAATGTATTTTAGTGGATAATTGATAATACGCAAGTGGTAGATTTGGTTTGTAGTGATATTACTATCACTTGGGTGGCAAAGGTGAAGTTTATTCAGTATACATAACCATCTAATTTGACTCATCTGCTCAGTGAATAACTAGTTTTTATGCACTTACAAATGTTTTTTTGTGTCATCAGCCTACTGTAGTTAGTAGTTTATAGTTTACCTTGACACTAAATATGACGCCACACCATTTTCTAATGCTATTTCGCTGTTAATTTTCTTCTTTAAAATAAAATGTGGAGTCCACAGTCTTTACAGGTAGGAAATGGCAACTGCAGAAGTATCCCTCAATATAAAAGTATCACTGGCCTATATTATATACTGTAATACTGCTATAGCTATAGTTTTAAACAAAACATTTCAGCTCTATACCTTAAGTGGTCTTTCAATCAGACTTTGTCTCTACATTGTCTCAAACAGCAGGTATGCAGAGATTAGCAGGGAAAATGGTTGATTCAAATTACCCTCTGCTGCTCACTGGGGCGACTGATTTTACCAATCTACATGCAAATGGTCATGTTTATTACACCACGGAAATAGCAAAGCACAAAGGGTCTTTGATTAATGATTGGCTCTGCCTTTTTGTAAAAAAAAAAAAAGAAGAAGAAATGCAGACATTACAATCATCTAATTCTGCTGTAATCTATACTTAAATTGCTAATATCATATTCAGATATACTGTGATACAAGTCAGTAAAGGTTGCTTCATTTACATTATCTTTCAAACACTTCAAGACAAGATTCAAATGCTGGAAGAAAATATCATCAGTCACATCATAATTATTGACTCCTTATTATAGTGATTTACCTAAGAATACAAAAAAGCACAAGGTAACATAGTTGGCAGACATGTAAATAGTTCCTCTGCTCTGCATTGTGCACCATGTACATGTGTGGCATTTTTTTATCTTCCAACTCTCTTACTTAACAGCTCCCTAGATGTCTACTTGTCTCCAATCTCATTTGAGAAATTCATCTTGCTGTCTCATGGGTAACATGTATTATTGCTCTCTGTGGTTCTTCATGCAGTTGTGATAATGTGTGTCTTGGTTAGACTCCTCACATGTCAATTATTGTTGCCTGTTACTGTGATGGACTCCGCATTCATGCAGAAGACTGACCTCCTCTCTCTTTGGGCGCCAGCTTTCTCCATATCATATATCAGAATGTGCTTTCAAAGCCAGAACCTAGAAGTCAGGCAACAGGGTTTAGTGGAATATATTCTATTAAACTAGAGTTAAATTGATTTATATTATATTACGCACAAATGAGCCACAAAGACCCTGTCATAAAAACATGGCAAATGAGCCTGTAGGTAAACTCCCATTTTTTGACATCCATGTTTTTATATTTGTATTATATATACAGTACAAGCCAAAAGTTTGGACACACCTTCTCATTCAATGTGTTTTCTTTATTTTCATGTCCATTTTTATTGGTAGATTCTCAC
>JAUBNQ010000017.1:12544261-12570980 GCA_032353495.1 Ctenopoma kingsleyae | reverse complement strand
AACAGGGTGGAGAGACAGTCTCGAACGAAAGAGAACGCTAGGGTTACGATGTAACCCCGGTTCTCTGAGTGAAGAGATTATCTCTCCAGCTCGACGCCGCTCGGTGATGTGTTCCGATCAAACTATATTACTGAGCTCACACCTATGAGGAAGCTATATGCTTCAAGGAGGAGGCGTGACCGGAAATTCCGGTGTGTCTTAAAGAAGTCTCCAAGTGCACTGACACGAGAGGTCATTATCCCCGTACATATTGAATATGTAACACGGTGGAGAGACAGTCTCTTCACTCAGAGAACCGGGGTTACATCATAACCCTAGCATTTTCCTTTCACTTTACTTCGATGCTCAATAAACAATTTCCCGCTTGCACTCTCCTGGTCTTTTCGGCATGTCTGTCATGTTTGTTTCTCACACCGTTTCTAACCGTGCCACCTGCCTCTCATCGAAGTGAGATTTTGATTACTGCACAGAACAGCCTGGACCATGAGTGTTGAGTGTTACAGACGGGGCATGTGTGAAGCCGAACTGATGGCAGACATGGATGTGTTTCCTTTATATTTTTTTATTTTCCCATTTTCTTCTGCCTGTTACCTCTTATTTAAGCCTGTAAGTCCCTACCAGGCATAACTGTCTGTATGTGTTAATGTCGAAAACAGCCGCAGCTGGGTGGCCCATTGGATAAATTGCACACTTTCTTAGCACTTTCTTCTTCTGTCATCAGGTGATAGCATGCTTGGTCAAACAGAGGATACCCTCTTGATTAATTATTCAGTTTCCTTACAGCTATGTAATATGGCAAATTTAAAAGTAACAAACACAGTTGTGACTGTGCTGTTGTCAAAAATGTAATCAAGTCACCAAATATAGATCTGTTGTTCCAGAGCGTTACTGCACATGTGTATTGTGCACCTTTTTTAATTTGTCTCTTCAGTGGCAAACAATAATGAAGCTTGCAGAGATTGTTATTGCAGAGGTTTACTGAAGGAAGCCACATCACCCCAGTGCTCTTCGCACAGGCCTGTTATTACTTTCAAATAATTTAACAAATCTGTTTTGTTTTGTTTTGTTTTTTTTACCTCAACTTTTTTTTCTATACCAAAAAAGCTGAAAAGGTTTTTAACAGAACACATTTGGTGTAAAATATTTTACAGGCAGGTGAGTTGTAGGTGAAGGGGACGTTTTGTGGACGAGACAGTGGATTTAAAAAATAAACTTTGACACCCCTGAACTGAGACCATTGAGGGGTTATGTTTCTATGCAGCTGATCAAGCTTACACTTACTGTAATGTGGATTACACAGTTTCTTTTCGGTGTCTTTTCTGTCTACAGTAGATAGTGTACTTGGTCAAATGCAACGTAAGCATTATTGAATATTAGCAACACTCATTTGTATAATTTCGTTCAAGTCAAGAAAATAGTCTAAAATTATTTGATAAAAAGGAACAAAAAGTTAATAGTACAGGTTAATAGTAATAATAAAATAGTAACAATAGAAATAGGTTTCACATAATGAATCTATCTTAAAATACTAATTTCAAACACAAAGTATCTCAGTGCAGTAGTAACATCTCATTAGAATAGTGGCCTCTTTTCATCCAAATTGTTTTCATCCATTAGAAAAAATAAATGCAGGTACTGATAAATGAAATAAAACCATGCCTCAAATAAAAAAAAGAAAACATATAGTTACACCTGGTTATATCTGACAAGGGTAGCAGTAGCATAATGGTCTCAAACAAAATTATATTCTTAAGTGTAATGTTTGCTTTTTTTTTTTTAGGTTAACCGTTTCGGTAACACAGTAGTAATGCCTTTATAAGCCATTGGGTAATATATGAACTAATCATGAACAAAACATTTATAAATGTTTGTAAGTGATAAGGAAATGTTATGTTAACATGTTACAAATGCATAGGCTATTGGGTAATAATGAACAAAACATTTATAAATGTTTGTAAGTGATTAAGAAATGTTATCTTAACATGTTACAAATACATTCTAAGACATTTGTAAACACCATAGTTAACTGTGTAATGATCATTAATAAATCTTTACTTAATGATAAACAAATAATCTGTCCATGCTGTATTAATCACTTGTAAATCAGTAAATAGCCGTAGTTATGGATTTATTTTCATGTTAATATTTATAGTCACCTAGACGGTGCAGTGCTAAACACAACTCAATACAACCTAATAACACAGCTTTTCCAGGTGTTAGAGTGTACACAGGTGAGTGTTTGTTGGTCAGGAGTTGTGTACTTATCACTGTACCAGCAGCTTCTACTGGATGTCTAATGTGTAGTGATGTACAAAGGACATGGGTGGAATAATGTCTGACCCAGTAGTAAGGGTCTGCTCATGCTATTGAAAAGAAGACGCTGGTAACTCAACATGGGTTAAAATAGCTGTCTTACTGTGTTCATCCCATGTTATTATGTTATAAATAATCTGTAGATCTTTTTTACCTTAACAAATGATCTGTAAGTGTATACAAGACACTTACAAACCTTTTTGCATCCCCCTAATCTAAAGTGTGAACTGTTTACGATGTAAAAACATAATTTTCACTGATTGATATCTCCAAAAACAACACAAAATAACTACAACTACTATAGCTACAAAATAACCAGTTAGGTTGTATTGCATTGTGTTACGCACTGCGCCACTTATAGGTGACTATAAATGTAAACAAATATTAACATGAAAATAAATCAATAACTATGGCTATTTACTGACTTACAAGTGATTAATACAGCATGGACAGATTATTTGTTTATCATTAACTACAGATTTATTAATGATCATTATATAGTTAACTGTGTAATGATCATTAATAAATGTTTACAAATTATTTTCTAACATGTTAACATAACATTTCTTAATCACATACAAACATTTATAAATGTTTTGTTCATGATTAGTTCATTATTACCTAATGGGATATAAAGGCATTACTACTAAACATTATTATAAAGTGTTACCACAGTTTCAAATGCACAATTTTAACAGTGTCTAGAGTGATATCTCTAAGCTGCCTTATCCAGATCAGTCGCTATACAGCATCCTTCTACTAATTTAGGCTGTGAAACCAAAGCACACTTAACAACCAATCAGTTGACACTGGGTATTTTGTGACATGACATGAGACTCGTAAGTCCGTGTTCTACCCTAACTTAACCATTATGTTAATTTCATACTAAAGGATCTGTTGTAAAAGACTGCTACTGACAGGAAGGAGATCTCCATTTCAGCAATTTGTTGCTGAGCATGTGAGTGCTCAGACAATTACTAGAGTGGAGAGCATAGAGAACAGTAAGTCAAAGCTGTACAATGTGCTGCAGAGAAAATGAGACTCAAAATAAGAAGTTCACTAAATACTATTTTGTGAATATTTTTTGAGGAAAACAATAATTTTGTCTTTTGCTTGCAAAAGAAAGCTTGCTTTTAACTAATATTAGCACCCTGGCAGACATGTTCAAGGATTATGCCCAGCTGTTTTTCACTTTTGTATATCTTTTTCTGTGATTGTTGCAGAACTGTTCTTGATGCCACAAACTAAAAGATAGTCATTAACTGTGTTGGGTAGTGTACAGATGTTGACTGATCCCACAGCCTGCTCTTTCAATGGAACTGAATATCCTGAATACTGAATAATTTTTAATATACAGTTGTGATCATTTTAGATTGTCTTCACATGCAAAAGATTTCTGTTGTTTACCATTATTTTAGGTTACTCCACCAAATTTACGGTCCATGGAAAATGGAAAGAATGTTAGAATTAGATGAGTTGTGATCATTAGATCCTAATGACTAGTTTACTCACTTGTTTTTTCCATTGTCCACCTAACAAACCTATTCAAGTCAGGTGACAAATTAAGCCACCCTCGAGCTCAGCCTCCACCAAGGAATCTCAAACAACGTATTTTGTCATTTAGCTTGAAGGACTTGTTATTTTACATACAGTGGAGGCCATTAAGTTTCATTAATTAATACAGTACACATTATTGATTAAATAAATTATTGACTGAAATATGTAAGACACTGAATTATGTGGTCAGCCAAAAACATCATCTTTCTCAATGTATTTTGGATTTGGCTCTTGCAGCCCTATTCTTAGATGGTTCTGTCTTTCTTAGAGTCCTGGGATTTTGAGCTACTGCTCATAGTATAAGGACTCAAATGTAAACTAAAATAGTCCATATTTGTGCAGTACCTGCAACAAAAAAACTTAATGTGTTCCTGTGTGAAAATATGGCAACTCATTTCTGATGCAATAAGGATCCTCAGTGCAGCCCTGACATTATAGTCAGTTGGACTTGGCATATGTGTTAAAGACTAATTAGTGAGGAAAACACTGTCAAGATGCCATATGGTGGGAAAGACAAAGCAGCTTGCAGAGGTCTGGTTCCACCCAGTACACTTAAGAAATTTAAATGCTGGAAAGACAGTCTAGCATCAAGGTACACTGTATGTAAATGAGGTCAAATATTATGAAAATCTTCACATTTTAGTCCCATAATCACAGAGATGGAGAGAAAGAGTGAACTGTAACATAGATCAGTGAGTTTGGTAAGAACATCTCCACATCTCAAAACAAATGTATTTTAAGCACTGTCTACCATACATTACAGTGAGAAAAATACCAATTGACATGCTCGATAATCTGAACTATCAAAGCGCGCAGTCATTTCTAAGAACTGTTCTATAGATGAGAGGGCACTGCATTGGGTCAGACTGATCTCAGGAGATTATGTTAATATTGTAAGGGAGAACAGTGAATCTTGTCTTCAGTCAGCTGAGACAAATCCTTAAAATGCCACATTATATAACTATTCTTACCTCTCTGACTTTTCCATGACTGTCTTATCACAACTTTAACAGAAACAAGAAGAAAATGGGGTCTAGATGTGGAAAAGCTGAGATGTAAGCAAAATATGTTTACACCACTTTCCTCAAAAAGGGTTTTGTGATTGAGAAAGCTGAATCAGGAAATATTTAAATGCTTGCCAACATTATACCCTGATTCTAAAATTTGTAACACTGTTGATGTTCTCCAGTAATGGCATCAGTGGCTTTATAATACATGGTGTTACTTTAAACCAACAGTCACAAATGTAAAATATCCAGAGTGAGCACAGATGGCACTAATAAAATTCAAGATTATAGTTTTTACCTGATTTGTGCAGCATTTGTGTCAACATCCATTAACCAAAATGTATTTAAATTTTTATTTAAAAGTTTATTTCCACTCACTTTTTGCTATAATATCCATTTAATCAGATTTAGTTAAATACTTTAGTCATTAAACTCTTGCTGAATGTACAATGTAGTCTATTTTGGTGTGGGATTTAATTAAAAGTATAATTTTAGTATAGGTCATTAACGTTCGGAAATCATTTTCATCAATTGTGATTCTATATATATTTTTAAAATAATGAATCCATTTAGAACTAAGTGATTAATGGTAACGTAAGAGGTATGACCTCCACTTCTTGCTGGATCAGGGTGCTTGCATGCTCTAATCTGTAAGGTAACATGTTAAACAATACAGTTGGTCAATAGGTTGGATTTTACAGAAATTTAGAGAAGACAGTTAAGATGTGAAATGTGTGACTGTCATGTTTGTTTTAGTCAGTTATCAGTCTGATATTGCATCTACAGCTTAGACATGATGTTAAGAATTTCACCATAATAAAACGTGGTGTTCACTGTCATGAATTTGCATCAGTAGCCTTACAGGTCTCAAGTCTTAGTTGGAAAAATTATGTTGCAAATAGTTGGAACTGATTTAACACAAGGTGATAGGAAACTGTTAAAACATAGACCTCTTGTGAAATATTCATAGTTGTATGAGTGTTTCCCAAACACAGACTTACATACATACATATAATGCCTGCCTAAACATATCTGGCCTATTTAAAAAAAAAAAAAATTTAAACCAAGAGAATGTTTCTGTTTGTGATCTGGTAAGTAGAGGAATTTCCTCCGCACTCTCTTGTGCCTGCAGGTTACTTGTTTGCTGCTTAAGATGTCAAACAACAGCTTAGATTAGTTAATGTTAATTCCATGATTTAATTTGGTCACAGATCAAACATGTTGCTGCCAGTGTGTGTGTGTTACCCAGGTTATTTTCTGAAGCTCTAAATTACAGTGTCCCTAAAAGCCTAATGAGCAGGTTAGAGGTATGCTCTCTGGGGTACTGCACACAGCACACCATGCAACTCCAATAGGTGTGTGAGCAGAAATGTCACATTTCTGAGTACATATTTGCTGCATTTCAGTTGATTAGATCTGGCTGTGTCATTGAGAGGAGTTACTGAGCGGCAGTGGACGGTGGGATATACAGTAAAGTTTTTGTGTTACATGAAGTGTATATTTTGTGGCAATAAGGCCTACAAGCTACTGTGTAGCTTGTAAAATAACTTCTCTGTGTCAGAATTTTGTTAGTGTGTATGTACTGTAAAAAAAAAATTAGTAACCAGATATGTTTACTGTGAATTGATGCAAAAAAGAGAAAATGACAATATTATTGTTTTCAATATGTTTATTGTTTTGTAATGTATGTTTGTATTGTCATGTAAATATGATAAATGTGACATTGAAACTTAAGTATTATGGAATACTTGTTATCATTCTGCACACTTGTGTGGAGGAAGATTTTTTTTGTCTGACATTTCTTCTGTTGATTTGGAGCTGCATTGTCCAGCTGGGTTGTTGCTACTGCTTGTGGTTGCAGTCTTCTCATCTGGACACTGTCCACTGACTGTAGCAAAGTGGCAATAGTAACCAAATTAAAATTAACACCTTAAAGAAGAGTCAAAAATTTAATTTGTACTCTTTGTACTTAAATTTTTTCCCTGAGATCTCTGAATTTTCTTTTTGGCCCAATACTGAAAGGAAGACAAAGGAAGACAATTAAATAAAAATAATATTTTGAATGTGGCCATAATTATGCCTGTTTTTCAGGCAGTGGTACCAAAAAAGCATTGTGATATGGTTTTAAAAATGTCTCATGATCAAGCCGGACATATGGGTGTGAGGAAAACGTAAAACTGTATCATCAGGTCTTTTTTTTGGCCACGTATGAAAAATGATGTCTCTGCATATATTAAAACTAGTGCTGGGAAAAGATTGAAATATTTAATCGCATGATTTATTTGCGATTAATCGCAATTAATCACAGGCACATAGAGAGTGCACGGCGGAGCGCCGCTCTGATGCGCATAGCGAACACACATAGAGACAGAGCGCACCTCGCAAAATCGGTTTTAAAACACAGTTAATTTGACCGCTGTCATTAAAAGAAACATGAACGTTGTGATTCCTTTAAGTGTTTGTGTTGGTGTCTGTTGTTTGGGTGATTTGCTGCATCAACAGTGTGTGTTGTATTTAAGTGTTACATCAGACTCCAAGTTCTCCGGTAACAGAAAAATTCAACTTTACAGTGGTTACAAATAACTGTGGTTCTATCAACTCCGCTGTGTGGAATAGATTTAAAATGAAAGCTCCAGTGCTTTTCTGTTGCAGAAAGCTGCAGCAGTCTTAGGCCCTCCCCCACATGCTCTCATTGGTTGAGACGCACAATCCAAAGCCAGTAGTGATCAACATCCCACCCCTCCTGTGACCCATTGTTTGTCTGTATGTGTATTCAGACCCAATGAGCAACGGACTTTCGTCGTCATAATAATAATAATAAAGCTGCGTTAACGTGCGATAAAATAATTATTGGCATTAATGAATTACAGCATCAATGCGATATGCATTGGCATTAGCATGCCTAGCACTAATTAAAACGTGTCACACATGCCAGATTACAGGTAAACCCAGAGCCGGTTTGACCCATTTTGGCGCTGTAGGCGAGATTACGACTTGGTACCCAGTAATCAACTTCAACCGCTTATACTACTGCTTAGTTCTGTATTTGTGCAACACTGAACACTGAACACTGAACTGAAATGAGTAAATTTACCTGTAACCTGGGATTCAAAAAATTCTTCCAAATGAGCCATATCCAGCAAACCACACAGACAAAACACTCACCATTCAAAGAGACAAAATAAACACGCTGTCCACAAACAGTGGAAGGCCAAATAAGAGTGTCAATCCCCCTATCTGCTTAACCAAATGGACTAATCTCACCCCTAGTCTTCATGTGGCATTGTGGTGGGCACTTATGCTCTATAGACCAGTGGTCAGAACAGGTAACCGAAAAATCAAAAAATGTCAGCGACCATGGACATGCCCCCAAGACAAACGCTCTGACCCTTCAGCCACAGCACTAACAAAAAAAAAAAAACCTAACGTACCTAGAGAGGCAACGCTGCTACAGCTGACCAGAGATTGTTTTAATCAAGACCACGAACAATGTTGAGCAGCGTGTTCACTTACCTCCCTGAACAGTAAGACCCTCAAACTAAAAGAGAAAAATCAGAACAAAAACTCACAACGCGTCTCCCCATTCCAAATGACCCGCGAAACATACAGGTGCGCTAATCAACAAACAAAGGAGATTCCCGGTGACATCACCCAGGAAAACCCCCACCAAATCACCTTGTCGGCCTGAGCACGTTGAAACAATGTAACAATCAAATCAAACAAATCAAGCCAAACAACGACATATTCACGTATGGACAAGCCTCCATATTTGTCACGACTGGCTCGTAGCCATGTCAAAAAAGGTGGGAGAGACGCAAGTTAATGTTTCAAACTAGTTTAACTGAGCAACTTAAATAGCAAAGGAAAAATAAGACAACAAAGAATGAGGTGTGAGAATCAGTGGATTAGTAGATGTTTGAGTGGATGCATGGCAAGTTTAGTGTAAGGTGTTGTGTAGAGCAAAACCAAACAAAAAGGATGTGGCAGGCAAAAATAGCAGTGGCCGAAGAAGCAGCCCTACGGTGGACTGAATACATGGCTTTTTATCTGGTTGCTCAGGAGCAAAGGGCCCAGGTGCTCCTGCTCACCCAAATGAGAGTCCGCCCACTATTACCTGTATGAAAGAACACAGGCAGGCAAGGACAACCAGTCCCCTAACAGGTCAGGGCCGTCACAAAATCTAAACAAACAAATGAACAAGAGTAAAAGACATTAAATAAAAAAAAACATTTAAAGGAACAATACATTAAAGGCACATAAAAGCAATAGTATAATAAAAACTGATAACTGAATTTTTTGGTGACTATGACAATAGTTTTATTTTGTGTATACCATATATTGTGTTAAGGGTTAGGGTGGCTGTGGCTTAGGAGGTGGAGCAGTCTGTCTGCCAATCATAAGATCAGTGGTTCGATTCCCGGCTCCTCCCGTCATATGTCAAGGTATCCTTGGGCAAAACACTGAACCCCAAGTTGCCCCCGGAGTGTCAGGTTAGCTGCGTGGCAGCTCTGCCATTGGTGTGTGAGTGTAGAGTATGAGTGTGCTTGTGTGTACGAATGGGTGAATGTGAAGCAGTGTAAAGCCCTTTGAGTGCCCCCTGAAGGTAGAAAAGCACTCTATAAGTGCAGACTGTTTACCATTTAATCATTTTCTGTCACTTGATTTTGTTGTTAACTTTGGATATATATTTTATTATTATTTTTGTTATGCAAGAAAATTTAAGACCCAGATTAAGGGAAATACTTATTTTTTTAATTCTGGTCACAAGAAAAGAACAAACTCTTTAAAAACCCAAAAGAAGTAGTAATAAAGGAAATAAAATTGAATAGAATACATGAATACATGCCTTTTACTGTTTTTTTTTTTTTTCATAAACTGTGTATGTGTGGATTGCTTGTGGGCTGGAGGTCTTATTGCTCTCTGTGTGTAATTGCTACTGCCAATCTCTTTACCAAACCTAGTGATTGATAATCAATTGATTTACCAATTGATTTATAATTAAGAACCTTGCAACTCCGGTAACTGACCAGAACTGACCTTCGGACTAAGACTTTGTAGAGTAAAGATGGAATGATATGAAAATTTAATATCACAAGTGTCCAAAATTATCAAAGTTATCAGTATTATCATGGGATAGTTAAAACGTGAATAGTAGTTACAGTTAAAATGTTGAAAAAATTGCTGATAAACAAACATAAGTCATTCTTTTGTGGTTATTAATATTATTAATATTAACAGCCACTCACACACAGTCTATCTTCTGTATGGCATTGGACTACATAAATACAAGGAAGACAATGACATACAGTAAATACAGAAGAGTACTGCAAGGGAAGTTTGGTTCTACACTAACAGCCACTAAAAGTAGTAAAACTACCTTAACCAAGCTGCAGCAGGAATCTGTTCAAAGTCCACACTAATCTCCAGAAGTTAACAAACTAACATTAAGGTGCTAACAAGCACCGAGTCTACTTCAGTTTTCGGCGGTAGCTTAGTCGAGCAAGCTTGTTCCTGTGTTTGTACGGACCTACATCACTTTGTGGAATCTGCAGGCATCACATACAGCTCAGATTTCCATTAATGAATGTAACGCTTCTTTCAATCATTCAGAAAATATGCGTCAGATTTAATCATGCCATGATCACGTTCACCACAAAAAAAACAAAACAACTAAAAATCACGTTTTTACATTTTTAAAGGCCAAAGTTGAAATAAATACCCCCTCATTTGTGACCTTGCACAGTTCAAGGAGAGGGAAGTAACTACTTTCTTTCAAACCGCCTCCCCTCTGTCTCTCTATGTACTGCTGGTCAGGGGGAAAGGAAAGACGAGAGTAGTAGCAGTAGAAAAGTATCGTGCTGAGGGCTGAGCTAATGACATGGACGTAGAGGGGACCCCCTGCCAGAGTGGACTACTGTGATGACAGGAGACATGAGAGAGCACCAGCAGGCCTTTCAAGTTTGGAAGGGAGAGTTGACGCAGCTACTTGCTGTGAGCAATTCTACCATCTTCGAATCTCTGCTGCGCTGCATTCCCTCTTTCAGATTCAAAGGACAGAGGGTGCACTCATATGTATGAGAAGTCCTTAGTTTGCTTTTTGGAAATCTGCTGTACTGTTTTATTTCTTCTTTAAACCACTAGTTTTTACATAAAGCTTTCCTAACCTTGGGGTCAAGATCCTTCAGGGGCCCTTGATATAACAGAATGGTCCCTTGATAAACAACTGCTAACATGTTTGTACAATGCAAAATTATTAATTTACTCACTGAACCCACAGAAACCTTTGTTAAAGCAATAGCAATAGCCAATGCACAGCCCATTGAATGCACTGCATTTTGTAGGTCAGCGGTAGTGAATATGATTTCAGGAGGTCTGGATAGAGAAAATTTCTTCATGTCCAGGTCCACAACATCTTCATGTTCAAAATGCATTATAATTTAGTTATACACTAATATTAATTTATATATATATATATATATATATATAGATGTAATTAGTCATTAAGCTATAATTCAATGCCATTTCAACAATATTTCTTTTTAATGCAGCAAGAAAAAAGCTAAGCACTGTCAGACACATCAGTGGGCTCTACAGCTAAGCCTGTGGAGCCTTATACATGGCTTCAGCTGATTTAGCACATCCCTGGTTAATACCTCACTCTTCTTTATTTATTGGCTGTTAATGCAGATACAGGTATTTCTTTGATTTTTTTCCTTTTTGTTTTCCCTCATAAAGGGTATGAGCTACTGCACTCAGACACACAGTTTTTTTTTTTGTGGGGGAACACTCATTAGTGAGTTGCTGGCCAGTAAAATAATTAGTTAAAATGCTTACTCCATAAAATCCTTAATCCCTACTCTGCCTGTGATTGGCTGATTCTTGACCTCACCTGGCCCAATCTCTGTCCTCATGCTAAAACCCAGGCAACTTGAAACCAAAAAGGCAACAAGGACTGGCCAATCAGAGACAGGTAGGATGTGCGTTTCGCTGAGTAGCGGTGTAGAAACATTGTCAGAAAAGAGTCAAAATGTAATCTTTGCTAAAATGGACTAAAACTTAATGACAAGACGGTTCCAGCTGGTCTGGTCTGGGTCCGGACCCGGACTGCGGTCCGCCTGTTAGTGACCTCTGATGTAGATGATTCAATGAGAATGGATCTCTTATTGTGTATTTTGGTGCTTTTGGAAGAAGAAATCCAAAAATATAAACTTCAAGAACTTTCATGAAACACACGACACAGCGGATTCTATAACCTCTCAGTTGAAGTTAAACACAAAAAAACCATTTGACCACTTGTGGATTTCTGAAATAATGAACTGCTGTAAAATAATGCATTAAATATAATTTGGGTTCATTGGTTACAAGCAAGAAATACCTTGAAATTGTGTTTAACTATTTTAATTTAATTACATTTTTTTCTCTTGAATGTGGTGTTATGGTTTTACATTTATTCAAAGGGCTATATTAGTCCCTTGATAATGTTGTTAAAAGCCAGCATAAATTATTATTTTATGTTGATGCCATTTTATATGACACAACACTTAAAATAAAAAGAAAACTGTATTGGTACAGAAAACATTTTTCACAAACCCACTGATCTGCAGCAAAGTGTGAATGCTCCACTATCTGCCACATACTGTAGAAATTTTTTTTCTTCAAACCATTAAGAGGCCTCACTGCAACCTAATGCCCATGAGTTGAAGAGGCATGATTATCACTTTGGCTTTGGATTTAACCTCAAACTCCTTCATTGTGATAATAAAATAACAGCTAAACATGAGCTCACTTGAAAATGATCTAAATTCCGGTGCAAACAAGGTGAGATTCAGTTCAGGAATGTGTTTATATCAATAACATAATAAACTTGACCATTTCCTGCAGCTCTCTCTGTTTCCTCTGAATTACTTTTTCCTTGCACATGACTTTGTACTATACCCTTTTTCAGGTGAAATATGCTTTTAATTCTAGCTGTGCAGGACATTGTTCTCCATTTGCAGGCATGCGAGTTTGAGTGCTTTGTGAAATTTTAGGAATAGTGTATAACAGCTGTCAACAAAGAAACAAGCTTCAGTCTTAATAATTCTGTTAACTGTGAAAAGAAAATACATTACATTACATTTCACAATCAAGCAGTGACACAACAGCTCCATATTTTTCTTCTTTACATTCACACTTACATTGAGTGCCATTATAAACAATTATATATAATATTATATTAATATATATCTGTTTTTTGGGGGGTGGCCAGCAGTAGATCAGTTAGTAGAGCAGTGGTCTACAAAACCCAGGGTCAGTAGTTTTATTCCCAGTTCCTTCTGCCTTCATATTGAAGTGTCCATGGACAAGATACTGAAACCCTGTAGTAGTGCCAACATGTACTGTCTGGCAGCTGTCCAACAACTATTTCCCCAAGGGGATCAATAAAGTGTGTCATTATTATTATCATCATTATAATCCAGTAGAAACATTCTCTGTTATGATGATTTTTCCTGCTGTTTTTGGTTGCTGTATTTAACATTCCACCTGATACCAAAAGTCAGATGGAGGGCCTTGCAATTTTTCTTAGCATCATCATAAACTTTATCAATTATTCAATAATTATTTATATGGTATGATGATCTCATTTAGATTTATCTCCCTACCATAGAAAGGCTTAGGCACACCACCAAGTGTTTTTGCGAGGCACCACAAAGCACTGAGAGTTGTCAAAAAACAATCTTATTACTTCTCTATGTGCTCCAGCATCAAGGAGAAGTAACAAGTAACAGAGCAGTGAAAATACATCCCTGCTCTGTACACTAAGGTGAAGCAGCAGGTTAACACAGCAGGCTACTGTTGTAGAGAGTAGACTTCATGTTTTGTGTCTTTGGAACTATACTTAGAACACCAGTCGTGGGAGAAGTACCATTACCACAGTGTATAAATAATCTATTATTAAATAAATGCTAAATTGTAAACTTGACATAATTAAAAGTTCAAATGTATCCGCATCCAAAGATACTCAAAATATCTTTAGTAGTTAAAACCAAACATATCACATACTAGGTAGGTGGTTTAATCTATAGCAACATCATCATTTATTAGCTGATTATATTTTCTCTTAAGCATCTGTATATGTCAGGTAACTAAAGTTGTTAGATAAATGTAGTGGTGTAAAAAGTTCAATATCTCTCTCTGAACTGTAGTTCAGTAAAATGCATATACTATATAGGAGTATTTGAGTGGATGTGTTAAGTTCTTCACTGCATAACAAACACTTTAAACTGTGTAGTTGTCGAGCAGAAGCTAAATTAAAAGTACATGTCAGCTTAATCTAATGTTTATTTGATGGTGACATTTCCTTTTTCTTTTGTCTGCTCCCTTTAGGGGTCGCCACAGCAGATCATCTGCATATATCTCACACTACCCCTACCATCCTGCTCTGTCACACCAACTGACTGCATGTCCTTCTTTAGAACATCCATCAATCTACTCTCATCTTCCTCTTTTCCTCCCGCCTGGCAGCTCCATACTCAACATCCTTAGTACAATATATTCATTATCCCTCCTCTGTACATCTCAACGTTGCCTCTCTAACTTTGTCTCCAAACTGCTCAACATGAGCTGTCCCCCTGATGTACTCATTTCTAATTCTGTTCATTCTAATCATCACTGCAAATGTTGCAGAATTAGCCAAAAGGCTAATTTTAATAATACAATTAATTTTATGTAATTATGTAATTTTTGTAATTTTATGCTGTTCTGTTCAATGTCACACCTAAAAACAAAATTATTTAATATCAATTTTTACCATTAACTATTGAATAAGCAATAACATTCAAGTGCTGTATGTAGGAGTCACTTTCAGTTTTATGTTTACTCCTCTGACCACCATTGGGAACTTGGGCAAACTGGGTTGATTAGCATGGGCCCCAGGTTTAGTTTGTTTGAATATGTCTGAGTTTTACATGTGTTATTGGACTATGATGAAGATCTGCAATGGTGATTTATGTAATAAACACCAGCCTTTGATCACAGCCACAGTGGACCTCACTCCTAGAAGCATATGTCTAGTCAAATTCTCCCAAGCTGAAACTCAGCTGCTGTTTAAGTGAGCAGTCACAATACTGTCAATTTAGGGTGTAAATATAAAGTAAATGCATGAATCAATGAGGGTTGATAATTTACAGAAGAATAAGAAATGAAAGCCAGGCTATATGGCACAAACGTGCCAAGAATGAATGCCAAGACAAATTATATGAGTTTTGTATTGCCACTCTTTGTCTTGCAGAAGTGAATTCCAGCTAGGTGTATGTTTTTTAATAAACATACAGCTTTTTCGTTAACATACAGCCAGCCTCAAATGAAGGGCCATTTCATTGGATAACAGAGATGCAGATTGTTGTTTATCATTCAAATGTGCATCATCTGCTTACATCTGGCAGGTCATACCAAGAGGACATAAACAAGGAAGACCATTAATCAAACCATATAATTTCTCAATTATGTATCCTAATGTTACAGATAAAGCTGCATTGAATCATAGGGCACCTTTACGGCCCCAATATAACAATGGCTCAAAGGAACCCTTAACATATCAGATGCCACAATGCTGGTAAATGGTAAAGGGTAAGGGTAAATGGGAGCCCTAGCCAGAAGTAACAAAGGGGAAACCCTGAACCACAATGGGCCATCAATGGGAAGATGCAGCGGTAAGGAAATACACGTAACAGCCATGTATCAAATCATTTGACAGGGAGAGAAACACACTCCTATGAATTGGATAATTATCTGTTCAGCCAACTTGGGTTCTAGTAGTTACAAACACCAACTATGATAAGCAATTAGAACTGAAATTGATAGGCTTGCATTTTCAAAATAATGCTGAAATAAATACACTACAATAAGTGTTAGCACTTTTCTTTTAAAAATAAGGAATGGATAATGGTAAAAAATAACGTCAAAAGAACGGAATGTAAAATTAGCTTCAGACCTTCACCACCTACCCAGAACCCAGGCAGCACTTAAGTCCAAAGAAAACTTAGTGAAAACCCTGCATTGTGACCAGTTCTCTTCAAAACCAATATTACTTGAAATGACAAAATATAAACACAATAACATGGTGAGTTGGTATAACAATCTCCATTTAAATTGTTCAACTGTGGTGTTTGTAACTAATGATTTTAACATATGAAACTAATTAAATAACTATAAGAACAAACAGGAATTTTTACAAAACGAAAAATAACACACAGCAGACCTCTGCATCATGGTTCAGTTAACTTCAGTTTAAATGCTGTGTAGCACAATCATGCAGACCCAGTTCTTGCAGTATACTGTACCTGAACTTGATGTGGAGAGATCTGACATTATCTGTTTCATCTATTAATTAGAACTCCACTAGACTATGCCTCACTCAAAGTTAGCTGTTTCACTCCACATAAAAGGCATGAAAGACTAGTGGAATAATGAAAACACAAATTATACAGATGAATACAGAAAGTATAGAACTGCACATGTAACTCATGTTTCCAAAGAAGAGTTAACATAACCTCATCATCATTAAGTGACACCAATCTGTCACTCACAATTTAAGATTAAATTCAAGAGATATGGCACTGTTGGTTAAAGGTTTCTAAGGTTTCTTTCAGAACCAGACACATAGTATTACTTGTAAATATGTCATATTACATGTGACACAGCACAAAAAAATATGATTTTGTTTATATAAGCAAGTACTGAGTATTTGATGATAGGGTCATGTCATATTAGTATTGCCACACTTTGGTTAAACAGGTCTGCCATATAGAAAACCCTTTAAAGTACATATTTTGCTATCTCTCTATGTCAAAGTCACAATCTCCAGAAGTATTCCAAACATAAATAATTAACGCATAAGAAATAAGCATCTGTAACATTCATCTTTGTATTGATTTATAGAGAATGTTCAGCTCACTAACTTTGTGTCTTTATTATAACTATTATGCTACTGATCTATTCTGTATTTTTGTACTATATTCTAAATTTATTCTGTTCTGGTGTTTTTAACTGCTGCTGTGAATTTCCCCTTTGGGGGATCAATAAACTGTTATCTAATATAATCTAATCTAAAATGTCAACTAGGAATAATATCTGGGCATGAGGAATACAAAACAGATTTAAGTTCTTTCACAGCAAAGTGACTGATGTAGTTTGATCTGTATGATTTTGACCTGTTATAATTTATTCGAGTTATAATGCCTCCTGTTAACACATGAATATTAAAATGTTCATATTCTAAGACAGAGCTCTAATAGAGCTGAAAATAGCAAGGACGAGAACATTTATATGTAGAAAGCTACACATTATAAAGACAAATTCAGCAGCAGACTAATTGAGGCAATGTAATTCGTCAATTAAGAATAATTTATTTTCCAAGGCAGCGCTGTCTTCCTCTGATTCAAATATAGTTCTTTATGATAAATTCAATCAAATGGTACTTTGCGGTTAAACACTAGATATAATGCTCTCATAAAAAATTTAAAAGACAAGAAAATTGTCATTTAAACATTCATCTCAGTGACCAATATGGCTACACAATTAAGTTAAGCTGTAAGTGATTAATGACACTCAGTAGAGCAGTTGTAATTTTACAAAGGAGATACCGTCGGTTTCACAGTAGAACCTAAAACAATAAGCTTAGATGACACAATCCTAAATGTTTTTTTTTTGGTCCAAATTACTGTTAACCCACCACATACTTGTGACAGTCACCAATTTTTGTATAAATCACGTCTGCCAGTGAGGATGGAAAAATGGCAGTGCTTAACTGACTTATTGGCATCAGATAAAAAGGAGGTTTAGCAATGCAGTGCTTACACATCAGCGTTAATGCCAATAAGGCTTATAATATTTTTAAAGCTGCGTTTTGCAGTGACATGTGCAGAGTAAAATCTTATAGTTTTTGCAAGCGACTGTCGGAGGCAGATATCAGATGTCATAGACAGATGGCGCACCAACAGTGATTTATATTAGCTGTTTGTCAAAGCTTAAAAAATATTTACCCTGCAGAATAAATTATCAAGCTGCTATTATAAAACTATGCCATTATAAAACTATGACACAAAATGATCAAGATAGGGATATCTCAATGAAAAGTGAACAACAGGGACATAATTAATGTACTGAAAAAGTCTTCAGAGCCCACAAAATAAGCCTCTTATGAACTTATGTAAATGAATATGTCTCTCCTGCAGAGGATAGAGACTGACGTTCTTCATTTGTGTTAGTCATTTTTGGCTTATGGGTGTATTATAGGCTAAAGGATTCTGCCTTTATAACTAATATTAAAAAAAACCCTCAGTATTCAAATAGTCTCTTATCTGTAATGTTGAATAGCAGCTTAAAAAAAGTGAAATTATGCTAATAAAATTGGTACATTTCTCTCTTCTAGTGAAGAGCAAAAATTGGGCTTTAGCATGGGCTCCATGTTTTATTTACTTATTTCTATATTGCATACAGTGAATAATAATAAATTGTAATGCCTTTGGTGGGTCAGTAAAGTGAAAAAATAAAAACTTTTTTAGAGAAGAGAGGAAAACAAGCCTTATGTGTGTGAAAAGGAGTCTCAGGGACATGGCATGGAGCCAGAGATCCTGAATATTCCCAGATGCATATCAACTTCCAAACCAGATCCCACTGGACAACAATGATCCAACCACATAATGGTAACAGATCTGCTAATCAGGAATTCTGTCATAGTGACCTACGGGCTAGGTGACCTACAGAGTCAATTGATCAAGGTCAAGAGAGAAGAAGAGAAGTGTGAGGAAAAGAAATAGGAGGGAAATTGGTATCTTGGAGTGTGTCTGTCTGATTGTGAGCATGTGAGTGTGTGAGTTAGAGTTAGCGAGTCAGGAAAGTAATTATCAAGTTTTTCTTTTACCTTTACACACCTAAAAATGTGTGGAAGATGTGAAGAATTTAAAGTTTAGCAACAGGAGTTGTACAAGGTGCATGATAATTATCCAACCAGTAAAACAGTGAGTAGTACAAAAAAGTAGTAGGAAAACTGTGTGTAATGAAATAGAAGTGGGGTGGGGGACTCTAGGATGACAGCTTCCAAATTAAGAAACAGATGGCTGAGTGGGAGTAATCCTGATGTCACTAAGAGAAGAAATAAATGGTTCCCAAACAAACTGGAATTTCTCAGCTTTATCATCTCTCAGATAGCTTATCTATTTGAGATGGCTCTAGTTCATTAAATCCCACTCTCAATTCATATGGCAGAATGGCTAGATTTCCAATATAAAAGGATTTTCTACCAAGCTATTAAAGTAGTACACAAGACTGTTGAGAAGATGCTCAATAATGTCCAGAATTATTTGGAGGAACACCAAAGTGATGGATAAAATCCACTGCCAACAGGACAACTGATAAAAAACTGTTTTTTTAAAACCTTAGGGTTATACAAAGTGAGTGTTTCCTAAAATATGGATCCAACTGCCCCTTATTACAGACAGAAGAAAGAGCAAGAAAGAAAAAGCTAACCAAGGACATACAATAAAAACTGGTCTAGGTCAGACTACCACTTTTGTCCATCCAAAAAAGCTGGAAGAGAGACGCTATAAAGACTAGAGTGCAGACTTAACAATTTATGTTGTTGACCTTCATTTCTACAATGGCGTCAAGTTGTGTTTGGAGGGACATAGTAGGAATTGCAGGACGTTTTTCCACAGAAAATCATAAATCTGAAAAGTCAAGTAAAGTAATTAAGGTGTTTTGGAGAGTTACTTTGAAGATAATGAAAGAAAACATGTTATTTATGTAATGATCTTACATAAACTGAAAACTGACTTTCTGAAATAGTTTAAACTGTTACTACTCTAAATACAGTATGTCTTTCCACACCAAAGTCCTGAAGAATTCAATAATCATTCAATAAGGGAGGCTATGTGAATGAATAGTTTTGAAATTAATTCATACACAGGAAATGAGGTGGATCTCAACAATGATTCATCTAATCATCGTCAGAATTGCTCTGCAGGTTGTTACAGTTTCTTACATCTCCAGTGGTGCTACAGTACTTGTAAATTTCTATTGTGTAAATATATATTCATAGTGAATTCACAGCTGTTGTCCTACTTAAAACAAATAGAAAATATCATTCAGTGGCTATGGATATTTTCACACAGCTTTTTGTTTGTCTTTGTAACTGTACTACAACAGGTGCATATTATCATAATGATGTTTCTCTGTTTCCCAATACCATCTTGAACAGAAGAGAAAACACCTCTCATCTCTTTAGCTATGTGTTTTACCTTTACTGTGAATAAATATTGTATGAAGTATTCAGAAATAAAAATGTTCTTGGGCCCCTATGGATTACAGCTATTGTGTGTCGTGTTTCACAAATATACTCATACAAAAGAAAAATTGAACATCGGAATACTGAGTCTGTAGCTTTGACAGTTAAACATCTCATAGGATATTACAGAGTCACTCAGCAGACACGGGGCCTTATTGCACTATTTGACTTAACACCTTTTATCAATGGGTGCACTCTGTGTTCAGCTTGACACCTAATTACTTCACCATTGTGTAAAATCAATGTAATAGTTTAATTAATTAATCCCTGACTTTTTTGTGCATTTGTCACAGTTGACGATTGATTCAGATAGCATTTGGTAGCATGGCAGTTTACAGCTCGGTAATAATAGAGAAATAAGGGGATAATATTTTTGAAATAACAAGAAAATGTAATAGCATGTTAATAAGTAGGGTAATAACGAGGTAGTAAGCAGGTAATATTTACATAATAACAATGTAACTGGGTAATTATTTAAATAAAACTTTCACAAAGTAATATCATGGCAATTATCAAAGTAATAACCAGGTAAAAGGTCGTTATGAGCCACGGGTATATCTAGGTAATAGCAAGTCAGAACCACATAGGTAATAACGTGGAACACAAACACCAAGAGTCACAGTAATTTAGGAGTGGGTGGATAAATCCAAATATTAATAGTATTGATACCAACATTGATATTGGTACCAGATTGATACTGGCGTGATAGGATTGATACTTTACAAAATGGATCTAGGGCTTTGACTCACTAAGTGACACAACCAATCATAAAGGAGATGCTATTATCACAACAATGTTCTCTCATTATCAGTGATAGTATCACTGTAGAAAATATCATAGCAGACAGATTGTTTTGGAGAGTCAGTCAGTTTTGTCAGGAACCTTAGAGCTTCACTTTTGCATTAGGATGACTTATTAGGAGATACATGAGATCATTTCTAGTGCAAGTTATTTTCCCTCTGTGTTTTTGTAACTGAAAGCCCAGCAAACGTAGAAGAGCACTTCTGTATATCTGTGGCACAAAGCTTTCCAATTCAGTCTTCTTTTTGTGTAGATTCTCAAGTACAACTGACATGTGTGTAAGACTTCACCATTTTATCTGAGTCTGACATTTTCTATTGAACTGGTACAAATGGCATTTCCCCAGACAACTTGTTAACTTTTAAAGGTTGATAGATTCAATACACATCTGCTTCAAATAAGCAGTGGATCACTCTGAAAAACAAAGCTTTGAGATTAGCTGCTGTCAACTTGAGGATGAGATGTGCAAGTCTGAGTAGCAAAATGTGAACACTATTTATAAGGTGACATGGAACATATTGATTTAGTAGCATTTATTGCAAAGAAGATGCTAATTTATGGTTCTCCACTGCAGCTGCTGCTGGCTTTGTCCTATAACTGCAACTTACAAGTGCTTTGATATTAATGTTTCTCCAAGTGACTTTGATTTTAATAATGTAGTCTACATTAGGCACTGTATACAAACCTGCATCAGTTTAGAAAAAGGATGCAAACACACACAGAAAGGACACAACTGCTTCACATTGTTTAAATGATCAGCAATATAATGTTTTACCCTTCAAGAATACATTACCAATGATTACGATGTTATAGTTATACAGAGAGCAGTATCATTTCAAAGGCATATTGAAAGCCATCATCCCAGAGGTACCAAGGTCAACTCATGTACATTTACAGAAGTGTGCACAGGAAATATGAGCATTAAAATAATTGCAAACCTAAAGGTCAAAGAGGGGTTACTGGAAGTTTCCTAAGGAGACTGAGAACTGAGCAGTTATACTATGTACGTCTCTCAACCTTAGATTACACTGCAAATTTTTACTGTCACACAAGACGTATGTGAAAGAGACCTACCCTTGAAATGTTTTATACAGCCTATTTAAATAAATTACTGTATGTATGTATGTAGCACTTAGCTGTGAAAAAGCATGGGACAAACTAACTTATTAAATATGTCATTCTTAAAATAAGTAATTGTATAGTGGAACCTACCAGGTTATCACATGTGTACAGTTTTCTAAATACTGAATAGATCACAAATGCAACCTTATATGATTAAATAGAGAAATGCATTTTCAGACAGAACCTTTTAAAATTATATTGTAGGCGCATTATTTCATAACAGTGGAAAATACCCACACAAAATGATTAAGTTGAAAGATTGTTTCCTGTATGACTCATTTTTGTTCTTGGAGAACAGGAAAAGCTATGAACAATGACAACTGAATCAACATTGAATGCGGCAAAAAACTGAAAAGTAAAGAGTGAACAAGGACAAATAGAATAAAGGTTATGACACTTTTCATTTCAAGGAATTAATTAAGTAATTGGAGGGCAGTATTGCAGTCTAATTGTAAAAGACATCACATCAAGCCAAACTGCACTCTTGTTATATTTTAAATGAAACTTAAAATAAGTTACACACAAAATGTGTGTAGCTTTTGAGCCATGTAACTAGTAGATAGATATTACAGTTTAATGGGTGTTGTGGTCTATGGGTGGCGACCTGGCTACTTTTATTTGTGGCTTTCCGTACTAACCTGTTTCTAGCTTAATTAGATTATTTGAAGATTTTATCACTTTTAACTAAAATATGAACTGAGAATTAGTTGATTCTGCCTCAACTTATTTAATTAACACCTTGCTGGTTTTAAATGCCAAGAATTTTAAGAATTGTGTTTTCACCTACTACCAGCACTTTTAACTATTTACCTAGCTTCACCTGATCTAAGAAATTATGATTGATTGATGAGTAATTATAAATACAATACACACAGACTTCAAATACTAAAATAAGTTAAGAAAAATATTGTCATGAAACTCACAAAGTCATCCTGTTAAACTGAACTGTTTACTGCAGTCGGTTGACATCCACGAACATTCTGCTAAAGCTAATCATTGGTGCCTTTCTCCAAAAACTCTCTGCTTGCACAGGACTAGCAGACTGCAGTGAAAAGCAAGAACAGCATCTAAATGACTTCTTATCGCACACCCCCCTTTTGTTAGCCATGTCCACCAAGCCTGTAAAGAACACTACATATCCCACAAAGTTCTTAGTCCAAAGTGAGGCACTTAACTAAATATTGATTACCTATCTATCAGGTGCCTTAAACATAAACAGATAAAATGTCTGAAACTGCTTAAGCATTCTTTTTAAAATTTTCACACTTTGAACGGTAGCAAACAGTATGTGAACGAGGTTTTATATACTTAGGACAAAATAATAATGGTCCTACTTTGCAATAAAATCCTTTAATCTAATAGGAGTTTTGATTGTTCTCCCAGCTGAGCTTCTCTTTAGAGGAGGCTTTCGACTGACTGGTGTTATGGGAACTGAAGGTACAGGAGTGCTGAGTGAGGCAGTGTGGTTTCACGTCATGGCTTGGTTCACCAGTCTCTTGTTCAGTGTCATGCGTAATGGCTCTACTACTACCCGGATGTGCCCCCTTTTTCTGTGGGCAACTGTCCCTTGTTATGTCTGCACATATTAGGATATGGGCTCTGGTGTCTTGGTAGTAACTTTTACAGGAGCAGCTTTTTTCTCAATCCACTGACACTGTATGCCTCACAGAACTGTCTGAACTGAAGTGAATTAGGTACCTTTATTAGATACCAGTTCCAATGGAATCCCACCTGACAGACGTGCTTTTTAGGCAGTAGATCACTTGTTGACTCATGTGCAATCTCAATTTCACATGAATAATAACCCACTACCAGTAAGTACTGTTTGCCATCTTTCTCACAAATGTCTGCTGCTATCTTCTGCCAAGTCCAAGTTGCAGAGGTGTGGTCATCAGTGGCTTCAACATTAAACTTTATCAGACACATCAACAACTGTGGACATCTCACTGTACCTTGTCAAGGTTATATGCTGTCAAGGTTAGCTGGGTGAAGTCAAACGAGAAAGAGACATGGAACTTGGCCATTATTGCTGCTCCAAACATGTCTCTTCTCACTGTCCATCAACTGTTTCATAAGGCACATATCAATTCTGACACCATGTCATAAACATGTTACTTTCTTAAAACCTAAAGTAAACCTAGTGAAAATGATAGGGCCACATAAAACAAAAATATAAGAAAGAAGAATTTCCAGGAGAGGCTGGATGTCTGTAAAAAATACTGCTTAAGACCATGCAAGGCATTTCCCTAATGTTCTGCACAAGAGTGGAGTAAACATTTTTGCACCACGGGCAACTTTTCTACTACAAAACACGGAATGGCTAAAACATAGGGACAAAAAGACAAGACAAATCACTGTAACTGGGGCTGTTGCTTTCAGATTTACTGCAAGTGCTGAGTTAGATTAAATAACCATAGTTAATGTAGTATAAATCAGTTTCCTGCTGAGTATTTCCTGCTGCATAAGAATGTAGATGAAGAAAGTAGGGTGTAGAATGGAAAGGAATCTCTGCAAAGTTCATATTGCAGTTTTTCTTTCAAAATGTAAACTTAATATTACTGGGAAATTATCATTTGAAAAGTAAATGCACTGTTGTACAAGACATATGGGCAGACAGTCAGAAGAAAAAATAGCCATTCTTAGCACTGCTCCTAAACATGGCTGTTTTCACATCACCTCACAGAAGCGACACATTCTGTCACAACCTACCATAGTAGTAAGTCTGAGCAGTTAAAATGTACTTAGTACTTGTACTTACTTTATTTTACGCTTTACCATACTTGCTGAGTTGTTGTGTATGTTGCACAAACTGGAGGAGTAACAAAGCCAGCTGCCTGCAGTGAGCTGTGTGCAGCTGAGGAGATGGGACTTGATTGCTGTCACTATAATGAAAACATAGTGCTGTACACTGCTCATTTTAGACAAAAGAATTATGCTCCTGGCTGTTAAATTGAGTTTACCATAAGATGTCAAAGCTAGGTCCATGTGAAACTGACAGTTGATGCTGCTCCTTCAGTACAAACAGGTACTCTGTCTGAGCTACCATCAGCAGCTTCTCAAACTGCACCCCCCCCCACAAGAGCAACTTTTCAGTCTGTTGCTCCACCACAGATCCAGTTTGACATCAATGTGAACCTGAGCTCAGACATCTGCTGAACACTCAGCATCACTATTACCCAGGGATGTATTGTAATTATATTGCAAAAAGTCAACACCCTGAATTTAACTACTGCTAACATCTGTCTTTGAATATTGTACGGTCAACTACATCTGTACTGCCATTCTGTTGAGATCAAAAAAGAGGCTGCAATATCAGTAAAAACCCTGTCTTTATAAACGTGGGATACATCCTACACCCCGAGAGACTGCTGCTGCAGACTGCACTGACTGGTGTCAGCTTTATCCCCAGTGACTGCAAATAGCTGAGTAAAGGAAAACTGAATATCACCTGGATAAAATTCACCGACAGTAAGAGAAGTCATCGTTGCCCACAATGAACTACCTAAGAGTCCTTTCACACCTTGAGGCTTTATTCTGTTTGAATGGAACTCTAGTTTGTTTTCCTTCTTAGTTCATTTCATCGAGTGTGAACAGAGTAATTGCACTCAGCTACAGACCAAAACAACTGCACCAAGAACCCCAAAAAGAGGAGGTCTCAATCTAAATCAAGTATAGTATGGTCCTGGCATACCAAACCAAAACAGGACCAAAAGCTATGAATCACATCATTTGACTGCATTGAATTATATGTAAATTTCACCCCACACTCAAAACATGGTGTGGGAATTGCAAATAAATGTGGAGTCATGAGGAGATGCAGTGCCTCACAGAAACTTGGTCTGTGCAAATGATGTAACAAAATAAACAATCACCAGGAGGACAACCAACCCACACAGGCTAACCTACATTGTGAAATGATCTCTCCCATGTTAAAGAAGCAGTAGCAACAACACAGTCCAAAACATAGTATCTACTTATTGTTTGTATTTACTTGTTTTTGCTGTAGCAGACACATCTAACCAATAAGCAAAGAGGATGTTCTTACGTGGTTTCAAGTAATGAATTTTGGTACGCTTGTGCTTGGATTATTCTCTGTGTGCATTTGTGCATGTGTGTGTGTGTTGCTTAAAACATTGCCATAGTAAGGTTTATTGTCACTGAAACAAGTTGCTTGAATTAATTATTCCTCCAAAAATGCCTAAAAATGTCACAACCGTAACATTTCTTAGAAAGTTGACTGACAGACTGTGGTTTTTATTGCATTTTAGAAAAAGTTTAAACCTTTCTGGAAATACGGTTTGCACAACAACATCAAACACCTTTCAAAGGCACAATTAGTTTTTTTTTATTCCACATTCAACAACACTGACATAAACATAGACAATTGAGTTAATTCATAATATCACCCACAGCAATGTGATCAATCCCACCCATACTCTCGGTTTAGTGGTTCTCCGGTCGGCAACTCTTTCATCCCGCTGCCGTGGTTCCCAGTGGCTTTGAAAAAATAATGCGTATAAATGGTAATTTAATTTAAGTTATTTTTTATTTAATTAGTTTTATCAATGTAATAGTTATTATTTTGTTTTGGAGA
>JAUBNQ010000017.1:12525267-12539770 GCA_032353495.1 Ctenopoma kingsleyae | reverse complement strand
CATGTTGTGTTGGATGGAGCCAGGGACTTTATCAGCTTTGATCAAACTTGCACCTATGGCACCGCAGATAATACGCAATTACTTCACTTACTTTACTAATTACTTCATTTCTCCACCACACAGCATAAAATAAAAAATCTTTATTTCAATTGTGAGTTTAACTTTTGGTGCACGTACATATAAATAATTGCCAGACAAGACGTCACTAATGTAAATTGAAAACATTATCACAGGCTTAACAATACTTGTTGCAGATGCAGACACTAGTCACAGATGTGACTAAGTGATCGTTTAGTAGACAACTGTCCCAGACCCACACACGCCTCAGCGGTTTTTTCTATAACACAAAGACTACTTGAAAACTGGCCGTTTCAGTATTTAAAATTTCTACTGTTTAAACCAAAAAGTTGAACTATCACTAAAGCTACAGCATGTCACAATAATTTGTACCTTTTGGATCTGACCTCACACACTTACTCCTCGCTTAGCCCTTAGTTAACTTTCAGTAAACTTTCTAGGAGTGATTCTGAGACACTTGATAAATAAAATAATCAAGTGTAATCATAATCCATTTATTTAAACAGTGGCATTGTGTTAAGATTTCCTCTTTTTTGTCTGACCATTGCAGACCATATACATACCAGACACTAACACAACAGTGGTTTATAACAAAAGTCATTATCCCTCTTGATCCATAGTTCTTGTTATCTTTGTACAGTCTGTGCTCCATCCAAAACTTAAAAAATAATAATACTGTAATGAAGCCTTGTTTAAATTAGCATTACATTAGCATCCAAGCTTCCACTTGGCTGCAAAAATGTTCCCTAGACAATCTGTCATTGTTTAGTATTAACCTTGGATTACACTGTTGCCCTCCCATTTGGCCTTTTACTAAACCCTTGCAATTCAAAACTTTAGCATTGTGGGGAATGTCCAGGCTCACTCACAGTCACAAGAACATCAGATGACTATGGCCTTTACACCCTGATGTATTGCTGCTCTACTATCTTGAATCACAATTCTAATTTTAAGCACTGTATGATGGTACAGTCCTTTTCAAGGAAATTTGTAAAATGAGAGGAGAGTGTTATGCTTTATAACACTTTGGGTAAATTAAAACCACCACAGACAAAAGGACTGCCTGCTGTCCTTGCCAAAAAAGGAAAACAAAGGCCTTCATAAAAGGCATTTATTTTCACGGGAATATGATGACCTCCCACTGAGGCTGTGTTATGGAGATTTTATGTGTATACTTGTATATGCATTTTTGCAATCTGTATCTGTGTGCATTATGTCTGAAAATGATGTTGAGAATAAAGCAACTGAATAAACATAAATAAGGATGGGGCTGATTTAGAGTTTAGAGATCTGTTGATAATGAATTCCCAAAAAGCCTCCATAATTTTACTGCTCAATTGGCCTTGCAGCAGCTTGGGTTGTAGCATTTACTGGATCCACCAGATGGAGACCTAATGAGCCTTTTTTCAAGAGCAATACACAGATGGAGACAATATACAGTATGTATTCACACTAGCATGTAGCCATATCAACAGATGAAAATGTGACTTCTCTCCATGTGCACACCCACCCATAAATCTGAGCTCACAGACACATAGAAGAACATACGAACAACAACTTTTGCTATTTTAAACTGTCTGTCTGTGTTTATCTATAATTTTTGTAGAATGTAGTGTCAGTCAATGCAGCATATTGTTTCTACCTCTGGCACCACATTACTTGTCTGATCTTTCATAATCCAGGCAGGGCTCTTAGATCTACTGGGCAGCCGCTTTTGGACAGCCCCAGATCCAGACTAAAAACTAGAGGTGATAGAACCTTCTCAGTGGTGGCCCCTAAACTCTGGAACAGCCTGCCTTTTAAAATTTGAGCAGCTCAGACTGTGAATCAGTTAAAATCGCAGCTGAAAACCCATCTATTTTCATTGGCTTTTAATATTGGTTGATCAGGACATTGTTGTATTTTTATGCTAATTTTAGGACATTTTTGCATTTTTATGCTAATTTTGCTTCTCTTTTCTCCAGAGCATACCTCCACCTCTCCAGACTCTCCTCCACCTGCTCACTACAGATCACAATGTCGTCTGCAAACATCATAGTCCATGGAGACTCCTGCCCGATCTGGTCTGTCAACCTGTCCATCACCATTGCAAACAAAGAGCTCAGAGCCGATCCCTAATATAATCCTACACCCCACCTTGAACACACCTCACCACTGATTCACTGTCCTCATACATGTCCTGCACCACCGTCAAACACTTCTCTGACTTCCTCATACAGGACCATATTTCTTGTCTTTGTACCCTATCATATGCTTTCTCTAGGTCCTCAAAGACAAAGTGCAACTCCTTCTGACCTTCTCTATACTTCTCCATCAGCATCTCCAATGGCAAACATTGTAGTGCTCTTTCTCAGCATGAGCCCATACTGCTGCTCACTGATTGTTACCTCTCTTCTTAACCTAGCTTCAACAACTCTTTCCCATGGGTTGCAACTGAATTGCAAAGAAGGTTTTTTTCATGGAATGTAGTTATAACCAGATTATGTTTTCTACAAACCGACATACCAAGCCAGAGTACATGGCGAGAATATACATACAAGGCAATCGTAAAACCACTGTTTATCATTTTGAATAACAATGCTTGTCTTGAAATCTTGTCTTGTGTTTTTTATGCAAACACACACAGAGTGCTAACATAAAAATAATTTCTTAAAAAAAAACTCACCAAACAGCATCATTTCTGTCCAAAGTGTCTGTAGCATGCTGGCTATTTTCAAACTTTCTGTAGATGCCCAAACACGGTTTTCTTCACTGGTGGAAATCTGTGTGTTTTGTGAGACAAAATTATGAACATTATTATCTTTTATTTATTATTATGAACAACATCATAAACATTTTTTGAATTCTAAATTAAATATTACATAAGCATGAGGAAGTGTCTGACATGATTTTTTCCTAGATGGAGTGGATGCCCACTTGCAACCATTTTGGAAACCATTAGACAAAGGTGAATGTTTTTGTATGAAAATAATTAGCTAAATATTATTGTCAGTGATTTCACTTTTATAATTTCAGTTCCCAGTGCCTGTCGTGTCTTTTGCCACTCCTGAGACCCCTATTGCCAGGGACATTCCAATCTGACCAATATTTGCTAGGACATAATAAGCATATGCTGACAGTGAACATAAGGTGAGTCACAAATATCAATACTAAACATATAAATAAAAATTTTCCCAGACAATGTATTCCTTTTCCAACAACATCCAGTTGTCTTTTCTGCCAAAACATCCGTATCCATATATCCGTAACTTGTATGGTTGTGCTTAAGGTCTCACAGCACTTGGTTAAGATGAGGGGAAGACTGTGGTCTTAATATATAACATGTAACATTCGATTCACACACAACAATAATTAATCAAAACAACAATATTTCCTGACCAAAGCTTTTGTTGCCTAAATCCAACCACACATTTGACTCTATAGTTTAACCTGAGTCTGGGCTGCGACAGTGTTTTGTATTGTATAGGAACATACCTTCTAGAAGACAAGGTTGTTTGTTGACAGCATTTTCTTCATGATAATTTTACTTTATGGCAAATCAGCATACTCAAAAGGTACTTCATACAGTATATACTTTGATAGAAGTGATTTTATATTCTGTTGTCCATGTTGACAACATGCTTTTATAACTTTTGTAAATATTACAGACTTAATTAACACTTGAATGAGAGCTTTGAAACAGCCATTTATTAAAATATTATATAATTCTTCAGTATTTATCATAGATGTGAGGTGTTGATGTATTGTATATGTAAACCATGGCAGCATTTACTGTTGTAGTATTTTTCAGTTAACAGTTTGTTTAGTAAATGCCTTTACAGCACTTGCTTTTTTCCACTAGAAATAAAAGTGTTAATGAGGAGACCACTTCTGCCTGCATGAATGCAACCTATCCTCATTAGAGATATAGAAGAAGAGCTGTTGCATCACTGAGTCATCAGCCCCTTTACCTCTTTTGTATTGTGTTGTTATTCTGTGTTCTCTCAGCATTGTTAGCAGCTCTAACAAAGCTGACGTCACACATTCACAGCCCAGCATGACATGGTTGAGGTGAAGGACACAGAAGCTTTTCCTGACTGCACTACACTGACAAAAAACACTGCTGACAGGATGTCAGATGCACACAATACCCTTTCTACATCTTAGTGAAATTGATAAACATTTTAAAATCTTTGACATGGGATAATCCAAAGGCAGGTAATAACATGGACATCAAACAAGTGTAGATAACCTTAAATTTGTGGTAGCACAAGGCACAATAAAGGTTTAACTTGTGGCTCAGTCGGTACAGCAGTCGCCTATGAACCCAAGGGGAGTGGTTCAATTCCCAGTTGTTAATGAGTATTAACAACTGGGATTTACTCTCTGTGCAACTGAAAAATGTACACACAATAACAGGAACTGTAGTCTGGGGAAACAGGAGTCAGGAAGTGCAAGAGATGAACAGGAGATGATACGAACTGGAGTTCAAGTGAATGGGAAGCAAGAAGTGCTAATGAACTGACTGGGTGGGATTTCTGAGTGGAGTCAAGATGGCTTCCTCTAGGGCAACTTCCATACACTCAGAATTACTAAAAAACAAAGAAAGTTACAAAGAACTTCAGAAACACAAGCATGCAAAAGTATCTTGTTGTGAATATCTAACAGAAAGTAGCAACAAGAGTGGACCAGGTATCCTCTGATGACAGGAGTCTACAACAGGTATTACTAGGTTCTGAACCAGCAGGACATAAACACACAAGGAAGTAAACATCTGTATGAAAAACATAAATAAATAACTAATTTAAGCTTTTGGAGTGGCCTAGTCAAAGTCCAGATTTAAATCTAATGGCATGACCTTGAACTTGAAATCCATGCTTGAAAACCCTCCAATGTGGCTGAATTAAACAGCCCTGCCTTCTACATTTGTATACAACTAAACTGCAATCCCGAAACGTATTTGCAACCCAATTACATTTTTAATGTAATGATCATATGTTCGCAGTTAATGTAAATGACAAGTCACAAATACATTGCTACCGAACATTTCAATGAAATGTTCACAAGCAACATATTTTTGACAGCGAAAATATCCCATCTACAGCCATTTTTCTGTTAGCTAAAATATCTGACGTTACATTTCAACATCTAGACATGTAGTGATATTAAAGTGTTTTATGGTTGGGAACAAGCATCACAGCAGTGGGTTATGATCAGGGAAGGACTGTGGGCTGAGTTAATACGTGAAAATGTCACTTCATACAGTCACTTCACACATGCAACGTCTGCAGTAAAAATTAAACTAGGCGGTCGCCTAGGGCGCCACTTGCTGGAGAGGTCGCAGCTTCAAGCCCTCAAAAAAAAAAACAGTCGCTTGAAAATATCATCAGTCGCGTTTTTTTTTAAGCTCATTTTAGTATAGTTTAAGTATAGTTACTTATTTGGGCTTTGCTCCCTGTATGAACAACTCATGATTCTCTCTCAGCTCTCCACAATAAAGTGATACGCAATAGCTAATTAGTAAGTCCTAAGTCTGCCCGAGCCGGTGTGCCAGAAAATGCAGCCCTGCACCCCCTGAATGTGCTTTCTGTTGCAACACTGGTACCGCAGCCTCACAGCTAGATAATAATTTGGGTTATATTGAACACATCAAGTCTCTGTCTGCCGCAGCTACATGTTTTACTTGTATTTTACAGTAACAGGTAAATTTACTCTACATCTGTCCAAGAGACACTGGAGAAAATATTTGTTTTATGTTGTACGTTGTCTTGTTTGCTTACATTCTGCTAATTATTGTTAAGATTAAAATTATTAACTGACAATTACATTCTCTGTAAAAACATAATCTGGATTGCAATTTAGTTGAATATGAACATAATTTTTAGGAGACAGGGTTGAATTAAAACAATTCCACAGAGAAGAGTGGACCAGAATTCAGCCACAACGATGTGAAAGACTCATTGCCAGTTATCGCAAACACTTGATTGCAGTTGTTACCAACAAAGGTGGCACAACCCCCCTCTTAGGTTTAGGGGGCAATTACTTTTTCACATAGGGCCAGGCAGGTTTGGGCAGCTTGAAATCATGATCAAATGAAATCATAATTTAAAAACTGAATTTTGTATTTGCTCAGGTTATCTTTGTGCAATCTTAAAAATTTCTTTGATGATCTGAATCATTTAAGTGTGATAACTATGAAAAAAATAAAAAATCAGTAAAGGGACAAATGCTTTTTCACACTACTGTATACTGAAACAGAACATTTGCTTATTATCTTATGATAACTTTACGTTAAGTAAAAAAACAAACAAATGTCTAATCTATGTGTTTCACCAGCAGTACAACTGAAAAGGAAAACATTTCATTTTTCATTTACCATGACCATGTTCATGAAATGCCTCAGCAGTCTATCAATAAGATAGGCCTGGTACACTCAATTCAACAGTAATAGGTGTTCAGTGCAATAATGTAGCAGAATCTAAGTGTTTGAATGTTGTAAAAAGGCCCACGTCCATGCCCACACAATTTTGAACTGTGCCACAGAGAGGTTGGTGGTATTTCCACTTAAACAAATAAAGACTTTGCTGGCTAGCTGTTCACATTTACAAGGAAGGGGTTCTATATGTCTAATAATCTGCTGTGTCATTTGTGATTTTCTTTATCCATATATACTATATGCACTAATTTGACTTACTTTCTAAATGAAAATGAGAATGCAATAATGCAGAAACCAATAGTATTTTATCTATCAAGGCTTAGGTTGACAAATTACATATTTGAATTTCAGATATGGGGCATATGAAGGACATGGAAAAGACATAGTAAGAATACAAGCAACATGTTCCCAAATTGTCAAATACTGACTTTTAATCAAACCCAATGACTTCTCACTGAGATACGCAGGGTACCTTTTGATATATAGTGACACAGGGGTTGATGCTCTTCAAATGCTCCTCCAAGTCACATTGTGTGATGCACTCTTTTAACAACCTTACCTTTGGCAGATGTAACAACATGCTCTCATTATTGAATCAGGTTTTGCATATGTTACTAAACATAATTCAATTAAACTGGTATAGATTGTTGAATTCCACAAAGAAGCTCTGATGTCACCTTCAGATGCAGGAAAAAGTCACACAGTGTCTTGAGCAGCACATTTGCACAGCAGAAGCAGCACCATGGCACGATCCATGTCTTTTGTCCACATATGCAGAGATAAAACAGCAAATGATTTGTTCATGCTATTGGAAGGATAAGAGGGCACACAGGCTATTTGGTGAAAACAGAAGGACTAAGTTGAGATGTTTCTGAAAGTTTAGCTGAGAATGAAAAAATAAATAAATAAAAGGTTTATGGAAGCTAGTACTGAATTTGAAGCCAAGAAACCCAAGTATTATAGATTTATGTTTTTCCTGTTTGGTAATGAGTGCCATATTCAACAAGGAAAAACTCAAGGTTTTAGTAATTTACATACAAGGTGCTTCAATTGTTTTTGCAACCATGGAAAACAATAGAGCAATTTACCTTATGTTTTAACATAAGACATTTATTCTTTAAATCATTTGTAACAATAGAAGCATGCTGTATCATTAACTTCTAATGTTTTGGCCACACTGTTTATGAATGAGGGGGCAATACATTAGAGACTCCTCTTAATATGATGCACTCCAGTATGACTCCACCACCCAAAAACTTCAAATTAATGAGAATATCAACAGCTCAAGATATATTGTTCCTGGAAAGAGGCAGTGGTCATATGACAAAAACAATGTGATGGGGAATGAATACACTGCTGAAGGTATGTGGTCTACTGTAGACATTTTTATGTCTTTACACAACATACTCTTCTCTGCATCAGGTAAGACTAAATCATTGCATTGCATCGCTGTACTCTGTTTTTAAATGATGAGAAAACATTGTTGTCTCCAAAACAGATTTAAACAGCATTTTGCAGGTTTGTTCCTGCTTTGACGCTCTATAATTCTTACATGATCACATATTTCAGTTGAGTTATTATATGCTACTGCCCTGAATGTGAACAATTATAATGTTTTTCTGTGATGAAATTTCCATTCCCCTCTTGGACTATTCATTTTCATGTTCAATTGAACTGACCCAGTGTCTGCAGGCTCATGGTGAGTGGGTGAGTTTCTTTTTATTCAAGCAAATCATCGTATGCATAATAGTGTCTGACTTGATCCCACGGCACAGGATCAAATCTGTATGATTAGAGATACTTTGAAAGCAACATTCATAGTGCATGCAGTAAAAATCTGAGTGGGAGATTGAATAAGAGCACAAACCTTTACATTACCTTGGGGAACAGTAACAGTACTGCATTTTGCTTCAAAATAACCTATGCAGTTCTTTCCATATATCTAAGTTGATCATTTTTATGCTTTTTGAAGAAACAGAAATATTCAATTACTGGCTGATACTTTATTAATCTTCTTGGGGAAATTCTTTGTGGACAGGCAGCTGCATTTTAGGTACCAAGGGTTGGGGGTTCAGTGTTTTGTCCAGGGACATGTGGCCAGGAATTGGGGGAACCAGGTGTCAATCCCTGTCACAGTCTCACCCATTATGGTTCTAGTGAACCATAATGAAAACCTTTAACATTCAGTGCATTTCTAGGCCTTTTGCCCAGCGCTAACCTTATTGCAAATGAGAGACTAAGACATCAAGTAATCTTTTTCATTTTGCTTGTGCTGAATAATGTACGTAGGGCACTCATGAATAGAGCTTATTACTCAGTAAAACTTTATGATGTTTTAAGAGCAGAGCATTAACTACACTTAATATATTATATTACGTTTACGTTATTTGAGATAAACATTTGTGACTTGTAATTATATGAAAACTGCAGACATTGTGACACGTTTGCTTGCTCCACTCTCAAATGCCGGCTTTTTGTGTTTTTTTTCCTTTGTTTGTTTTTTGCCTTTTCCACACTGCACAATGGGCATGCACAGCTATCATAGAACAGACAGGTACTTCTGGACATTGCATACTCACACAGTCCTATGGAATTTACAGGTATGTTCCTATGCAAGTCATTGTTTGCTCCTGTAGCCCGCACCACCACCCCCAGGAAGGGCCTGAAGCACCGAGCTCGAGTAAGCAGCCAGCGTCATCACAAACACAGGCACTCCGCAGGGATGCATCCTCAGCTCCATCCTCTACATCAACCAATAAAGATTTTCAGTTTAAAAAAGACTATTCCTATGTGTTATTCAATACAATAAATACTTTTTGGACATATCCAACTGCCCTTTAGTTATTGGTGTCATACTGAGTCATGCTACTCACGTCATGAGTAGCAAATTATTTAATTAATTCACAAACACGTTCTATACCAGCTCCCCTACTCCCTTTCACACTCATTTGGCCACTTTCACACACATGTTGGATTTTGGGTTCAATATAAAGGCACCATGAATGCCATGAGTACTTGGATTGCTCACTGGGTTCAAGAATGGATTCAGTGGATTTAGGAAGGGATTGACCCACTAAGGTGATGGTTGTTGATCTTGTTGCTGAAGTGTCACACACTTCAATGCCTGTGTTAGTGCAGTCAATGCTCCCACCTGTTGTTTTACCATTCCAAGTAGCCTTGTAGAGGTAACAAGTATAGGCACAGTTATTTCAGCTCCCTCTGGCTGGAGCAAAAACTGTACAATACTCCAAATATGGACTTTTTAAAATTATATCATGGACAACCACTGACATTTCATCATATTGTGCTTAAATCTCAGGGGATTTCACTGCGAAGGGTGGATTTAAATTTAGAAAACAAGAGTGTGAAATGTGAGGTTGTTACAGATTGATTTTACACCTAGGTCCATCAAAGAAAAAGTAACACTTTGGTCTGATTAATCTTTTTTTTTCAGAGCAAGCAGATGGGAAGACTCACACATGAGATGTGCAGAAAACAAGTACATGCATCCATCATATTATGTCAGAAATGCAGATGCACTGATTTTGCATAAGGCCTTGACTGAATGGTGGTAAATAAATATTGCTTGTATAAGGCTGCAATTAACATCAGTGAAAGCTATGTATGTGACATGTTTTTATGTTCTTCAAATGAACATCTGATGGCAACAAACAAGAATAATAACGTAAAGTAACTTAAAAAAAGATTTCCTGCTGCCAGACCTATTCACATGCACACCATGACTTACACAGAAAGCAACTCAAAAACAGATTATACAATAAGTACAACGTAAGCAGAAGGCAATGGCAAAAACAGTTTTGTACATGCAGTTGTACCCAAACTGTTCCATGCATTCTCCAGTGATCAAGCTGACTGACTGCAAACCTGCATTAGCCGATTTATTTATAAAACAAACCATAAACACAACATTGATATATTTTTAATCAAAGACAGAACGAAAACAGTACAACTGTGCGTGATAAAACCAAAACTGTGAGCTGAAAGACAATTAAACACGATAAAGAGCTGTGTGAAACTACGGTCAAATAATAATTCTATGTGGGTTTACTTTGTTTTTGTTCGTTTTTGTTTTACAAGAGACGTACGTTTTTTCTTGTTAATATAAAGTATTGATTGGTGCATGATAATAGGTTAAGATATAGGTTTGCAGACTTTATAGATTAGTGTTAATATACTGTATCTGTATAATGCAAGTAAGGCTATAAGAGTCCCAGAAACTGCACATCTCTGTCTTTCTCACTTCTCACCAATCTCTGGCTATCTGAGGCCTCTGTGACAAACACTCACCTTGAGTGCTGAATCACACATCCCTGGGGCTGGCCGACTCTGCCTGATGAATTTTCTTGGGAAAGAAAGGAGGGGTTATCTCGGAGGTCACCCTAATGTGAGCGACATTCATCAAACCTCGCTCCAGAGGAAGCAGCTGAAATTGGAAAATGGAAAAGGTAGTGATTCTTTGAGGGTTACAGGCAAGCAGGAAAACAAAATGAGCGAGAGGGGAACAAAACAAACAAACAGCTTTAATGCAGAGTCGGATGATAGCTAATGGATTGGAGATACAGCAAGTGGGCAGTGCATGTTTACATGTTGTAAACTGCAGTCAGCTCATTCATCACAGTTACCTTAATATTTCCCTCTTGTAGCCTTTGCTTTCAATTTGGTAGCAGTCACTGCACTTTCATCTACTGAGGAACATACACATCAAACATAGTGAGGTAAATTTGTGTGTTTATTTAGAATTATGCATGTATGCACAGATGTATTCATACATTATAGACATGTTTAACATATGTCTTTGTGTCATCATTACTTTGTGAAGTGCTTTCACGTTTGTATTAAAATCTTTCAGTTAAGTTTCATGTTCATCTTTCAGTGTATGTATATGTGTAATTGTGAATTGGTCTTCTCACTTCTGTACAATGTATGGATGAATGAACCCCAAGCTCTGCTCCATATGTGTCATTTCTATGTGTTAACATTATGAATTTTCTTGCAGTGTTTGCATTTTACAATATCTGTGTGTTGGTTTGAGTTTTATTTTGTTGTGTTTTGATTTGTTCCCAAATTGTAGAAACATGCAAGTCAGAGGGGACTGGAAACACAAAACTGCCCACAGGTATGAATGTGAGTGTGAATGATATTTTATCTGTTAGCTCGGTCATGGATGAACTGTTCAGAGTTTTCCATGGCTCCCACCCAACTTATAGTGGATTGGCTGCAGAACCGTATGGCCTAAAAGAAAATCAGAAAGAAAACAGGATGAATATGCTCAATAGATATTCTAAAAATATGAGCTGTTTTATGTCAAGCAAAATAACATTTCTTTTTACACCTGCATGGTGATTAGCACTTATGTGCATACCTGCAAGCTGCTCACATGTGCACCTCTGTGTTCAGCTGGCATTAGAGCTCCTTTTCTGACATAGGCATCAGTAACATATGAGACCTTGTAACTATTGTTTAGTGGTATTTAGCCAGTGGGGCTTTCCACAGGAATTATTCTTCCTATGAGCTTTGTAACTATTAAGTTGATGCATATTAATGCAATACTTACAATCCCACAGACTAGTACATCAGGGGAAAGTTGAGAATAAAATGAACATTACTGTCAAGATTGTTTACTAAGTCTATAACACATATACACATAAATGTTTTGTAATACATATAAATTAACATATTCTCAGATTTTTGCATACTGCTTCACACGCTGCAGTTATATGACAGCCAGTGAAAGCACAAGATCTGGAAGAACTGTATATAATTAGACTGGGTTTACAGATGACATGTTTTTTTTTGACTAAATGGATGACCATATTGCCTTAGGGCAAAAGCACTAAGTGCCCACAGGTACAAGAGCACAGGCTGGAGTTTTAGAACTGAAGCATAGCCTGCAGGAATTTAAGGTGAGTTTCACTAGCTCATAGAGAATATAGAAGGGAAGCTGGAGCGGCTGAGGCTGAGCTTTTTGGAAGAAAGGAATTAAATAACGTAGTTCACTATGACATCCACTACAAAGTAAACCAAATGTCCACTGCAGATGGATCAGCAGCATATTGACAGTATGAATGATTAATCATGCAGATTAATCAATGTAGAGGGAAGTTGGATATCCTTTCAAGTTTCTGTGTGTGCTATCATTCTATTAATTTACAGAAATTTGTGTCATAAGTGCAATTCCTTTTCTGATTTTGATTGAATATATAATACTAATAAATGCTCAGTGCATTTAATCAGCATGAAAATAATGGACACAATATTTGCAGACAATCCTCACTATAATTGTGTGCTATTTAGTAGCCTTGAAACAATAGTTTGCTGCTCCATGAATTTTAAATCTCTCGACATGTTTTAATTTTGTTTGGTTTTGCACATGTGAAAACGAGTGCCATGTACAGAGGGAACCTTAAATATTAGAATATATTTATTCCATTTTATTAACACTTTAACAGCTGACTCAACCGTTATTTATTATCTGTCAGTTGTTACCAAGTAAGCAAGTAAGTCATTGTGTACCCTTGATTTTTTATTTAGTATATCTTTGGTTTAGCCTAGAAATGTTGTCTTCCCTTTCATTTCACTGTGGAAAGTCCAAACTATAAATTGTAGCTTGCAGAACAAGTATTTCTAAATGTAACTTTTCAGTCCCATAATTTCCAGTATATGTGTTGTACTTTGCTGAGAATAAAACCTTGATGGAAGTCTGTTCAAAATGGCACCCTTAAAATTTTGAAGGACCATATCCTCTATATTTTTCTTTTTCATTTCCTCCTTCATATTTCCAGTACACATAAAGTACTAGATTGCTAAATTATGTTAACCGGAAGTTGAGTCATGGCAACTGGACTTCTTTCTTGTAAGGTTGAAACGTTTCGCAAATCATCCGAATCGCATTGTCGGTCTGAGGGAAATTGGTTAGTGACCACAAATTTATCCTCCAGGTTGGTTTCACCTCACACCTGCCTTGAATAGGCTCGTTAAGTGAAACAAAGGCAGGGGGGATGGGTAGATGTAATAGCCACACCCCTGGCAACTTCTACCTTCTACCCATTGAGTGGGCTGTTAAGCATGGCCAACCTGGTGGATGTGAATTGGGCCTGATTTTCCTGGGGATGGATGAAAGGGCAGCATGGTCCACAGTTACTGCCCCACAGCCAACACATCTGTCACCCCTCTACATGTATCTGACCACTCTTTCATCCAATTCAGACTGTCCCCCCAAGCACGCACCACATCTACACTGCATTTAACCCATTTCCAACGTAATCTCTGCACTCTCTCCCCTACATAAACCCATTCACAGTTTTAATCACACCCTCGATCTTGTTCTGACTTATGCAGTAGAAATTGATCATTTAATAGTTTTTCCTCAAAACCCTTTGCTGTCTGACCATTTTTTAATAACGTTTGAATTTACTATATTGGACTGTATATTAATTGAAAAAAAATTCCACTATAGTAGATTTATCTGAAAATGTCACCATTTAAGGAAACGATCCCATTATCTTTTAATCCTGTGACATGTACCAATACAGAGGAGGGCAGTAGTCTTAACTTTATGTGAATGTGATATGCAAGATGGCGGCGCACGCGGACGAAGCAGCACAAGGCTTCCCCACTTCGGCGCACCTTTTTATAGTTCTACCTCTTGCATTTTTGCACTTTTCTACTTCTTTTCGAGTTCTGTCATGCATATTGGTGTGACTATATAGGTGACTTGATAGGTGTAGGACTCCAGTGCAATACAGAAATAACAAACTCCTTCTCACAATCATGCAATATCCCACCCGAGATAGCGAGACCTCCAGGAGCTCCATGTCGGGTCCAGCAGACGACAGAGGCGGTGCAGAGAGAGGAAACAAAAGCGGGGATGCAGAGCGGGACTGTTAGCTCAGCTACGGAAACAACCGCACATACCCCCACTACCATCCTTGTACCTCACAAACGCCAGATCCCTCGCAAACAAAATGGATGAGCTACAATCACAGATCG
>JAUBNQ010000017.1:12510654-12525167 GCA_032353495.1 Ctenopoma kingsleyae | reverse complement strand
GCCTAAATATAGTCATAAATGGTGGTTATTCTGACAAGAGACTCAGTTGTTGTTATTTTTAGTTGCTTTAATAGTGTAGACCACTATTTTCTTTTTGATCCTCACAATTTTGGAATCCAGTCGCGGGTCGGATTGAATGGCTCAGCGGGCCAGATTCGGCCACCACCTCCAATTGAACTTATCCAAAACTGAGATTCTGATCTTTCTGGGCAACCACTCCCCTCAGCAAAATGTCTCAATTCAAATTGGCTCGCTATTGCTAACACCTGCGGCGTCTGCGAAAAGCCTTGGGTTTTGGATAGATGACAAACTGTGTCTGAACGATCATGTAGCAGCGATCTCCAGGTCCTGCAGGTTCACTCTCTACAACATTCGAAAGATTAGACCTTTTCTCTCTCAATAGGCTACACAGCACCTCGCCCAGGCAATGGTCATTTCTAGACTTGACTATTGTAACTCTTTCCTGGCTGGAGCTTCTGCAGTCACCATCAAACCCCTCCAGATGGTCCAAAATGTGGCAGCCCACCTCATTTTCAACCAGCAGTGCACCAGCGGTATGCTTACTGTGGTGTTGCTCCTTCTATGCTGGGCCATCCTCATGTGTAGTGGCTGTTTAGTTTCTCCAATGAACAGCTTGGAGTACTCTTCACTGCACTGAACAGCATACACTACATTTCATTCACCATCAGTTTGAAACGCATAATTAATTTCCAATGCAGCTGAAAACTCCCGTGCATGCAGTAATTATTAACTGAATCGTCATGAATTTTTGTTTCTTATTAATCTGGATTTAGACATATGTTTTTAACTGTTTTTCTTACATAATGAATATCATGAGTTAACACTTAACTGCAACAACACACTTTCTCCACTGTTTTTAGAAATTTATCCTTTATTGATAATATCCTTTCACTTAACTAAATACCAGCTAACTTTTAGAAAAGCATGAGATCTGTTAATACACCTTTAGATACTTCATTTAATGCCCCCACCTGGTTAGATTTAAAGTTACTAAAACCTTGAACCTTCACATCTGTCTTCTGACTGCTGGGATGGATTGTTAAATAAAAAAATGGAGACAGAACCAGGAAATGATTAAAAACCATGTTCAGCTGAGACTTAAAAGAGCAGCCCTGTTGGCTAAACATCCCTCTCTCATGTTTTTCCAAAGACAGCTCCTTTGGGGCTAAATGTGGGAAGTAGGTCATCCCTTTTTGGAGCGGCCATTTTCTGTTGGTACAACATTAATATTTGATGTACATAATGTCCCGTATGAATAAAGGAAAGTATCAGCTAAAGGGAGGTTTTTTTAAAGACTAACAAGTGACCTGTAATAGCACTTACTTCTGGAACTCAATACACATAGGTTCATAATAGTACAATATGTATTAAACATGCACCATCACATGCTACATTACAGGCAGTTGGTAATCAGTGCATTCTGATTTAATTCACATGTTCCATATGCCAAGCAAAATAGGCGGTACAAATACTGTAGTTACCAAAAATGTTTTTTAAAGACCCACTCCACTCAAAAACATGTTTTTCTTATTTTCTAATATTCTAAGTTGTCTGACTTTACTATACTGGGTGGTGTATATGCAGAGTTTGTCAGTAGCAGGGTGTTTTCACATTGTTCAGCTGAAGGGGGCAGGTGTAGGTTCACCTCCTGAAACACCTGGTTTCAAAACATCTCTGGGCAAAGGAGTTTTGTGATGTAGGAAACTCAAGGCCAATCATAGTTCAATATGCAAATGCAGAGTTTGCTGTCTGTTGAAACCTGACACCAGGAACCACTGAGCTGGGATCAGCCAGAACGGAGTTTTGAGCAACAGGAGCGAGCATTTGGTAGTTGACAGTAAATATGCCGGATTGTGCAGTTTTGGGATGTAAACCAGAACCTGGAGTTTAGCAGTCTAGCAGTTTATAAGTTAGCAGTGCACAACAGTACAGCTAAACAACAGTGTGTTTAGCGGCTGTAGCATTACATACAGTGGATATCAAATTAAATTCCTTAAAGTCAAGTTTGGCTCAAGGTCAAAGTTTGGAAGTACATGCTTACAAGCCAGCCAGGCTCTGCTTCGGTTGAGGCAGATGGTCACCCACCTTGAGCCTGGTTCTGCTCCAGATTGGTTCTGTTAAAGGGAGTTTTTCCTCACCTCTGTCATTTATTGATTGCTCAAGTGAAATTTCTTGGGTTTTCTATACATATTTATGAAGCTATATTTTTATATTCTGTGAGGTCTTAATTCCTACATTGAAATGTGCCTTGATTTTGTTTGTTTTTTGATGATTTGGTACTATATAAGTAAATAAAATTGAATTTTATTAAGCTGAATGCTATCATACTGTTAGTTTGGGTTTAAAAAAATTTACTAATATAACAACAACAATTATTACAGCTAATAATGTTTATTAAGTGGGATGATAACATTTGAGAAGGTAAAATTAGGACTTCTGTCCTGTATCAACATCTACATTAACTACATCTACAAGGATACATAATGCTGCTAGACTCGTATATTCCTATTTTTAACCAAAAACTAAAACCAGATTTGTGTGGAGCACAATCTTCATTTGTCTTGGAGGTAAAATAGAACAAAAATTGACACGCTCTTACACTCTCCCCATTATATCCATGGGAGCACTGGAATGTATCTTTTTACGTGGCTGGGCAGCTCCAGTGACAGCGCACCTGCATGTGTTTTGATAAAGGCTACTGCAAAGTTTAGATGCTGTGTTATTATTCAACAGTCACATGCACAATGTTTTACAGAAACATACAGAAGACTGTAAGCCTTAATTTTATTGTCTGCATTATTCTTACTTTCTACTATAGGTAAAAACAGACTAAGGTCAGAGCATCAAAATAATAGAGTAAGTAATTAAAATATAAAAAACAAAAGATCATGACTGCTACTGAACCTCCTGGTCACCTGGCGCTTACTTTCACACCGCTACAGAATATTAGGAACCATATTTGATTTGCACACATTAGTGCCAAAAGCCAAAAGTAAATATAATATTATAATAAATAATGCAGTTTTACATTAAAATTGCATCTAGTGTCCAAAATTAGGTCAAAAGTATGTTGTATAGGTATGCTGTTTACCCATACTAAACAACACAGACAGTGGATCAGTGTGGTAATCCAGCTGTAAACTACAAGGATGAGCACCAAGTGGAAGCTACACAGAATGAAAGAAGATTGTGTGTCTGTAAGTGTCTGTATCAACATCACACTGTAATGAGATAATGATGGGTAATGATGTATGTGAGATTACTAAGATCCACTTGTATGTAGTCAATAGAACTGCAGCATACAGTGTGATGTTATGTATAATGATACATCAGTTGCATCAGAGCAACGTCCACAGAAATCTGTGACTTCCTTTGAAAGCTACAGCAAAGCTGGTTTACACACAACACGTCACCCTTTCCCACCCGCTGAGCAGATGCTCAGTGATGTCTCACTGAATATTCATTGAATAATAAGTCTGCCTACACAGCCCCCCCAGTGGCAGGAATCCTAAAGAAACATTTCAGAATATATGTTCGGAAAGGATTTTTGCTTATTTTATATATTTATGATGGGGTTAGACTGTGTATATAAACAAAGCGTTCAATCTTGTAGAACTGAGTCTTCACCTTTCTGATACATGCCAATAAAAACACTGCAATTCACACATTTTTAGCACAGGACTTCTTCATAAATGTACATTATATTGTACACTTTAAGTTGAAGTTACTGTGCCGACCCCCTGTAGTTCAAAATTTACCTGTTCCCAGGGGATTACATGCATCATCATACTGACTCTGTGATTTGTGAAAAAAACATACAGTAACTTCTGAGTTGTCAAACGTAAACTTTGTTTTTTTGAGTGGCACACATCAAATGCCACTGAGATTCACTGTCCTGCTGAGATGGCAGACAGTGAGTGATATACAGCACTCCATTTAAAATAATGCATGTTCAGTCATAAATTAGATTTTAATTAAAACTTTGGACAAACATTTGCTGACTCTTTATAAATAGTAACTGAGCTACAGTATAGCAATATACTGATGTTTCAAAAAGAAAAAATAATGCTTAGATTTTTCAACAGCAGCAGTGATCTTCCCTACATAGAAGGTAGACCACTAGCCTCATTGATTAGTTTTTTTGTTAGTTTTCTGTTGCTCCAAAGAGATATAGATCCATTGTTAAAATAATCTGTATTTAACCATTTTCACAATGCATCATCTCAAACAACAACATAAGAATAATCAGATGGATTTAGCATGACATAACTAGAACAAGCATGTAGAGAATATTGTGTTTGTCAATCAGAAAACACAATGCAATATGTGAGCCATAGCTTTGTCCTCCCCATTTTTATTTCCTCCCGAGAATTGAAACTTGTGAAGCTAGCAGGTTGAGACAGAGAGCAGCTGCTGGAAGGAGATAGCATGACCTCAAGTTCACAGCCGTGGCATAAATCTTGACCTCTCCTGAAGCAGCAAGGATGGAGGGTCACAGTGTGCCTGGGTCATCATCATAGAAAGATGTCAAGGGCCAAAAGGGACACTTACACTCCCACTGCCCTCCCACCCTCTAGGTGCTCTTAATATTGATTTAAACCTTTGAAGTGAAAGCAGTATGATGTGTTCAGTTCAAGCCTACTTCTGGCAGGCTGACTAAATTTCAGTGCACTTTTCCTTTCATAAAAACAAGGCAGTCAGCATTCTGGGCCATATAAAGCAATGATTGTCAAAGGTTGTGCAGTATATACTAGTGTGACTTTGAGTTTTCCAGTTCTACAGTGATAAATACATGTACATACAATTGTACACAATGTTAATTCAAAATTAGTATAACATTAACGTATGTCAAGTAAATAGAGAATAAAGTATACACTAAAGTTTAGCTTTAAAAGCTTTTTGAATCTGACTCACATAAAAAGCAAAAACATAGACTAGAAAGCAGCTGACCACGAGCTGTGTGAGCTTGTTTTCGTTACAGGAGTTCCAGTTTAATGCTCAACCAAACAACCGTTTCACAGTGTGAGAAGGAATTGCTCTCGTTAACGAGATAGAGATATGCCCTCTATTTTTTACAATACAGTGAGGCAGAATAAAAGATTTGAAAACATACTGTGGCATTTATATGCCAGGTAAACACTCTGATTATTGGTTTTCTCCATATCTTTGGATTTTTTCTTTGAACTTGTATTAAATCATCACAAAAAATAAAATTAATAACAATAAAACCATAGTGTCCATATTAAAATGTAATAAAGGTGCTAAAGAGGAAATGTATATGTAACTGAACCAAATATGTTTTTGTAAAACAATTGAAGATAGATGAAAAAGAAAAGTATTTGTATAATGATAAGTAACCTTTTTAAATTTATTACAGCAATATTTACCATAGTCACATAATGTACTGAAACCAGCAGAAATAGAATGACGTCTTGTAGTGCAAACTGTCATTGCATTTTTTCTTAGTATACAACCATTTATTAAGCTACTATTGTGAAACATTCTAGTGTTTTACATCTCACATGTGGCCCTCTTTGCATCAGCTGCCAAAACTGTAATTGGACCATTCACTTTGTAGACTGACTCATCCTTCCTCTGCCCCCAACTGTGTATGTATTCCTTTGCGCAGTGGGTTGAACTCATGAAATAGCTCTCTCTCACAAGATCAGAGGTTGAGCTTAAATTTCCTGATTTTTTGTGTAGGTGTCTATTACTGTATCTCCTCCTGCAGCAGCTGGCTGGTAAGTCATATCAATCAATTGATCAAACTTTAATCAACCTTTAAATAGGGTACTCATTGGCTGTTGCATTTTTTCTCCTGGTTTGACCCAACCCATCCCAATTAACTGCAGCACAACCCTGGTCAGAGGTCAACAGCTAACTAAAAATCAGCTAAATCTAACCTGCAGCTGATACATTTAATATCAAAACCCATGCAGTTAGTTTACACTGGCAAACTGACAATGACAAGGGTGGCAACTTGTTCTCATTTTCATGTCTGTGTGAAGGAATATTTAGTATGTTTAATAGTCAGTGTGCTACTGCCCTAATGTTGATGGTGAATTCAACATAATAATAATAATATTGTTTAATTAATAACTTCCATAGTGGCTCAGTGGTTAACAGTGTTACTTCATAATGGTCTTTGTGTGTGGACCCATGAGTACTGAATCCATTGTCGGAAAACAAATGGCACCACCCACACTGCTGAAAATACTGTAAGTTGCATTTTGTTACATCAGGTCAAACAGTGTAGATACGCACTGTGCAGTGAGTTTGTCTGCATTGAATTAAGTACGTAATGTTTTTGTTTCCATCAGTTGTGGTGTGTATTTGGACTGATAATGCACAGAAGCTATGAGTAGGTGGCTAAAATAACAAGCCAGAAGGAGCTGTTGTTGGACTCACAGTGGGAGGCATTTCCTGGAAGCAGTGTGTACTACAGCAGACCCTTTTGTATCAAAGTAAAAAAAGATTAAATGGAAAGGTTTGGTTATATTATTATGTCTCACAGATGCTCTTTGCCCCAGGCGGAGTATTGACAATTAGTCTAACTGCAGTTTTGACTCTGATGAAGTGGTTTTAGTCAAACTTTCATTTCATTCTTCCCACTCAGCTACGTAGGACTCCTAGAATGAGCATAACAAAGCTTACTATATTCATTCAATACATTTTGCCTCTGTTAGGTAGAAAGCAGTAGAGAATTCATAAATATAAAAGGGTAAAAACATGCAACAGAGGTTTACAGCAACTCAATCCTAGGGCATGAAATGTCTAGAAAGTGGAGATTGAAGTTACAAATGAAAAACATCTTAAAAGGTATTGCAGCAGTTGTCACTTGTCACTTGTGTTTGATATTTTTTAGTTTTCCAACTGCAACACTGGGCTGCATTCAGACCCTTAGATATGTATTGAAATGTTCAGGGAAGCCATGCACCATTGTGCAACAGTGAACATGACCACAACAAAGAACATTTTGTGTACCTGACAGTGAGAAGAATACTCTAAAATAACCAGGTCAGTCCTCTCTGATTCAGAACAATGACAATACATTCTCACAAGGAAATGCAATTTCAAAAACTTTGTGAAGTTTTACTGCCACTTTCAAAACGATCCAATGTTGACAAAGCTGACTATACATATGCATCAATTCCATGGTTGCCCAAAATACCAAATAATGAAACGTCAGCCAGAGATGTCTGATGTTGTCTACGTAGAGCGAAAAAAAACCCAAAAAACTGGAGGCCAAACCAATTACACTTTTTTAGTTTTCCACATTTTAAAAATGACTACATGACAAGCCAAAAAATTTTATACTTCATATATTAGTTATTTTAATGTTCCGTTTTTGAAGCCTCTGCTCCAACCAAAGAAATAGGAAAAGAGCAGTCTTTAATAATTCAGTCTAAGAGCTGCTTCAGGCATATTGCAGCCCAGTAACCCTGAATACATCTCTGGGCTATACACCCATTTATCAATTACTGTGGAGCTTTTCAGGAGTATAACATTAACCTCTAAGAATAATTGCACTCATCCATGAGAATCCTTGTTAGTCATTTAGAACATTAAAACTGCCCATCCACTCTAGCTCTTTGGGATTGCAGAGAAGCTATTTTAGCTACATTAATAAATTGAAAATGGCCTTAGAATCCGATAAAAGACCCTTTACTTTTGATTATGCAGAGTTAAGCGTACTGGCATTAGTATATACGTATGTTTTGAATGTGCAATGTTGATAATGCTTATTAATAATATTCATAGCCTACATGAGAGGGCAAAGACTTTGGGGAGTGGAGGCTTTGGCAAAAAAAAAAAAAAAAACTTGTAAAGTGATATGCTCTGCAAAATCTTTGATGTGCTTAGTGTCATGAGTGGATGTTAATCCTTCCTCTTCTTGCTGAATTAAATATTTTGATTTAAATAACATGGAACTAGTAAAATTGTTCAAAGGTAAAAATTGTCAGAATTTGTAAAATATACAACGCAAATGCACACACACACAGAGACATGCATCAGAAGACATGTAATCTACAACTACTCCTCAAGTCTTTGCCCATGATATAAAACAGTACAAAAATGTACACGTCAGTCTATATAATTACATACTGTATACCATAAAATTCTCAATTTAATCTACCCACACAACCTCAAAATCTCCTGACAAAAACTATAATGTGAATGTAAGGAGTCTCTGTGTAGGTTGAATGATGCTCTTTTAGTATGTACCAGCAGAGAAAATGTCCCTTCCTTCAAACAGTGTTTGAATGAATGATGAATGAGGATGTTTGAGAAATGGCCAAAGAAAGAAGGAGGAAAAGCCAAAATGTCTTTTTGCATTGACAGCAACATTTCCCTGAGAGGATTTCTAGTATGTTAACGCTGACATCTCATTGGAGCTTGAAATTCAATTTAAGTTAGGATCCAGCACAGGAAGTCTGTGGTTGGACAAAATGGTCATTTATCAATCAGCTTTGTCAGTGGCATCCTTTGTGTATGCGTGCATAGCACAGTAAACCAAATGTTGCACCTGTATTTCCTACAAAATTAGGTTTTAAAGGATGGCACCAGTGTCTTTGAATGTTAGTGTCTGTGTCTTAAACCCAGTGGCGCAGCCAGACATTTTTTATGGGGGTGGCCAGGCAGAGACCATTGCTATCTTTGGGGTGGCATAGAAACTGATGTCTAGGTTCAGAGTTTTTATTTGTTTTGGGTCATATTGTAGGACAAATAGTCACCATTTTGCTAAATGTTAGCATGTGCATCATTGTCTTCCACAGTACTGTACTGGTTTGACAAAAACAAAGATGCACACAACAGTATCAATTATACGACACAATTACAAAACACTTAATATATTCCGCCACAGTACTTCACCTCATGACTACCATCACACATAACACAGATTTAGTCACATTAAGCGTGGTCTGCTGTTGAGAAACTTAATAACTGGGGGATCAGGCTTTTTCCAAAGCTTTCCAAAGGCCCTCCTGCACCTCATAACTCTGTACCTGCGCCCAGAGGGTAAACATGACTTACTTCTGACTGCTTGTTGTAAACAAGTTACATTCTAAACTGCTTTTATGATCAGCATTTCCTTTTTAACAAAACCTTCAATAAAACCCCTGAAACACTTTTAGTTATTGTATTTTATTAGTTCTAAAGATTTTTTATAAAAGATTTGCACTAATTACATATTTGTACAATACATAGTATTTGTAAAATACAAGTCATGTAAAAGTATTTTACTCAATATATCCAGAAAATATGTTTGTAAAGGCATGAATGTGAGTCATAAAGCTGGTGTTCCACACTGTTAGGTTCTTCTCCACTATCACTGTCACTCTTTCACCTGTCAATAAAGACACAGGAGTTCAAATAATCCCAGTGACACATTTCATTGTTCTAAACTAATCCACTTGTATTAGTTTTCATATTAGCATTTGAGTTTTTCATGGTTAATAAAACTATTGGGCTGTTAATGGCTTACTGAAATCAAGCATGTCAAGTTGCTATTCTTTCACATTAATAGTGTTCAACTGGCAAAATAGTGGGTGGCTTTTATTGTGAAGCAGCCACGGGAAATGTTAGCATCAAGTGCTAAATGTCAGTGTTGCTAACTTAGAGACTGTCGCTTTATTTTGGGAGTTTTCAGACCTCTTTAGCGCTTCATTTTTTTTAAAAAGCGACTAGCAGCAAATCTAGAGACGTTTCTGGTGTTATTAGAGGCTTATTGAGACTCTGACCTGAAAGCATGTATCGTTCTCACTCTTCTCAACGAGCAGCGGGGGCTGCCGCCGGCCTCGCCCTGTCCCAAAGAGCTCACAGGCAGCTCAGTCTTCAAGCAGCAGTCCAAGCACATAAATGCTGTTATGGTTTTATTTATCACAAGGACAAAGTTAATTGTTAGGAGAAGAAATCAACACAGTGAAATTATTTAAGAGAACAGCTTATCCAGTTTGTTTTATTTCCCCATAAACACAAACAGTTTGTCTCCTTTGCGAATTAGCTGAGCGTCACATTCAGGTCATGGAGGCAACGATAAGTTTCTCTAAAACTTAACTGACCAGCGTTGTTTGAAAAACCGACACGTCACTTGAAAACATTTACCACTGTTCTACTGGCATTTTATTAATCTCCAAAGACCCTTCTAATGATCTGGTTCTTCTGAAGTCTTTGTCCGCGGAGTGTTAGAATTGTTTTCAGGCGTTTTCCACGTTGTGAGTCTGTCTCCGAATCAAAACAAAGAAGCCGACCCGCCAGAGAAACGACTCAAAACCTTTTTGTCGTGCAACAGAAAATACATTTTACCTCCGGATGGTTAGAAGAGGTTGTATGACTTCTTACAATATCTCCTGAACAACAATAAGTATTTCTCATCAATAAACCATTTAAACATCGCCACAAACTTTGGGGAATGAGATTTGTTTTTACCTAACAGAACTTTTAAAACATGAGTAATAAGATAACATTACATTAAACTAAATAAGTGTGTTAAATATTTAAAGCTTACCTCTTTATATTGCCATTGTCTACCTTTACTTCACATCTGAAGAACTCAGAAACAGTTTTCTTTTCAACTTCAGACAGCAGATAGAGAGTAAACTGAATACAGAGTAACAGGAGATGCACACTCAATTGGGTAGGTGCACTGCTTAAAGGCATCCCCCTCAGAAATGCTAACAGAAGAATAGTTCCGCATGAACACAAACAGTGCGGCTCGAAAAACGGGTGTTGTGTGGGGTGTGGCCACCCCTGGCTCCGCCCCTGCTTAAACCCTCCCAATGTCGGGGCTCTCAAACAGGTTAACTGAATATTGTTAGCCCAGCCTTGATTTTAATAGTGTTAGCAGTTGGCTTAGTGGTATTGGTAGGAATCTGTCCTTTACAAATACAGCCACTAACTAAAAGCTGCTGTGATGCAGGATTCTTAGATTGTTTGTAATGTATTAGCTGAAGTTTGATTAAGATATACATTGGTAATGATCACTGGTAAAGCCTCAACTAATGTGTCATTATAGTATTTTATCAGTAAGAAAGTTTATTAATGAAGAGTATCAATATCACATCAGCAACGAAAAATACAATAAGTATATTATTTTTTCATGGACAATTCCAGCCAGTAAAAAGTACAACTGAACAGTTATGCGTAATAAACGAATGTGGAAAAGCAAGCAATTCATGTGAACAATGCAACACACAAGATGAGGCCAAGCTTTACTGTAATGATCCTCTCCAAGGGCAAAGTGAAGCCATCACTGCACTTTGGGAGATTAATGTTAAGTTTTCATGTGACCTTCACTGCTGAGCAAGGACACAGCCCTGTGACATGACAGGCCTAATTTTAGAAATATTGTTAATATTCCTCTGTGTACTCTAGTTCTCCTCACAAATCCATTTGTGTGTAGGCTATAATTCACGTTCTATCTGTGCTGTTGTCATTGCAACTACACCAACTGTGACAAATGAGTGTTTGGTAATAATTAACCAAGCATAGGCAAATTAGATAACCTTAAAGTTTCCAAAGACAGTTGGAAGAAAGGATATTTCCACCTGCAAGGAAATAAATAGTTGTCTTCAGTACATGTTAAGCAAGAAGAAATTCATTCAAATTTTATCTCTCAGGACACAGATATATTCAGGTGTAAATGAGTTTGACAATGGACATATGTATATACAGTACATATAAACAGAACTGTTATAGTTAAGTTGAGTGTGTAAATATGTTTGTATTTTATTATAATTTCGTGATTTAAATTATATTCCTTATTTTGATATGCTAAATATATATCTTACTGGCCATAAAACAGAGCCCTATCAAAGTGCTGATTGACGTCTTCTTTAATATCCATGAACATGGACGTTGCAGTTTATTTTACCTGAATCCGACATACACTGTCCTGCTGCTGTAAAAAGTAATTTAATCACCAAATTTTCAGCTTATATTATTCTCCAATAAATGCACATTTTAATAATAATAATTGATATGTTATTATCCCGTTGGGGAAATTGTTGTTTGGACAGCTGCCAGACAGTACATATTGGCATTAGTACAGGGTTTTGGTGTCTTGTCCAAGGACACATCGATATGTAGCCTGCCAGGACTGAGAATCGAAGCACTCACCCTCGGGTTTGGAGACGACTGCACTACCCACTGATCTCCTGTTTGGGGTACATATATGGCATATAACTGATATGTTTGGTTTTACTTAATTGCGTAATGCTGAGGACCACAAACAGTCTAGTGAAGTTGGAAAGCACAGAGATCAGCTAATGCATTGTCAGTTTTGGCCTTATTGTGGAATTTAATAGCTATATAAATCATCAACCTTTAACCTTTAATTTCACATTTTGTCTTATTCTTCAGACATTCTATAGCTATAATCTCAACCTAGAAATATTGAGGATTTTCAAATTATTTTTTGCAGATCTTATCATTGTATTCATAAAAAGGTTTTCACTATTGACGTTATTTGAGAAAAACATTCGTCCAAACCATGGCATGTTTGATTTCGGGCTAACTGGAAAAAATGTAAATATTATACCTCTTACAAATAATTTAATCTGCCTAATGCATATGAACATTACAGTAATGAAAACTGGCTCCTTTGATTTCATTAAAATAACCTTGCACAGAAAACAGAGCAATGTGACAGAGAGTTAATCATATTTGGAAAATATACAACAATACTTTCAGGGCTCATTGTGTGAAGCATTGTACAGTGAATGTGTAGGAATGGTTTTATTGACTAGTTAATCCGTCCTTTAGGTGTACAGTATAACAAAGACTGTTTTGAGGTGTGACCTTCTCAAATGAGGACAGTCCAAGATTTATGTCACAGTTGAGGGCTTCTGTTGGGAACCCTGACAGACAGATAATCCTGTGGTTTAAACTTGGCAAATATTGATTCCGTGGTCCACAGTGGCAAGCCTCAAGACCTGAAATTGAAGGAAATGGATTACTCTGCAGAGTCAAAAAAAAGAAGACAGATGAGCAGGAGCAAAATATACTATCTTGACCATCAAGCTAGATAACACATTCAACATTCAGAAGAAACATAGACATTAATTCTCAGCCGTCCCATTTGGAGCTATCACATGCTCTTCTTTCAGTAAAGGATTGTCGTTTTGGTCTTAGCATTCATAGTTTAAATACCACTTCTTCTCATCCATCAAAGTAAGCATTCCCCTGCTCCTCTTGACATTAACCTCAATAACATTGCCACACATAACACAGCTTTATAAAGAGTGATGCAATGGAGGAGGGTCATTGCTGGGATACTGCTTATTTTTTGTGAGAACTCTTCTTTCCTTTTCCAGCTTAAAAACAATCTGTACTTCAGAGACTTCAGCCTGAAGCAATTAAATTTGGTGGATAATTTTCAGGGCATTACACAAACCAGCTATTACAGTGCGGCCCTGCCATCTCTCACTCTATGGAAGTAAATTAGCCCAAGGATGGTGGCTGATAAAAAAAGAAACACTGTTTTACAGTTTGCAGCTTTTATTTATTTTCAACAACATGAGATGAGAGGGGTAAAAAAATCATACAAATCAATCTTGACTTGGCTTATGATGTCAAGTACTGTAACATTTCAAGTTTTACCATACAATAGATCTGATAAATAAATTGAATCAACTCACAACTGTTTAGTCCCAGCCTGTTTTCACACTTACTCTGGAGCCTTTGTCCCTGTCACACAATTCTCACTAGCACATTGGAAATGCTCAGTTTCCATGGAAATATACTGTAGATGTGCAAAGTTTTCATAATTGTGAGCACAGTTGGACAGTTTATTCTTGACCTTGGAAACAGCAGTTGACAAAACACTAAAGGCCCACTTACTTTACCCACTAAATTTTACACTGCTAACCACACCAATTTAAGTTAAGTGGCACATAAATCTATAGTAGTACAAGTATTCCCACTAATTACATTGAATAAATGTACAACATTTCAATGGGGGCAGATATCTGTAACTACTCAATAAAGTAGTAGTAGCAGTTATAAAAATCTATAGATGATATTAGTAATATTAATTAATATTAGTAAAATGTGATTAAAGATTGTCTGTTGTGTCATATAAATGATGCACTCAAAACATCTATAACACATGCAAAGCTTTAAGAAATGTACATTGCTCAGAGATTTATGACTCTAAGAATTGCTCATGAGAAAGTGCAGTAGAGCATGTTTGTACATGGGACAGTATGATAGATCATAGACAACCAACTTGACCATGTTTCCCTGCATACTCACATACAAAAGAGTAGCTTTGTCATTTTTTGCCATTGTATTGGGAAAAATCAATGTATGAATCAACTATTGTGTATTACCACTCCACTTCAATATAAAAAATATAGTGTATTGTGTAATGTATAATGTACTAATTCAGTGATCTAATGTATAGTGAATGCCCACAAAAGAAACCCAGTCTCTTAAAAATTATGTCTTTATACAACTAAACTGCGCAAATAAATTTTTGTGGGGAATGT
>JAUBNQ010000017.1:12478904-12489317 GCA_032353495.1 Ctenopoma kingsleyae | reverse complement strand
TTGTAGCAGGCAATGCTGTTGTGGACAAATCTCCCAAATTTCAGACACTAGGTCAAAGTTGTTGTCTTATATGCGTGTGCCTGGTCTCCTTATTGTCAAAGCGCAGGAATTGCATGATTTCCTGGAATCTCCTTGAAAACTGCATAGCCATAATTGTTTAACCAAAAGGTTGCCAAATCCATTTCTTTTCCACCTTGCGCGCCACAAATGTACATTAGCGCAATAAAGGCATTTAGCTCATCCACTGTCCCGCGAGCTGTCATGCCTGACTTTGTGTGCCTCAGCAACGGTGCAGTCTCTGATGTGTTTCAACATGACATCACCAATCAAACATGGAAAAGCGGTGAGAGCATCTTCAGTGTTGCGCTTTGCCTGAACTTTCTCTCAGGACATTTTGGCTTTGTCGCCTTGTCTGTATAACAGACACTGTGCCATCTTTTGCCATTTGAAGTAGTTTGAAGTAGTTCAAAGTAGTTTGATCCAGCCATGGACTGAGCGCTCTTGTTGCTGTAGCATAGCAGATGATTCAGGGTTCAGGACTGTCGTCAAAAAATATAGCCTAATTAGTTTTAAGATACCAAACTTATCAGGGCTAATATAAGACTCACAAGATCACATGGGCCTAATGTGCAGGCTCTGATTATGGTAGCCTAATATGTAGCTGTTACATTGTAACACTGTCCGCTAGTCTTCCTAGGCATTATACCTGGAATATTAGTAGACGAAACCACAGCAGATGCAGAACTGGAGATGTCCAGTTGTCTTTGTTTTTTTTTTACAAAGGGGACTTTGAAACACTCTGAATCACTTTCAGAGGTAGCGTCAGATGAGCCCTCAAGGGACCAGGAGCTGTCAGTATCCGATCCTGCTGCTCCATCAGACTCAGCCTCATTAAGTCTCTGAAGCTCAGCTAAAACTTCAGCCTCAGTCATTCTCCTTTTTGTTGACATTTTAATTTCTTCTTTGGTTTAGCTCAAAACTAACGCTGGAGTTTAGATTTGCAATAGTGTAAAAGAAATGTAGAAATCATAGTTACTAGGCAACAGTGACATGCATCTCCAAGAGCAGGAAAAAGTAGCAAACACTGAAATTATACAACAGCTATAATGTATAGCGGTCAATATGATAAAACTTCCAACTTCTAATGTAAGGTTTATCTTGACTGGCACCAAGTGATAAACAGTCTCTGGACTACTATGCATCAATGAACAAATGCTGTAAGTATTTGTGTCTTGTTCAAGCAAGTCCTACTTTAGTGTTCAAACATCACAAATCAATTAACACAGAACTTCTAAAGCTGTCATTATGAGGTTCACCAATAACTACAAAGTATTTTTAAGAAATAAACTTTTTATATTAACCATCTCTTAACATGATGCACATAGTGAATAATAGATACAAAGTTGGCAAGCTGTGAGGCCTATTGTTCATGGGAGTCATGAATTCATTAAATATGTTATTGTGGGCATTTTGCCAAGCATTTTAAAATGAACATTAGTCCATAAGAAGAGCTGACATGAAATATGTTTATAACTTCTACACATTTTTTTCACAGCTGTTTGTTTCTCTGCGTCTGACTGAATTAGACACTTGTCTTCTCTACTCTGAAGAGTGTTTGTTACAGGGAGTTAAGCTGGTGTTTAAGCTGTTTTCACAACATGTACTGTAACTATATAATTAAACAAATCACGCTGAAATTGGATTAGATTTTTTTAATACTTTTTGCCTTTTTTCAAATGCATATATTCAGATGTGCATACAGTACACTTTATTTTTACTTTATGATTAATCTTACAGTACTGTACACTTGAAAGGAATACGCTTAAAGAGGACTGTACTCACATCACAGCCACAAAAATGACAGGCTGTTATTTGCCCCAGAATCTTGCATATCCTGACCTCTCTAACACAGTCAGTTCCCCACCTATACCCCAGAGGAAAGCTGAGTGCTATCAGGACCAGGACCTCTTTTATCACAGTACCTACACACAAAGGTAGAATGATAGAAATAGTTATTTTGAAACCTGGCTCTATATGCAGTTTTCTAAGAGCTATAGTACCAACTGGCTTAACCTTCCCTGAAGTGATTTGTATTTATTGCTGTATCTTGTAATGTTTTTGTACATGTGGTTTATTTATTTATTTTGTTGGAGTCTTCTGTCTGTTTACACATTTACATGACAATTTACATTAACATTAAATTTAGTCCTAACGGTAAAGTCCTTGTAGTAGGAGTAAGGATATTTCACTGTTTTAAAGAAAAACTTTTTATTACATTTAAATATAACCCTGTTATGATGTCATATGACACATAACATATGTATGTGTAACTATATTTTTTAAAACCTACTTTCTATAATCATTTATTGATTTAATGTGACTAAACTAACAACTTTTATCTTTTCTTTTCACAGTTAGAAGCTTCTGTTTGGTCTTGCCTCCTGGAAAGTCAGAACCTTTCACTATTTGAAACATTCATTAAAACTGTTTGCATACATAAACATATTGCTGCCTCAGATAATGCAATCCATCATGTTGAACACCATGCACATTGAAGTTATCCTAATATGACTATCATGCAACTAATTATTGTGTTTAATGGGGACAATAATCACTTTCTCCATTACTACACACTGTAACTTCTGTTAGCAGTGAATAAGCAAAATTGTGAACTGTGGCTGGCCAGATGCGAGGGTAAGTGTCAAACATTTCCACATATAAATACTTATCAAGTGGCTCTAAGTGATGAAAATAATCAGAAAATTGGAAGGTCAGCTAAGTTTTTAATATGTTTTCACATTTTCACAATGTCTCTCTTAGCTGGCTAATGTTAACCCCTCTAAAACAATAAATCCCTGAAAAATTCAAATATATTTTGTACACATTGTGTACACACAGTGTCTAATAATTTATTCAAGTTTGAATTATTATTTAAGATATATCATAATAGTTGTGAGAAAGTACTATGACAGCCCCACTACAGACAGTTTTACATGCTAATTTTTGTGGGCTGGTATGGGAGATAAAATCCAGAGCTGTTTTTTAATTCCTTGTCCGCCCCTGACCACTTGTGTGCATAGCTATCCTCTAAGTGGTGAGCCTACATATAGTGAATATGTATAAAGCTTCAGCTTTTTGGGCCCATCCTCCTCTACAATACCATGGTAGCAGCATGTTCCTCAGGCACCCAAACCTGTGGGGCTCTCATACACAAGATGATAAGCAGTATCTGTGCAGCAGCAACACCTGACCAAACCTCTCTAGAGCTGAAACTGAAGTGTGAACACCTTCCCTTCTTTTAACCCACTGCTGACTGCCTTATAACATAATTGTGTCTTGATTAAAACTGAGAATTTCTGCCTGTTCTGTTGATGATTCTAGCTCGAGATGTAATGTTCTTGTTCATACTGTGGTGCTGAAATCATTCTGTATAACCATGTGTCTTGCTGGTACTCACAGTACTTAAACTTTTACTGGTCACACTTGGACTGCCTACTATCTATACTATTTCTGATATTATCTACATGAAATCTGAACAATTTGATATAGTAAATGATAAAGAATCAAATATAGGTTTTCACAAAAGTAACTCCCTTTAACATTATTCCACTGATTGACTGATTTTAGTGCTTTGTGGTAAATTGTACCTCTCTCCTTCATTCCATCGAGGCCAAAGAGTGAAAGATGAAGGGCCAATGAAATGCTTAGCATTTTAGGTAGATTATTTTGAAATGTGAATGATATGTTTGTACGATTTAACTCATTATCATTGTAACTAAAAATGACACAATTGTGATAAAATACTGTGTGAGTGTGTGCAGTATTACAGCATTGGGCAACTCTTCAAACTTACACAGTAACACCTTAAACAACATGCCCACACAAAGCCATTTGCATTATTTAAATGCAGATATGTTTTGGGTTTTTTTTTTTTTTTGCTGTAACTGAAGCTAGCAGAAAACATGATAAAATATAGGCAGTATGAAGTTTAGATACACAGTCAATAAGTTGTCATTCTTGAATTACTAATATTTATTATAAAGAGTCAGAGCGATTTTATAATATCAAACCTTTTTTGTCTTAGCATGAAATATAATCATAGTGGTGTTCTCTTATTTCTTTTTAACATGACCTAAATATGTAAAAACTGTCACTTAAATACGATACCAAACGTAACAACAATTACTGTATCTCTCTAATACGCTTGAATATACTGAATTTGTTGTTAATATTTAATGACCTGCAGGCAGAAAGAAAACATTAAAAAAGACATTTGTTCATTATTACAAGATTTATTCTGTTATCCAATACTTATTGACAGAGATCTTATTCTTATATCTTATTATTATAGTTTGCAATGTTTTTTTTCCAGACATCAGCTCCACAATTCACAAATCACTGCATGAAATTATTTTCAGATTTATCCACCTGATCTGCCTACAGTGTCAAGATGTCAGACTCACACTCTGATTATAGATTACCCTTTTGTAACATGCTTGAGTAAACCTTGTCTTCATGTCTCCTTTTCGTTTTCATGCGGTACCAATACAACGTTTTGTGCTTGTCCAGGGACAATATAGAGGGTGCTTTTGCTGTGGATGAATATGGTGGACCATTAAAAGGTTACAGTCATCAATTATGGTTAAGAGAAGGATGGTACATGGGAGGATGGAGTGTGAAATTCTGTTTTAAAGGGAAAGACTGTACAGCGGGGGTTTGTCGTGGATTTAGGTCACCCCAGATTAAGATAAATGGATGCTTCAGAGAGCCGAATCAGTTTCTCAGTCCCAGCCAGAATGCCATTAAAACATCTGAGGATGCGCGCACACACACACACACACACACCTAAAAAATAGACCCTGTAGTCAGCAACCAGGTTTTGCAGTCATCATGTTGAGATGAATCTTTTAATTTTGTTTAGTTGTTCTACAAATTAAAACAACAGCTGTTTGTTTTTTATGTGTCTCCCTGCAGAGTTTACTGAAATATCTTAGATGCTTTGTGCCCTTGAAGGAATTACAGTTAGCTGTATCCATATTTAACCCATCGTCGTTTTCCAGCATTATCAGTCTTTTACTGTACTGATTAGCAAGTAATCACTTAATCATGCTTTACTAATAAGCCTCTTAGTTTACATTTATATGTATGATAGTGTACAAGTCTTTGGGGAAATGAAACAACATTCCAAAGGTTTTGAAGGCTGTGCTGTACAGTTACAGAACTGACCCTCTGGAAACCAAAGGACCATCAACAAGGCCCTCCGAGGCCCATTAAAACCATGCAAACATGGATCACTCTCTATGGTATCTTTGCTGGAGCACAGCGGATGAAGGTCAGCGGATCAAAGGCTTTTGGCTGACATTCCTTCGTGCCTGATGAGCCCTCTTGGGTTTCATTGATTAGCCAATGAGAGACTGGGGCAACGACATTGAACAGATAAAAACAAAGTGACTTGTCTTGCTTCAGATGTAGAAAAGTTATTTTCCCCTCAGCTGTCCCCTGAGACATGAACAATCTTAGATTCTCTTTAGCAACAAGACACTTAATCTGACTTTGAGTACTGTCAGTGACCCTCACTTTCTTAAATGTGGTGACAATTCCACTGATACACATCATACTGTGCATATAGATGTGAACTCTAAGAAATTTCCTTTATTTACAAGGTCTTTACAAACTGCTAAAACTAGCAGTTGTGCTTACAAAAAATGTAAGACATCATGCTGTGTTAGCAGGATGTGTGCTTATGAAGCATCCCACTATCACTTACTTATAATGCTCTCTGAGGCACCCAAATAGAATGTGTTTGATTGAATAGGGACAAATATGACCCCTTTCATAATCCCTTAAGTGTTTTTAATTAAGTCATTAATTAGGAAGCTATACTCTAGAGGTACAGCTAGGAGTGTATTTCTGATAATTATGGATGTAAAGAGTGACAATTTCTGTGTATGACAAAGGAAATGGAAAAGAGGGCAGTGGCTACCTCTCATTTTTTGGGAATGCTTCAGATAACTAACTATTAAAAAGATGAATAGAAAAAAGCAGACTGTTAACATCGATTTATATACTGTCTAACATAAAGGAAGAATACCTATTTCTTATACAAAGTGTGTTTTGTCCATGCCTAAGTCTGTTTGAATGAAAGAAAGCCGGACAGAAGTACATGCGTATCTTGTTGTTGGTGTGGGTATTTCCAGTAAGATATATATATCCTGAAATTGGTAAACAACAAAGAAAAGAAACCTTGTTAAACTTTTCCATGTGAGCACATATTCAAGATTTGCCATGTCTAAAAAGATGCTTGTATTGTGTTCTTACAACAGGACAAAAAGACACAATATACAGTATGGGATGAAACAAGTGAGATGGCAGGAAAGAGTTGTGGAAGTGTTGAGAAAGAGTGGAAATGTCGCAGTGTAACAGAGCAGCATGTTAATGACTGTATGTTTTCGAGACTGCTGAGTTCTGCACTGAAACATGAAAATAAGCACTGACTTTGACATCTGGGAATCACTGTTCTCAGAATGTATAATCCTCAAGTGAGATTAGCATCAAGGAATGGATGCAAAACATTTTTACAGTGTGTGTTTGTGCAATGCATATCAGGGCCATGTTAACATACATCACTGTTGGTCAAAATGAGGCCCTTGGGCATTGTTTGAGATAGATAATGAGGACTGCACATCACTACAGACTGAAGCCTTTTCTCAAAGTTTCCTATGCCTTTTAACTGGTTTATGCATATTTCAAGTTGTAAGGGTGGGATCTGGGAAGTTCTTAGACATTTTTAGTATTGCAGTCACAATTTTAAATAGCCCCTAAACAAAGACGAATTGAGTGTAATACTAAATAGTGTATAGTATTAGTAGTTTTAATTTTACAAACACACACCCTTGAGATATAGTCTTCTTATAATGTTTTATGCCTGTTGAATTAGCAAATAAATGCTTACACAGGAATCATGTCTATGTCTAGTATATGTCCAAATATTTTAAAATGTCTTATTTTTGGTATTAGCTGTATACTACTGCTTTGCATATGATTATAATTCTAGCAATGTGCAAGTTTCACTAACTCATTTCTGAAAGGGACATCCAAATGGACAAATCTTTCACCTTTATGCAAAGATAATCTGAATAAGACCTACAGACTGAGCTGGAAAAATAAAATATAATAAACTGAGAAGAAGATGGGCCACAGTAACAGTCTGTTAATAGTATTATATGTATACCATTTAAGAAATAGGCATCAAAAAGTAGATCTCACTTTGGTCAGGTACACTAGTTTCATACTGATTTACAGGAGTAAAAAAGGTGAAGTAGAAATAAAAATTACATACAATATCAAATACAGCATATTGCCAAAAAATAAGAATGTATATATAAACTGTACAGAAGTGTTAAGTTATATTTTTTCAATAAAATTATTAGTCTTCATTCGAGTGACACATAGGTAATAACTCCCCAAACTGAGAAATTCCATATTTTCAATCAAGTTGATGGTTGTTGAGAGTTGATGGTTGTCCAAACCTAACAACTAACTTGTAGAACAAGTGAAAAAAAAAATAATGAAGGGAATGTGGAAGAGGCTGAAAGGGAGGTGAAGAATAATCAGCCTATCTCACATAATATCAGTTTGTAGCAGAAACTTCAATATGGCATGAGGGTCAATTTAATGAGCAGAAGCACAAACTCGCAGCTTGCCAGCTGCCTCCTTAAAACTACCATAGCTGTTCCTGACACATTTGGATGGTAGAGGTGGAAGGAATTGATTTCTCCCTCACTATTACTGTCCATGGAAACAAGAAACTGTCAGGCTGGTAATATCTCCTGGTGTGCATTGAAACTTTTGTCACCGGTCAACCTCAGGAGGGACAGAGTTGCCCTTCTCCCTGCCTGGTGCTTTTTACCCCAGCCATCAAGACTGACGTGGCTCTGACAAAAGTTAGTTTATGAAAACAAATGGATCATAAATGGATGCAAATACACTCTATATATCATTTGATATAAATGTTATTGTTGTATTAGATTATATTTCAGATTAATATAATATATATTATAATATACTCCAATATACCGTATATAAATAGCTATCCTATAGACCCTTGTACAGCCTGTGTCATTTCATGGTGTTAGGTGGAGGCAAAACAAAGGAAAAATGGCAGCAAATACATTCACTTCAGGCTACATCACCTACCGAAAATATAACTGCTGTGTTGCTGTGTGCCAGAATTGAAAACGTATGACTCTAACTTGAAGTGTTATCTTGTACCAGCTGCTTCTGCTAGTAAAAAAGGTAATTGTTATTAAACAGGTTAAAAAAAGGCTGAGGAGATCATCAAAAATGCCCAGGTTTGTAGCACAATCTTCATTTCAGGTAAAGTTAAATATTGTCTTTTACAGTTATGGATGTGTCTAATAGATTGTCATGCCCACCTGACAATAATATCATATTGGAAAAACTAAAAGAGATAAAGTTGTGTGATTTCTCTTACAACTTGCAGCTACAGACATACAATTAACCAGTAGTGGGGGTGTCAGGGTCAGCAAAGACTTCTCTGCTGGCCTAGAGATATATCTTTATAATTTAATAGATTTATTTTAATGCTGTGTGTAATTTTAACAAATGTCTCATCAATCTGTTATTGTTTCATTAGGACTTTCTCCCTCAGTTGTGCTACTTCCAGTGCAAAACATAGAACTTTTATCCAATCATATTTCTCCCTTGTGCTGTCGTAAGCTCAGGCCTTCAATGCTCTGAGTGAAAGCTTCGGCCGTTCATTGAACAATGGGGACCATTTTGTGGATTGTCATATTTTTTAATCAATCAGATTTCGAGTTTGCCGTGTTGGGCGTGTTCTTTGACCCGCCGGTGCCTTCTAGCTGGCCTTGCCGCTGACGTCACGAGTTTTCACCGTGACCGGCCGGTCAGTTTGCTAATTGACGTTAAGCTAACTTAAGTTAAGCTAGCAAGTCTGAACGTGAACGGACTTTTACTTGTACTTTGTTTTCAAATGATGAGCAGCTTTGGTAAGTTTAATGAGTGTTTATCTGCCTTTACCAGCTATTGATTATTGCTGTTTAGACCGTTTCTGCTGGTTTTAACGATATGGCTGTGACGTTCATATCTGGTCAAATGTGTTGGCTTGTCGGCGTTATAGCTTGGCTTGAATTGGCTCCCGAATGTGTTATTTATAATTATAATAATTCTTTTTGCTTGTTGTGGATCTGTAAATGTGACTGGTTGATGATGGAATGTCTATTTGTGATGGAGCATCCTGTTATACTGGATAATAGTGGTATGTTGTTGATATTACATATAGTATTTATGTCACTGCAGTAATCTCAACAGGTAACAGGTGTTGAGCGTTGTGTTAAATCACTCTTTCCATTTGATAAAAGTTACTGTCACTGTAAATATGGGGTAGTTAAGTCAAATGACACTAGCCTGTAGTCACTGTCATGATGAGGTTATGCTAAGTCCATTTAATTTTCTGAGATAGACGGACAGACGGACAGACAGACAGACAGATAGATAGATAGATAGATAGATAGATAGATAGATAGATACTTTATTGATCCCCAAAGGGAAATTTCAGTGTTGCAGTAGCCGTTAAAAAGTAATATTACAGAACAGTATAGAAATAGAAAAAAATACAAGATAATAAATATTAAAACAGGAAAAATAAGATAAATACAGGAAAAAATACACATACACATCTAAACAGAAACAAGGACGGGCTGGACTTAAACCCAATATTATTATTCACTTGAATTGCAGGAATTGAGGATCAGATGTGTAGTAATTGGGAATAGATGGAACTATAAACAGACAGATTGTGGAGTAGAGCTCTCTGTCATAATGAAGTCATTATACAATGTGATGGCTGTTGGCAGGAAGGACTTCCTATACCTTTCCTTATCACTGCGGAGCTGAAGAAGTCTAGGACTAAAGCTGTTTGACCAGCAGGCTGTGGAGAGGATGTGAGCTGTTCTCCGTGATGTTCAGCAGTTTGATAAGCAGCCTCCTCTCCACCACCTGTTCTATTGGTTCCAGTGGTGGAGAGGAGGCTGCTTATCAAACTGCTGAACATCATGGAGAACATCTCACAGAATAGCACTGAAGGCCTAGGTAGATAACACATGGCCACTGCAATTAACGTTAGCTAACAAAATTAACTAATGCACTTAAAGAGTTACAAGTGAAATTGATATTGAAATTGAAAGTGATTCCTCCTAATGTTAGACACATATCCATACCTGCAACAGACAATATTTAACATTGTAAACCTGATACAAAGTGTGCACTATGAAGACCAGCATTTCTGATTCAATTAAATTTAACTTTATTTGTATAGTGCCAAATCACAACATAAGTCATCTCAAGGCACTTTACAGTGTAAGGTTTAAGACC
>JAUBNQ010000017.1:12454113-12470135 GCA_032353495.1 Ctenopoma kingsleyae | reverse complement strand
GATCCTGACAGAATTTACCAATCAAAGGTGCTCAGCATCAGCACCCCCCAGCATCCATACGAATCAAAGTCAACATGCATAACAACAAAATCCAATCTGCAACTTGCGATATTTCCCTCCAGACTGAATTGTTGGACTGATTAATCAATAGCTGGACCACCCATCAATGAACCTTACTGTCAAACTACAAGTGTGGCTTAAAACCATCTTATAAGAGGGATGTATAAACAAACAGCGAGGTATATTTTAGAAAATTACTTTAAAGGGTTTTTAACTCTGCAGCATTATTTTGATTGAATTAAATGTGAATTACTGTATTTGAAATACTGTATGTAAACAATAGGTAAAAGCTGGTGTGGTTAGATAATTAATTGAGTGAAGACTAAAGTGCATATCAACAGTAGGCTATTTTGAAGACAACCACATGAAAGCATTACCTACAGGCATCAATTCACTGAAACAACAATTTCTAATAGTATTTCAAAATTCCAGACAGCAGAATGATACAATAGGAGAAAGGCCTTTACGTGGATTTTATCATCCATTGTGTTCACCAATAAATAAGCAATGTGCATTTTAGTACACCTTTTGATCTCGAGCAGAGAAAAATCCTGTTTCCTGATTTGTTAGAGCAATTATTTTTACACTAGATGCATATGACTGCTAGTTATTACCTCTGGACCTTGTCCTTACAGTCAAAGAAATACTATATGGTAACTATTTATGCAAATGTAATTTAAAAAAAAGAGAGTAATAATCTACAACATTCATGTATAGCCTCACAATTAACCTAACTTAAGATAGTACTAGCATGAGACTTGAAATCAATCCACCAAGCTCCACCCAGCACTACCTCTCGCTGCTCTGCTGCACACTACTGGGTCTGCTATGCCTTGCCACACTGCACAGCACTTTAAGTGATAGTGATGATCAAATTACAATATAGGAGAATGCTATAAAGCTTACTAATCAAGTAGAAATCGTTGACATTATCTGACTGGTTAGAAGTCTTGCTTAAAAATGTTAAGAAGCTAATATCTTGGCACTGGTTTAAAACGTTTATATACACCTGTGTAAGTACAGCAGATAGATAACCAATAATACACTATGATACAGTATATGAATTTTAAACTGTTGGCTCAAGGAAGACACAAGGAAATCTTGATGACCAAGTAGAACTGAGTCTTTTCGCCTAAATGCATCTATAAATGCATTAATATACTGTATATAAACATAAATGTGGCCAACCATGTGAATTGTAAACTCATACAAGAGCACTAGTCTGTCTGTCTAATTTGTTTTCAGCAAGTATTATAAAAAAGGTTGTTTTTCTTAATGGTTAAGGATTGTCTTAAATCCCTTAAATAATGTAATCTGGAATAACACTGTTCTTGTGTTAACCTGTATGAATCACATTTTGTTGACAGAGATGTTGTTGATTAGCTTGATGCATGTTTGACATTTTTATCAGAGAACATAAGTTAAACTGACAATGAAGGCAGAGATAAATGTCTCAGTTTAAAATAACAATTCCAAGGCCATAGTAGTGGGACATTTCAACTGGGGTTCTTTCTGACAGCAAATTTACTTAACTAAAAAATGGCTGGTTAATGAAAATATGCCATCTTTTATTGAAATTTAGAACAGAGTTGAGTTTGGCTACCTGAGATTTAATTTTAAAGGTTTAATGTAAATGATTTAATGATATCATGATAAAAATATAAGCAAGTGAACTATTAAGTGAATGAATTGAAAGGAGGTGAATGAAAATTGAATGTTCTGTTTGTGATGTGTGTCAAGTCAAAATGTGTTTGTGTGTTTACTGATCCGTGGAATAAAAAGTGGTTGTGATTTTTTTATTTTATAAAAAGATTTTCAGTGGTCGCTTCTTGACATGAGCAATGCCAATTTATTTTTCCTTTTCTGAGTGTGTTATGCATGTATGTGGCTGTGTAGTTTATTGTTCCTCCTGTAAATTCAGCAACCAAAACTGATATTATTGATTTGCTGACATTATTGCTGTATTTTCTGTATTCAGTGCCTCCACTTCTTTGATGCGACCAAGTTTCAACTGATCAGCATCACAAAAAAGACCAATTATAAGCACAATTGCTTTGTTGAATATATTTCTAGGAATGAACCTGTCACTCTGAAAAACAGGGGTAGCAACTCCCCTAGTTTTTCGGCCCATTAGTACAACATTCTCCAATTCTGATGGACAGTGTCAAGGCTGTGTGTAGGTGGAATTTCACCACCTGACAGTTGGTTACATTTTCACTGGACATGGTTTTTAATGTGAAATGCAACAATCTTTAAAGATGGATGTACATTGATATGTCTTTCCACACAAAATCTTTGATTGGAAAATCTGAAATAATTTGACACAAAAACAAAAACCTAACACAAAAAACCCTAATGATGTCAAATGAATTCAATTCAGTTTATTTATATAGCGCCAGATCACAGCAAAACTCATATCAATGCACTTTATAGTGTAAGGTTTAAGACCTTACAGAATAAAACTGTATACAGAATTATGTAGAAAACTTAACAATCCCACTTGAGCAAACACTATGTAACCTTCTTTCACACACTCCCCTCAATGGAATAAACCTCCAGCAGAACCAGACTCAGGGTGGGCAGCCATCTGCCTTGACTGGTTGGGGTGAGTGGAAAGAGGAGAGAGAAAAGAACACCTGGCACATGAAACATACAGCTCTGAGGCTGGGGATACGTGCAGAAAGAGAGGGTGTCTGCCTCCCAAACCTGGATTGGGAGCTGGTTCCACAGGAGAGGAGCTTGATAGCTAAAGGCTCTGCCTCCCAGTCTACATTTGGAAACACAAGTAGACCAGCACTCTGAGAGCGAAGTGCTCTGCTGGGATAATAAGGTTCTATGAGGTCTTTAAGATATGATGAAGCTTGATCAATAAGCGCACAATTCTATTGTAGATTTTACAGGAAGCCAATGAAGAGAAGCTAATGTAGGAGAAATATGATCTCTTTTGATGATTCTAGTCAGAACTCTGGCTGCAGCATTCTGGATTAACTGAAATATTTTTAGGGAATTATTGGGACATCCTATTAGTAGTGAATCACAATAGCCCAGTCTAGAAGTAACAAATGCATGGACTAGTTTTTCAACATCCCTTTGAGACAGGTGCTCCTAATTTTAGCAATATTCCTAAGGTGGAAGAAGGCAGTTCTAGAGATTTATTTTATGTATGAGGTAAAAAGTGATATCTTGGTCAAAGATAACTCAGAGATTCATCGCAGTAGTACTTGAGGCCAATGGTATGTCATCTAGGTTAGCTATATGATTAAATAACATGTCTCTGAGGTTTTTAGGCCCAAACAAAATAACCTAGTCTTGAACTGAGGAGTAGAAAATTACAGGACATTCAGGCTATGTCTTTTAAACATAATAATTATATTAATAATTTGTACTAACTGATTTCTTTCATCTGGTTTTATAGATAAATATAGCTTGTTGTCATCTGTGTAGCAATGGAAACTTGTGTGTGTGTATGTTTCCTTAATAATATTGCCTAGAGGAGACATGTATAAAGTGAAAACAATTGTCCCAAGCACAGAATCCTGTGGCAATCTAGAGACTGGAGAGTTAGTCCCATGAATGAGGCAACAATATGGCACTGAAACAGGGCAGACAGGTCTCTTTAATGGTCCTGATTACCAGCAGCTAAGGAAACAGACGAACAGAGCACTAAGCAAAAGACAATAAAATTGAAGCAGAGCAACAAAATTAAAACAGATTGGACTGAATTGTGACAGGTTTACAGTTTCAAATGTAACACTAAGATCTAACAAGACAAATATAGAGATAATACTGATGCTAAGAGAGGATTGTTGGAGTATTGTTGCAGTTCTCTTTCTGTACTATGATGTACTCTAAATCCTGACTGGAAATCTTAATACAGATTGTTCCTGCGCAGGTAGTCACATAGTCACTTGCAAAGAGGATTTTAAAGATAAAGTGCAAATGGAAATTGGTCTATAATTGTCTAAAATCCCTGAATCAAGAGTAGGGTTTTTGGGTAAAGGTTTGACTACAGCAACCTTGTCATGTCTATATGCCCAAGAGTCATTTTTACAATGTAGGTTTTGTGTTTTTTTGTTCTAGATATGGTTGGAACAGAAAATGATAAAAATCGAAAAAGGAACAATGTACAGAAAGAAGATACTGCAAATCATACTCTGTACTCAACTCAGTGCTTGACAGTGAACTTCTAATCCAAAACATTTAACACAGATTCTTGACTGGGTTCCTGCACTGTGAACAAATGCCAAAGGAAAAAAAAATATTTATTAGATTTCAATTTTTTTATCCATATGCCACTAGCAGCTTACAGCACTTTAAGTGCATGTGCATTACAGAGGAGATGAGACACACTTGATCTCCATTTATTTGTAGTGTGTTGTCTGAAACATGGCCAGTTGCACATAACCTTACCAGCTGCACTGCTACAAGCAAATCATTTAAATACTGCATGCTCTCCAGCTGCTACTTGCAGGATTATCTGTAAAAAAGATAGTGAGAACATTAGTGCAGTGATAGCACCTGTGACTCCACTATCAGGTTGTTAGATATAGTTTCCACATGAGGGGACACATCATGCAGTTAGAGAATAAAAATAAATTTGAAGCTCTAACTCTCTAAGTATTTTATGTTGCTGAATTCAATGCGTTATTTAATCAGGATACATCTACCCACCTCTACCATAGGTGAAAATAACCTCTGAACCTCACTGTACTACACATAGGAAAAGAAACCCCTCCTACAATATTTGTGCTTCTGTGTTCTTCAACTGACTTTAATTTGGAATAAAAAGAAAAAAATTGTCATTTAATATTTTAATATTTCAAATATGTGTACTAGGTCACTCTAAATATTGACAGCCATTTTCAAATACAAACTACTGGCCAGCAGATATCTGGCAACATCAACAACATACAACAAAAAGTTCCTTGCCAAGATAATCAGCCTTAAAACTGACTCATAATTGCTGCTTTATACACATTCTTCTCATAGATTCATCATTGTAACCTGAAGTTTTTTTTTCTTTTTCTATTGACACCTTTTAAAAGCAAGACGTCCTTTTTTGTCCTCAAGACAGTGACAATTGCAGAATATTCCATTTTTTTTCTCTAAAGCTGCCATGCCAGAGCTTCAGAAAACAAACATTCACTAGAGTCATGCTAACCAGACACCAGTCTCTGATGAGAGGTGGATAGGTCTTCATGTGTGCCATTGTGTAAAAAATAGTCCATAGAGTGGTTATTAATTTCTGTCCTGCATCCACTGTCCTTGTTTGTTTGAGAAAGACAAAGACCGCCTGCGTACATGGTGTCTCCAGCTTCTCATCCTTCTGTTGTACTCCATCTATTTCATTCTGCCCCCTTCAATATCACCTACCCCTCACTCTCCAAGCCCCCATCCAATCCTCATTCCGGAGATGCTGTGGTGTCTGTGACACCATCAGCAGTGTGAGAAGGGTCATTAGCACAGCCGTCATTAAATAAATGAAATCAATCCCAAAAACAGCTGGCTCCTGGGGAGGGAAGGGGATTTGGGAATATACCAAGAGGTTTCAGGCAGAAAATCGTAATGGCAACTCTGTTGTGAAGTGATATATGTTTGTGTGGATACATGTGTGCGTGTGTGTGTGTGTGTGTGTGTGTGTGGCTCATTGGTGGTGGAAGGCCTCATATCTTGAGCTTTAGATTGTTCTCAGTCTTTGCCACAGTAATTATGATGTAAGTGGAACAACAGAGTGAGGTGTGTGTGTGGTAATTAACCCCAGGCAGCTGAAAAATGAGTCTAATGAGGAGAGAGGGACAGTGAATCTGTTTAATCAATCCATTCTCTTTCTCTCTCCTCTGGAGCATTTAAATGTATCAGTGACCTTGTAATGGTTAACTGCGACACACATTTGAACCCATTTAGCACATCAGTGTCTCTTCATTTGTTTTTCTACCCAGTTTTTGTCATTTTGAAGGGTAGTCAAGGAGTCCAGTTTGACTTTGTGTTGTGAGAGTTTATCTCTTGTTTAATCCTATAGTGTATGAAAAATTCATCGATGTGGTCAGTCACTGGAGCTCGTCTCTACGTCAAATTAGTAGAACAAACTAATGAAGCCTTGAAAATGTTGTTAGATGATTAACATGAAAATGGAATATTAATTTAAGAACTAAATTTCAAACAGACGAGGGTAATAGAGTGAATCGTACATTAGGGACAAGTGAATGAATGTCATTACACCAATAGTTTTACAATCTCAACTAAACCGCAATAATACTTTGGTCAGTTTTATTGCCCTGAATCAGTAACAATCTTCAATAAGAAAACAAAATGTTAATTAAACTGTGTATATTTTTCTGTTTGATTCTTGTCTATTGTGATTTACTTAAATTACTATCTGGTATTTTAAAATATAGAAATTAAAGTATCATCAATTAGTTAATATAATATATGGGAGACGGTGGTCTATATACAGTACCAAATAATAATTTCTGCACCAAAAGCAACATGCCTCTGCAGATTATCTTTTATGCTGGGAACATAATTTCATTCATAAAATTTGGCAAGCCTGAATTACTTTTGACAGATTTAATAATACTGCATAAACAAGTAAAAATATTCTGCTGTGCTTTAGATTTTCTGTTAAGCTTTCTCAATCTCAAAGCAAAGTTCTGAATACTGGGTTATACAAGCATACTGGGGATTTCTTTAAAGTTGAGTGAATTTACTGGGAGAGTTGTAGACGCTTTTCCTATAGTAAATGCCAGAAATAGAAATTCAGGGTTACACTGACATCTGGTTCTGTACAGAGCAGAGATCATATGGATGACCCACAGAGGTCAGTAGTGGAGGGGACGGCACATTAATCAGCTCAATAATATTAATCTGTCAGAAATTTGGGTATATCCCACAGTCTAGCTCATGACTAAAGGTGTTATTAGCAATGCTAATCAGAGCCATGGTCCCCCATATAACCAGGCCAACCAGCCAAATTGCAAGGCACATTCAAACAGAGAGAATGCATCATTATAATTGGGAATTCTGACTGGAAACCTGTCATTTTCAGGCAATAGTAATGATGTGAGAATGTGACTGAATAGATTGAGTTGATGATGTAAATCATCAGATACCTGATCTAAAGAACAGTTCATAAATATTAGGGCAGTTTTGTTTTGGTGCTGCACATGCATTTTCAATAACAAGCTATATCTTATCACAAACTCAGTTTCTACCACCTACAAAATTAATCATAGTCACATAGCCAGCTCACTAAACCTTAATCTCACCCTCTACACTGTTCCTGTTGTATGCAAGTAAGATTAGATTGTCCACGTTCTCTGCTAAAAGCTAACTTCCCTTGTTCACAATGTAGCAGCCTTTGAAGAAAATGTGCTCTGACGTGGTTTAAGTGGTTGTATAACACCGGAATACAAAGGCAACGTTCAGGGTAGTGAGAGACAAGCAGTTACTCCAGGAGAGCTGGACAGGGCCATCGAAGGTCCTTAACCCATCAGCAGGACCGGTATCTGCTCCTGTGTGCAAGAAGGAACAGGATGACTACTGCCAGAGCCCTACAAAGTGACCTCCAGTGAGCCATTGGCATGTATGTCTCTGTCCCAACTATCAGAAACAAATTTCATGAGGGTAGCCTGAGGGCCCAACATCCTCTAGTGGGCCCTGTGCTCACTGCCCAGCACTGTCTACCTCAACTGGCATTTGCCAGAGAACACCAGAAGTGGCAGGTCCGGCACTGGTGCCCTGTGCTTTTCACAGATGAGAGCAGGTTTGCTCTGAGCTAATGTGACAGACGTCAAAGGGTCTGGAGAAGCCGCGGTGAATGTTATGGTGCTTGCAACGCTGTTCAGCATGATTGGTTTGGTGGTGGGTCAGTGTTGGTCTGGGGAGGCATATCCATTGGAACATCTCTGGGACATCATGTTTAGGTCCATCCGACGGTTGCAGGTTGCACCTCAGACTGTCCAGAAGCTCAGCGATGCCCTGGTCAGGATCTGGGAGGAGATACCCAAGGACACCATTCGTCATCTAAATTTCTTGGTGACTTCAAATTAAGCCCTCTGTAGGTTGATAATTTTCATCAAATGATGTAGCATCCTTTTGTTCCTCACACATTACCCATTCCATATCAGTATGGATATCCAGCATAATCTTTTTTCCAATTGAGATCTGATGTTTTCAAAGTGTCCCTTTAATTTTTTGAGCAGTGTATTTTAGTTGTTTATCAAAGTTTAGTAAAAAATCACTCCAGGCCAGCATATTTAGCTAGAAGACCAAACGAGTTACTGATTGTGGTCTCTAGCCCTGTATCTATCTATCACCCCTCTGGGAGAAAACAAAGCTAACAAATTCTATGAGTGTGCCACTAACTTTTGTCCAAAAGGTCTTAAGAGCTAGATGAAAACATTACTCTACAAACTTATCCATGGCCATGACAGCAGTGGTCTGAGAGGTTCAGATACATTCTTTATGTGATTATTTATGCCCTCTGCAGAGTTTTGAAATGTGTGACATATATTATTGGTAATCCTTTTAATAAATTGTAGTGTTCTTTTTGTGTTTTTTGAGAAGGACACATGTCTTTCTGTTGCATTATTTTAGTATTTGATAAAAAAAAAAGCCACAATGTAAGTAATTAACATTGCTCAGCTCATGATTCCTCACGTCCTGAGCCAGGAACCTATTTGTGTTTTCTGTCCTTCAACTAAAGGCTGTCCCTCAGTCTATGTATGTTCCCGAGCTTTTATCTGTGTCACTTTCAGAGCAAGCCTCTGTTACCTAGCCTGACTTTTGCTAAAGTCTGTTCCCCTTAGAACTTGGCCCAGTTCAATTTATCTTTACCCATAGTCTGAGCCCTGTATGTTTGTGGTACGTTCTTTCAAGCCTAGTATTCCTGCACCCAGCTCTTTGAATGGTGCTATTCCCAGCCTGTCCATTTCTTTTAGGTTGGCCATGTGGTTGGATTCACTGACTTGTGTGGTTGTGTCTGTTTTTTCCAAGCCATCATCCTAAGTGTTTCCACCCATCTCTCCAGCATCTGGGCAACACTCCTTAACAGTCTCTCCTTACCCCTGGCTGTCTTTCTGAGATGTACCACCACTGTTCCCAATACCTGAGCAGTTCTGTCTTGCCAGTTGCCTGTGCCCAGACAGAATCCTTGAGCAGCCCAACCTGTTTCTCCAGTTCAATGAGCATCCTACTGGCAACTGTCACTACATGCTTGCTCCTGGTTACCATCTGGCAGTGGTTTTGTTGTCACCCTGGGACCAGCCACTCTCCAGCCTTAACCTCAACCCCACAGACCAGAGGTAGAGTACTTGTCTTCTGATCATACTAGCCAGGATTACAGAATGTCTCCAGTAATATTGCTATAGGCAAAACTTCCAGCTTCATATTATGAAACAACAGTTCAACTGAATTTTGGTCCAGTCCAATACATCAAATTTCAGCCATTTCCAATCATTTGTCACTGTTTAGATATTTTGTTATTATTGTTTAGACATTTTAATTAAAGAAACATTGTTTTCTTTAGGAAACATGTCTATTTCACTTAACAGCACTTCAGTAAACTATCGCTAAATTAAAGGAAACCTAAAAAGTCTGAATAATAAGTATAAATCACTGATGTATGTATAATGTCATAATAAAAAAGGACAACTGCAAAAAAACCCAACAACTCAGAATTGAGTAAAATGTTACTCACTGAGTTATTTTGGCAAACTTGTTTTTTATGCTGCAAAGGTACATAACAGAAAAGTAGAGCAGAGAATGTCTTCAAGAATGTAAACTGGTTTTTCCCCCAAATCAAAACAGAAAAAACAAACATATTAAATTTGCAAGCACTTACAACAGATTTTTATACAGTATATTAATTAACCAAGAAGGTGGGCTTAACATTAGCAAAGGACACCACCAGTGTCCCCCCAAGGGTGGAGCTGACAGATGAAGGAGCGATTAAGATAGAAAAATCTTCATGTTGCCTTTCTCTGTTGGCGAGGCTCATCGCAGGTGACAGGCAGAGTTGTTCCACACTTACACAAGTTGAAACAGTTGCCACAGGCTATAAACACCTCATCAGTCTTCACCTGTCCAAATCAGTTTCAACGTCAAACTAGTTAAGATCAGACTGCTTGCCAAATGTTCTACTCTAAAGGAGGAAAATGTATCTCAGTACTGGAACTGTTTAGAATGATGTGACAATATAAAGATAATGCTTAATGTTTTAATTTGGAAAAAAAAATCTCAGTGTTCTCTCACACTTCAGAGTGGTATTTATTTGGCAAGGTTGATGTTCAGTCTATTATTACAGTCATAATAACACTAAGACTTTAGTAATATGGAAGCATCTGGTTTCTGTTTAAGACCCACATTAGTCATGCCACTCCTGAGAATCAGCGAATGTAAAAACAAAAGAGGCTCTTCTACAGTGCTTCCCAATTTTCTTCTAGCGTCTGTATAATAATAAGAATTGATACTTTATTGATCCCATTAGAGAAAGTGTTGTTTGGAGAGCTGCTAGACCTGTGTCAGTGCTACTACAGGGTTTCAGTATTTTGTCCAAGGACACCTCGCACATGTAGCTTGCCAGAACTGAGAATCGAACCACTCACCCTTGGATAGGAAGGCAACTGCTCTACCGACTGTGCTATCAGACTGAAGTTGACCACTCAGCTGTTCTGCTCCTTCAGCATAATCTAACACATGGAAGAGTAGCTCATTAATAAATAAGATGTTTATGTAAACTTACACCAAAAACACCCTATACACTTGGAACTAGTTTTACTGAGAGACAAATGATAGATAATCTATAGACCTGTATAAATAAATAAAACTAAAGGCATGTTTTGGTGTGGTATACAATATTTTGCTTTGTTTTTTACCACCACCCATAAAAAATATCTGCATCCAAGCTGCACATAGTTATTGTGAATACGCATGTTCTTTTAAAGGAGTTTTATATGATCAGGAAAAGAAAGTTAGGACACCTTTTGAATTGGGAAGACTTCAAATAAGTAGCTTAGGGGTATCAATTTTAAAGCATAACACAGTTAATGTGAACAATTTGATTCACTTTGTGTGTTGAAAGAGAGTGACCTTTTCACAAAAATGATCTGCATAAATAAGTTAATCAATATGATTTTAAAAGTAAAAAATAATACATCAAAAAATTACATGACATATAACTACATGACATCTCTTTTTAGGCGTTGGGCCTCATTGAATTCTTCCTCAAGATCAAGTTTTGTGGATTTTTCATTTAAATAATTATACACTACTCAAAAAAAATTAAAGCAACACTTTTTAATCATAGTATCATAGTACAGTGTAAAGTCAGTTAAACTTTTGGGATATTGATCTGGTCAGCTAAGTAGCAGAGAGAGTTGTTAATCAGTGTCAGCTGTTTTGGTGTTAATGAAATTAACAGGTGCACTAAAGGGGCAATGAGACGACCCCATAAACAGGAATGGTTTTGCAGATGGAGGCCACGGGTCAGTGTCACTACAGGTAGCATGAGGCAATACTTGGACACTACAGAGGTTGCACAGGCAGTTCAATCTCCACCAGGATGGCACATCAATATGTGCCATTGCCAGAAGGTTTTCTGTGTCTCTCAGCACAGTCTCAAGAACATGGAGGACATTCCGGGAGACAGGCAGTTCCTCTAGGAGAGCTGGACAGGGCCGTCGAAGGTCCTTAACCCATCAGCAGGACCGGTATCTGCTCCTTTGTGCAAGGAAGAACAGGATGACTACTGCCCGAGCCCTACAAAGTGACCTCCAGTGGGCCACTGGTGTGAAAGTCTCTGAAACAAACTTCATGAGGGTAGCCTGAGGGCCCAACATCCTCTAGTGCACTGATTCCCAACCTGGGGGTCCCGACCCCCACTAGGGGTCACCACAGCCTCACAGTGGGTCTCCAGGACTTTACGATTTTAATGGGGGCAAAATATTTTTCTTTACTTATTTATTTAAAGTGTTTTGGCTATTAATTTATGTGTGTGCAGGACAAAAAACTAAAATTGTGGAAGTTTGTATTATTTGTTCATAACAATAAACATCACAATATGGGCAATGAGAAGCACGCAATATTTAGCTTTCTACTGCCTAATGTTTCACTGCATTATGCACAGACAAGCGCTGGCCAGCAAACACACATGTGAGGAAGTAAATGAAACCTGATAGACTGTGGTAAAAACTGTGAACTTTAGTAAACGTTGTCCAGTCAACAAACAAATAATTGCACAGCTGTGTGAAGACACTCTGAGGTGCACTTGTCGTCCCGGGTTGCAGCCCTGTCTCCTATAAACTACGTTTGTATACAACTAAACTGCAATTCCAATTACGTTTTCTGTTAACCTAATGATCATATGTTCACAGTTAACGTATTTTTATCCACCAAAATATCTGATCTACATCCGGTTTTCTATTGGCGAGAATATCCGACGTTAAATTTCAACATCCAGACATGTGAGTGTAGCGATATTAAAGTGTTTTATGGTTGGGAAAGGACAAATGAGTTTCTAATTAAGCCTTATATCTGGCGGAGATATTACATATATGGAGCAGCTTCAGGAGGAGATGAAATCTCGGTTTTCAGACATAAATTATTAAACCTGTTGCAAAAGACGCATCAGCGATGGACCAATTTCTCGCAAAAGAGAATGTGGAATATTTTACAGTGAATATCTTATATTCCACGTTGCTCCAAGACTTGAGAGTCATCCTGTCTTTTGCAAAAACATACATATCAGAGACTGCTTTCAGTGCTCTGGTCACCATTAAAACAAAGGCACGCAACAAGCTTGACGTGCACAATGACTTTTGTTTGGCTGTCACCAGAATCACACCTGACATCCCATCACTAGCCCAAGAGTTACAAGCCCAAAGCTTGCATTAAATGCCAACCTGTTTGTAGTCTATGTATGAATGGGAACAAGTTCATGTGTCCCAAGTTCATAGAAACAAAGGAAAGACTGGCTGATACATTGCAGCAGTGGTGGCCAAAGTTTAAAAGTGTTCTCTCACTCATTTACCGCGACTGAACGGTTGTGTGACATAGTTCCTGTTCCTTTGGTGCGCAAAAATCCTTACCATTGGCCCCCGCTATAACAGGTGCATGCGCACTGGAACCCCCTCCAATGCAAAGTATTAGTGATGGAGAAAATTAAGCTTTCTGAACCGCTGACCACTCGCAGCTGTACCTGTTTATCCCATCACCGCTGCCCTGGGGTGGTTCCCTGGCTACATGTGGTTAGAGTGCATCTGAAATCTGACTTGCAAAAGTGCGCCCCCCGAAAAAATTATTTCACCAGCCGCCACTGCATTGCAGTCTTCACAAGAAATAATCTGTTGAGGAAAGTAATACACATTGTTATGCACGTTATTCTCACTGTTTTGTACTGAATACGAAAGATCAAAACAATTAAAAAGTACTAGGCCTATTTTATTTTTCCTTAGTAATATTTTTTGTCCGGGAGGAGAGAAGGTGGGGGTCGTCAACACATTCACTGGTAAAATAGGGGTCCCTTGGGAAATAGGTTGGGAACCACTGCTCTAGTGGGCCCTGTGCTCACTGCCCAGCACCATGGAGCTCAATGAGCATTTGCCAGAGAACACATTAATACAGGATAGACAATGGCACCCTGACTGCCATTCGGCATCAGGATGAAATCCTTAGACCTATTGTTAGACCTTTTGCTGGTGCAGTGGGTCCTGTGTTCCTCCTGGTGCATCATAATTCCCGGCCTCATGTGGCAATAGTATGCAGGCAGTTCCTGGAGGATGAAGGAATTGATACCATTGACTGGCCTCCACGCTCACCTGACCTAAAGCCAATAAAACATCTCTGGGACATCATGCATTGTCAGGCATGCATACAAGCACGTGGGGTCCATACAAACTACTGAGTATCGTTTTGAGTTGCTGCAGTGCAGGGCTTCCTGATTCCTTTATCCGACGCGGATTGTTTGCTGCTCCTGCTTGTTGAATTTGTTTACAAATTAATTTCTGAACTCTAAGCTCACTCATTTAATGATTTTTGGACGAGTTATTTCAAACGCTTGTATTATTCAAGCACTTGCTTTAACACTCACTATGTGCTGCTTTGTTTTCTTAGCTCCGCTAGCTTGTTTTCGTACTGGGAGAGATAGAGAGAGGTCTCCCTCTGTCTTTCCTGCTCAGTCTGCCACATGTTTAGTTACTCCTCTGCCTCCTTTGATGATGATGGTATCTGTACTAAGTGTAGTTTATTTGTAGCCTTGGAGGCGAGGATGGCTGAATTGGAAACCCGGCTCCACACTATGGAAAACAAACCGGGTAGTCAGGTCCCGGTAGCCAGTACGGAGCAATTTAGCTTAGCCACCGTTAACAGTCCTCCGGCTCCCTTGCAGCAGGGAAATCAGGGCAGCTGGGTGACGGTCCGGAGGAGTCATAGCCAGAAAACCATGCCCAAGGTCCATCACCAACCTGTTCACGTTTTAAATAGATTTTCTCCGTTCAGTGACACACCCGCTGAGAAACCCACTCTGATTATTGGCAGCTCCATAGTCAGAAACGTGAGATTAGAGACTCCAGCGACCATAGTGAAGTGTATTCCCGGGGCCTGAGCGGGAGACACTGAGTCCTATTTAAAACTCCTGTCTAAGGATAAACATAAGTACAGTAAGATCATAATTCATGCAGGAGGTAATGACGCCCGACTAGGTCAATAAAATTAATGTGGCATCGGTGTGTAACTATGCTAAAACGATGTCGGACTCCATAGTTTTCTCTGGTCCCCTTCCTAATCTGATCAGTGATGACATGTTTAGCCGCATGTCGTCATTTAATCGCTGGTTGTCTAGGTGGTGTCCCGATAACAACATGGCTACATAGACAATTGGAAAACGTTTTGGAGACAACCTGGGCTCATTAGAAGAGACGGCATCCATCCTACTTATTTCCAGAAATATGACAGAGTTTATTAGACCTCCTATACCCTGATGTCCCGGAGTGGAGTCCAAGAAGCAGAGTCACAGTCTTACACGCCTCTCTGCAGCTTCCTTACTGCTGTCACCCCCCCAAAACTATCACCACCCCATAGAGACTGTGTCTGCTCCCCATCCATCTAAATTATATAAATCAAAAATTAACACTAGAGGAGTGAATCATAAGAACTTGATAAAAATAAAACCTACTCCCCTTACAGAACAGAATAAAAACAGAAAAATTAAATGCGGATTATTAAATATTAGATCTCTCTCGTCGTTGTTAATAAATGACTTGATAAGATAGATTTATGTAGTCTCACTGAAACCTGGCTGCAGCAGGAGGATTATGTCAGTTTGAATGAGTTGACCCCCCAAGTCATATTAATTATCATATTCCTAGAAGCACAGGTCGGGTGGAGGAGTTGCAGCAATCTACATCCAAACTGGAAAAGTCAAAAACCAGTTTTATTTGTTATTGTATACCGTCCACCTGTCCCATACTCTGAGTTTTTATCTGAATTCCCAGACTTTCTATCTGATTTAGCAGACTTAGACTTTAACATTCATATAGATGTTGATAATAACTGTCTCACCACTGCATTTAATTCATTGTTAGAGTTCATTGGATTTACACATATTGTAAATAAACCCACTCACAGTTTTAATCACACCCTCAATCTTGTTCTGACTTATGGAGTAGAAACTGATCATTTAATACTGTTTCCCCAAAACCCTTTGTTGCCTGACCATTTTTTAATAACATCTGAGACTACATCAATTATGAAAAAATTCCACTACAGTAGATGTTTATCTGATAATACGGTCACCAAATTTATGGAAATGATTCCATAATCTTGTAATTCAGTGACATGTACCTACACGGAGGACGAAAGACATCCTAACTTTACTCCTGTACAGGTTGATTACAGTGGGGCAAAAAAGTATTTAGTCAGCCACCAATTGTGCAAGTTCTCCCACTTAAAAAGATGAGAGAGGCCTG
>JAUBNQ010000017.1:12428967-12454013 GCA_032353495.1 Ctenopoma kingsleyae | reverse complement strand
AATGCTGCAGCCAGAGTTCTGACTGGAATTAGCAAGAGAGATCATATTTCTCCTACTTTAGCTTCTCTCCATTGGCTTTCTGTTAAATCTAGAACAGAGTTTAAAATCCTTCTCCTCACTTATAAAGCACTAAATGATCAGGCTCCTTCATATCTTAAAGACCTCATACCTTATCCCAGCAGAGCACTTCGCTCTCAGAGTACTGGTCTACTTGTGGTTCCAAAATTCTAGCCTATCACAGACCTGGTATACAATTAGTCCATGACAGACTTAATATAATACAAATAACTGGCACATATTGCTGCCACCCTTTGTGCTGCTACTTCTATTATGAAGGTTATTGAGTCTTACACTCATTCATCATTTTTAGTATATTAACATACTGGATCTTGTTTATATACTGTGTTTATGTTTACATATTGTTTTTTCTGTTTTATACACTGTTTCTCTTGGTTATTATTCATCTTTTTGTCAACACCGGGATCAGAGGGAAACGGCATTTCGATTCTCTGTATGTCTTGTACTTAAAGAAGAATTGACAATAAAGTTGACTTTGACTTTAGAGTTTACAAATGTAGACTGGGAGGCAGAGCCTTTACCTATCAAGCTGGACAGAGGAGCATGTTCAGCCAGAGACTGATCAATGTCCAGTGCTCCACAAAACGCCACAGGAGATCATTTCTGTCTGTGGCCATAAAACTGTACAACTTAGGTAAAGGGGAGGGGGAAGGACTACTAACATAATCATATTTATAATCAGATAACCCCACTACATTATACACTGGACTGATTATGTCCGGAAATGACCTATTTTTGATTCATTTTTCTTACCTATTTTTGGTGTTCCTTTAATTTTTCTGAGCAGTGTAGTTGTACTTACACAGTTTCTCCAATCTGAAAACTGCAATGAACTGCAATCAACTACCAGTCTTCTTCTTCCCTGAGTACCTGAAGTACCTTCCTTCTGTTTAATGACTTACATGCACAACAAATTTGCATAACTGCCTCTGCAGTCAGCAGAATTGTGTATCCTAACATCCACATGAATGTGCATGTAAATGTGTTCCCTTGTGTAATCAGTTAGTGCACAAGATGAATAAAATAATAACTCTTTCAACGAGTTATTGCTAAATACTGCCACAAGTGGTCAAAAACTACCCAAGTACATTAAATTGCTACCATCGCTACAATTTAACACAGCAGCAATATACGTGTATTACAATATGTATGAGCTGAAACACTATGTGAAGGCAATATTGCTGCATTTGGTCTTACACTTATGTCTGCAATTTATACCATATCCTTTCATTATAACCATAAGCAATGAATTTAGCAGTCAAAGGACAATACACTAATATGAAAAGAGATGTAATTTACAAGAAGCAGAAATTCTACTCATATTCATATTTTTCCCAAATTTGCATTTCTTTTTTTTTTAAGAAAACGGAGCGGGCAGTGCTTCACAATGTGAATTAGTGTCCCAGTTATTTTAATCCTCACACAAGCCTTCATCACAGAGGAAAATACTGTTTTCTTTAACTCCACCCTTAGCTCATTGTATTTCAACCACTAGTGCCGTTCATGTCATAATGTTTGTCAGTGAAAATATTCTGTTTCACTTAAAGCCTTGCTTTTACCAGTGTTTCATGAATTCATGTATGTTTCCATTTAGGAGGATAGTATGTGTGGTACAATAAGGATTAACACTAATGTTCAAAGAAAAATCATTCCAGACATAATTAGATTTACCAAATTTTACTTCTCAAAGCAGTTATAGTTCAGTGTTTTTGGTACAGCTATGGAATAGTTAAATGCACTCCTGCTTTACAGTTAATCCTAAACAGCTGCCAGTTTCATTAACTATTTGATCTGTAGCTATTTGTAACCTTGATTACAATGACACAATGGAGTCTGGGAATGTACATGTGTATTGGTAGTTACCAATAAAGATAAGAAATTCAAAACAAAAAAAGCTGTCAAACCTGCCTGGCCCTATGTGAAAAAGTAATTGCTCAAAACTAATTCTGAGAAAATATTCTGTGGACTGATGAGACAAAAGCTGAGGTTTTTGGTAGATGTGTGTAGCGTTACATCTCGAGTAAAACTCGAAAAACACAGCATTTCATAAATTGAACATTTCGCTTCAGTACACTTCAGTACCTGGATGACTTGCCATAAATGATGGAACCATGAATTCTGCATTCTATCAGAATATCCTGAGGGACAATGTCTGTCCATGAGTTCTCTATCTTAAGCTCAAGTGCACTTGGGTTATGCAAAAGAACAATGATCTGAAACACACCAGGAAGTCCATGTCTGAATGGCTAAAAAAAACTAAATTAAGGTTTTGGAATGGTCTAGTCAAAGTCCAGACTTAAATCCAATTGATCCATGCTTTAAAACCCTCCAATGTGGCTGAATTAAAACAATTTACCAAAGAAGAGTGAGCCAAATTTCTCCACAACAATGTGAAAGACTCATTGCCAGTTATCGCAAACATCTGATTGCAGTTCTTGCTGCCAAGGGTGGCACAATCAGTTATCATATTTATGGGGGAATTACTTTTTCACATAGGGCCAGGCAGGTTTGGTCAGCTTTTTTCCCTTAATAGGTGAAATCATCAATTAAAAACTGCATTTTGTATTTACTCAGGTTATCTTTATGTAATATTAAAATTTGTTTGATAATCAGAGCCATCTAAAAGTGACAACTATGCAAAAAAAACAAATCAACTGACCAAATAGTGTAGTATAGCAGTGTGGATTTGTGTGTCTGTGGTAAGTGTGTAATTATTTGAATTGCACTAAGACAATCAAGAGACACTGACACACTATGCTTGTAGACAGTGGCTAAAACTCCAGTATCTACAGCAGAGCTCGCACAATGAGTGAGTGAAGATAAGTCAGTGCTCACTTAAGAGTCTTGTGTGTGCAGCAAGGAAATCTTTATCTTGTTGTGCATCTGTGAAATAACAAACAACTATCCTGAAAAATAAGATTAGAGTGTAACACCAAAACCACAGTTCTCTGTGTTTTGGGGATTATGAAGCACATTAAGGACCAGGTACTTTCTCAATGCCTCATCCAACACACACACTCTTCTGTTCCTTCAGAACATCCTGAATTCTTGAAGAAATTATTTCATCAAAGTGCTGGAAGCCTTTCAAGGGATCTGAGTCTATGATGACCTCATGCATTTTGGAAACACCTTCGCAGGCAGAGATGGATGTTCCTAGAGATTAACAAAATGATTCAACAATTATTAAAAAGCCAAATGGAGAAAGAGGGGACACTGTTCTATTAATGAAAATGGATTTGAGAAAGAGCATTGCTTTCAGATTACACATGGAAAAATGGATGGCATGAATGCCATGATGCCATGAAGTAGTTCACAAATATCATCCCTTTACATCATGAAGACTTATTGAACATGAGAAATATCAGGAAAAAAATGTTGAATTCCTTTGACTGGCCAATAATGAAAAAGAAAACAAATGGCAACATATGTGTATAAGGAATGATTTTAGCAGGCTTTGGCTGCCATGGAAAGATGGAATCCATTTTTATTTACCTAATATATATACCCATATAATACCTTTGTTTTTGGTGCATGAGATGTGGTTTTGATGCATTTACTTCAGAATATACATTATATACAATATACAATACACAAGACCAGCATGTCTTCCAAATAAAACAACAAAATACATTATTTGCCACTGTCTCTAGAACAACTGATCTGATGTTCCCTACTGGCAGGACAACATAATTCAGCACAGATCATAACATAAATCAGTTTTGTGATGTGACAATGCTTAACAATGGTGTTAAGGTGTTGTTAGGTTTGGGAACAAAAAGTTATGGTTTGGGTTGATGTAAGTTATTTGTTAAGATTAAGGATATGTGATTTGGATGAACATTATTTATGTGTTAAACTCGTGGTTACAAAAACAGAGAAGGTTAAGGTTAGATAACAAATGTGATCCTGTGACACTGAGCTCCTCCCTGTGCAGACTTAATAACCATATTACTTCCTCTTTGCTTGCATAATCATTACAGCTGCTAGAGAGTATTGTACTTAACCATGCCATTTTGACATATGTTTTCTTGCTGAAACAACTAAGGCCACATTCATACAGACATCAGAAAAAAAGAACAATTAATTGTACACACACTGCTCCTCCAACTGGACTCAATCATAATGTCAGTGTGTCATGAGCACTTGAAACAACACACTCTCACCAACATTAAAATATTTTTTTTGTGAATATGGCCTAATGCGAATCTTTTTCTGCTATGCAACAAAACTGTTCTCATAAAAAAATCAGCAGTATTGGTTGCTTGTTTATGTTCGTTGCTTATTTTTGAACTACTCTCTATTGATGCTTTCCTGATATGTGACCTCATGTAATAAGTGTAAGTGCCCTCTTTAATTAGCAAAGGTGTAAATATTTAAACATCATGGGAATGAGCTTGTGGTGGTGGTTTGGACTACAAAGAAAAAAACATAATCCATGATCCATGCTGTCTCTGACTAAGTTTAAATTGGTGTTGTTTTGTGACCATAAAACAAGTATTTTATCTGAATCAACACCATGAATCACTCATTAACTGTGGAACAGACAAATAACAAAGTCTTGCTGAATATTACTTGAATCAGGTTGAGCAAAATGACAGTTCAGCAAAGTTTTGTCTTTCTGAATATTACTTGAATCAGGTTGAGCAAAACGACGTTTACCTTCCAACCTATAAACAAAAACAAAAACATTTACAAGTCATTAGTAATGTGTGATTCAGTCTCTTTGAACCAGATGTTTATGAGACACTCTGAGAGCCCAAACCACCCTTATTTAATATTCCATAAGGCTGATATTACTATCACCAACACAAAACAAATTTCTGCAACATGATAAGAATTTTAAAAAAGCAGTGTGTGAATATAATGACAAAATAATGCTCTTTACAAATCTCTGTGTACTCTTTCAATGCTGGTAATGATATGGTGGTTCTTGAGGTAAAAATTTGGTTAGTATGAACAGTAAAATTTGACTGCACAAAGAGACATTCACATAAAGAGAGCAGAAGACTTTCCAGCAAGAGAATCTGACTACTGTAAGAACTGATACCAAAAATTGTCCTCAGATCTGTTCAAACTACATGGACATCCATGTTTGCAAGATGCTAATTTATTCCTTTTAAGAGCACAAGGTCTCACACATGGACAGGTGAACACATTATTTTTGTGGATATCAGTTAAGTGACTGAGGTAAGTAAGAAACACACATTTGTAAATGATATTCTATGTAATAGCAAATCCAAAACTACTTCTGTTGTTTCTAAAAAAAGAAAAAAAAGAAAAGAAAAGCTGCAAAGAATGTGTAAAAAAGGTGTCAAAATTGATTCAGAAACAACACACAAAGTGTAGTAGACTACAAAGGAGACACAAAAGGCAATGAGGATTTCCCCAAAATTCTGCACTCATAAAAACTGGAAAAAAAAACTGGTTTGTCAGGAGTATTTATTTTATGCTATTTTTTTTTTAAAGATACAGATAAATACTCAGAGGAATGTTAAATTATCTCACAAAAAATGCAAAATGATCATTCTGATGCAGAGACAGGGAAAATGTGACAAATGAACAAGGTATAAGCTCAATAACAGAAATGCCCAATCTGTTCATTAAAAAGTAATTTAGGCCCCTAAAGAAAATGAGCTGGGTCATTCATGGTCTGTCAGGCAATTCTGTGACAAAAAAAGATGAAAAGAAGACACAGCATTTGACCGTTCCAGAAAAGGTCTGTTTTAAATGTCTTAATTAGGAGAAAACTACAATAGAAATACATTTGTAACCTCTTATGCTAACATATCGTCTACCTGTCCAATGCATTCACGTATTTTGTGAAAAATGTGTTCAGTTCATAATTTTCATGCACTCATTGTAAAAGACAGAAAAAAATTAAAAGGCAAAATCTAAAATTGTAAAGTGGCACTAACAAAATTAGATCTTGTTGTAGTTTCGCATTATGCTCACACTGAAAACTTTTTTCTTATAAAGACCCAAATGCTGGGATTGATTTCTAGAACTGTGTAAGAAAATTCTGGTTGTATGACCTTCATGAGGTAATTAGAAGTTTGTGCATTTAAGAGAGTTTGTTGAATCCAACTTAAAGCACCTTTATAAATAATCCTGCTATCAAATGATAGTGAAATGAAGATAAGAATACAAAAAAATTCTTGCATGATGCCGATTGTCTGTATCTGTACTGGTTCCTTACTCAGCACTTGGGTATGAATACAATAACTTCACATAAGAAGTGTTTTTGTTGGTTTGGTTTTTGTTGAGTGGCTGTTTTTTTATTTTATTTATTCTGCTATATTGAAAGAGTTTACCCAGTCATGACAATACTACCTCTCACCAAAACTTAGCATTTTGTTCACATGAACCCGTGTACCGTAGAATGAAAGTTTACCTCTTTCTGAGTTATGCAATAGATTTTATTGTTCTCTGTTTCAGCTTGAGAATAGAACTATGGAGTACATTTTTTTGCTCTGCCCGGTTTCTTTTTTAATGTTTTGTTGGTGATGAATGCAGTGGCTATATTATTTCCTGTCTCAACAAGAATGAATGTAGTGTATAGTGTTATGTAAGTAACAATCAAGTAAAACTCAAGAAACAAACAGGAAAAAGCTCAAACATGAACCATCTGGGGCTCTTGCAAAGTGGCAATTGTGTCCAAATTCCCGAGTGGTTGAAACTGAAAATTGTACATTGAGCTATAGAATTTCTGTCCCTAAGATCTAAGATTTAAGAAGTTAACCTATGTAGCTAAAACGTCTTCAGAATATTGTGGCTAACTATGGCAAGTAAATCTGCAAATGTATGCTTTTCTGGCAAATGTAATTATTTCTGATTCAGTGTAATTTTTGAATGAAGGAAAAGGAGTTTAAAATAGGAGATTGGCCCAGGTTTGACTCCTAACTCCTGTGTATGATAGAAAAGCAGGAAAGCAGGAAAAGAACTCCACTAGAGCTCTGTGAAGTGACATCATGCAATCCCAGAAAATGAAAATGACACCATGTTGGCAGGACTAATAATGTCTGACTGATTCACCTGGAATTAAAAATATTGTGAAATTTGATAACTGCAATTTAAAAAAAGGATGGATGATGGTTGTCATACAGACATATTTTAAGTATGATGCGGTGCCTCTCAAAATGGATAGCACAGAAATCCCATGCTTAACTGTTCTTAAACCAAACAATGATACCTATAGAGATTAGATACCTATTTATAAGTAACACAATATCGTTGTTTATGCTAACATTAACTATGATGAAATTCCAATGGAAAAAGACATCTGGATTATGTAGGTCTGTAGCCCCAGCTTGTGCCTGTGAAGTAGTAGTTAGACTTGAGTAACAGAGACAAATAATCAAACTAACCCAGTTTGACAACACTCACCCCAATTCTAAATTCCAGAATCTTCTATTGACCCAGATAAATAAATAACCAGATCTGCTGGACAAATGATATTGTTCTAATCTGTTTCTTATGTAGTACAACTTCTGAACAGTAGGAGAAGCTGGGTAGAAGTTCTTTATCTTTGAATTTTTTAACAAAAAAATGAATGTGTTAATCGTATTATAGATAGTGTTGATAAAACACGTTTTCTTCACGTTTCTTCTTCATGAAGACTGGATGTAATGTTAGACAGTGTAAATAGTGCTTTACTTGACACTATTGTGGTCATATTGTTCAAATTTGCATGGTCAAACTAGCAGAGTAGATTATTTAATCTTTGGTGGTAAAATGAGTCTATTTGTAGAAATACCTCCAGAATTTGGGCGAGGTACAAGGTGGAGCTACAGGTTTGTTAGGCTGTCAATTCCTGTTTCAGTATTTCTGGTAGGAAATGTTTTAACTATTGAGTTTTGCAACGTAGCATTCAGTATTTTTGGAAATAAAGAGTGCAATAAACTCACCTATGTTGTTTCTGCCAGCATGATGGAATTAACAGAACTAGTCAACTAGTGGTGGTCAACTAGTCAAGAGCTCTATTGGGCTAGAGAAATATAATTTTTTTAAGTTGAATAAACATACTGCTTTTGTTAATACTTTTTTCCCACAGTATTTCACTTAACTTAGTAAAATGCTGAGTGCCTAAAGTAAACACATTTTTAAAAAAGTGCATTAATGCTGTATTTAAGCAGAAAAGAAAACTGGATGTTGTAGATCTGATATTTTACTAGAAAACTAATTGCCTGCTGATGTTGATCTTCGGTGTCATTAAAAAAAAAAAAAATCTTCAGTGTCATTTATTTTTGACCATTTAAGATAAATCTTAATGTATGATCATTTTGTTAACAGAGCACAGAGCACTACAAAAATATATATTTGATAGACATTTAGTGGAATAGTAATATAAGTTTTAGCAACCCTGTCTCCCAAAATTTGTGTAGATATACAACTAAACTGCAATTAATTACAATGTTGTACTGAAACATTTTGTGTTTGTTTTTTTGCCAATGAATGATGTCATAATTTTATAATTACGAAGCGACTTGCAAGGAGGTGGTTGGGGTGGATGCGTACAAGCATGCGCTTGAGTAAGGTAAGGTTAGGTGTCTCTGGCTGACATTTTTTACCTGAACACTAGAATCCAGCAAGAGACATAAACATTAATAAATATAAACATACATAAATACATAAATAAGTATGATAAATTCAATCCCAGTTTTGCAAAGATTAGAAAGAGAAAATAAACTACAGCTAAGCCACAAATTATCAGTAAAGTAGATATTTTAAAAAGAACCAATAAGACACTAAATACTGTAGGAACTTGATATATACTGATGATAAATAACTTGATGATAAATACAAGAATTAAAACACAGTTGGTCAGACATCCACCCAGTTGTGTATATGTTTGTATTTATTAAGACCTACAGTATCTTACTGTCAGAACTGGTACTGTCTAACAGTCAGAAAGATTTTTGGATGATATTATGAGAAATGGGATGCTTGTGACATTAAACAGAAACACACCACAACACTCCTCAGGTAGAAGCACAACTGAAACGCAATCAGACTCAACTCAGAACAGTCTGGTTTTTGAGAACTGTTGCAGTCCTTTTAAGATAAGCTGGCGACTTATGAAGGCCACACTTTGAAGCAGTTTGGCCCACAGGCTTTCATCTTAACCTGACTAGCGATTTATCATTGCTTCACAGACCAGAAAGCAGTACCCCTTCCTCAAGGTACCAAAGAAAACACACATAGAAATTTGCCACTGTAGGTTAGCAGGGTCTATATATAGTATGCAGTGTTAAGGGAAGGTTAGTCATAGTAAAAGGCTTGTTTTAGTCCTCTAGGTGTATTCTTTTATTTTATTTTAGCATTTCTTTGCAAAGTATTTGGTAATATTCCAGTCAAAACTGACACTGGTGCTTAACCAATACATCTTGCAAAAATTAAAGAACAAAACAGGGCTTTTATTTCTTTGCAACCATATTACAACCAAATACAACTAGCTGTGTAGGCACAGCTGCAACAGAACAAAACTGTAGCCAATGTTTTTCTGCCACAAAATTCCCCTCAATTACTACTACAGAATATGTGGAAAAAGCCATACCATTACATTAGGTCATACTGTAATTAATAAGGCAGGTATTCCTCATGCCTCAACAAACAAGCAAAGTGGACTAAACATAGAGCTCCGTGATGAAAAAATTAAAAATACAGTCTTTCATTTGTTTTAAAATAAACGACACTGACCATGCTGCAGTGAGGCAAAATATCATTCAGGTAAGCTCATAATGGCATTATGTGACAAAATTGTAAAGGTCCATAAGTAAGAACAGTAATAAAGCACAATAATGTTTAGTTGTGGTTTCAATAAATACTGTGTCAGTTAAGATAGATAATACAACAAGATTAGACTTGAATGTATGCATACATAGTTTGAGGTTGAGGAGAAAAACAGGACTTCAAAACATTAAGAATACCAACAGAGTCTGAACATGAGTAATTCAGAGTTGACAGTCAACCACATCTGCCTCAAACATGGCGTATGTAAAATCTAACCCTGTGAAGAAAACTGAAGGCAAAGATGAAAGTGAGGTGGAAGAGATCTAGTGAAACGTTAGAATCCATCCATAAATCAGTGCTCCAACCTTTAATCTTTCAACACCCAACATACTATATGTAACAGGGCATCTGCCTTGAATCACTCTACAGACACAGATAAAGATCACAGTAAGCAGGCAAACAAACAAGCACATACAGCAAAGACATTATATAGATGACTGAAAAAAGAAAAGTAATGTATCTGCAAAAAAATATTTCATTCTACTTATTCGAACACCAAAAAGGGCTGTATTTGTGAAGAGAAATTTGAGAGCACATTATACGAACATACGAAAAAAACATGTAAATAGATAAGATTACGTAATTGATGTAAGATAGTCATTTTGCAACCTTGTCTCCTAAAAATTATGTTTCTACACGACGAAACTGCAATCCTGATTATGTTTTTGTAGAGAACGTAAAAATAGTTTCGTTGTACTGAAACAATTTTTTGTGAATGAATGACACGCTACATTTATTTACACGAGGCGCTTTGCAAGGAGGTGGTTGGGGTGGATGGAGGGCGTTTACTGTGCAGGACTGATATGCCCGAGACCTGAGATCTGTATCAAAGTCCCCTGTGAGGTTGGGTTTAGGCAAGAAAAATACTGAGGTTAGGATTAAAAGGAAAAAAGATTGCATATTGGTTTAATTTTTCATACAGATGTTGTGTATGAAATTACATTTTCACCTATTAACGCAGCCCACAGTCTTTCCCTGACCCTAAACCACTGCTGTGATGCCTGATCCCAACCAAAATACTTTAATATCATTACACTCACATATCTGGATGTTGAAATGCAACATCGGATATTTTTGCTGACAGAAAACTGGTTGTAGATCGGATATTTTGCCTGTCAACAATATGTTACCTGTAAATGTTTCATTCATACGTTCATGTATGGAGTATGGAAGAGGAGTATCCCCACACACCTGTGCAATTATTCATTTGTTGACTGGATGAGCTTTAATAAAGTTTACAGTTTTTACCACAGTCTTTCAGGTTTCATCTAGTGCCTCATATATGTGTTTGCTGCCCAGTGCTTGTCTGTGCATAATGCAGTGAAACATCAGGCAGTAGAAAGCTAAATATTGTGTGCTTGTCATTGCCCATATCATGATGTTTATTGTTATAAAGAAATAATACAAACTTCTACAATTAAATTTTTTTGTCCTGCACACACATAAATTAAAAGCCAAAACACTTTAAATAAATAAGTAAAGAAAAATATTTTGCCAGGACATTTACAAAATGTTGGTGTCCACATCTCACATTTTGCATTCAAATGTCACAAAAACATTTAGTTCAACTGTGGTTTTGGAAAGCTGTCAAAAGAAAACAATACAATTACAAATACACAGATTACTTATTCAATTATCATTGATGTGATGTGTATTCAGTATTTTGCAGTTAGTGAGACGACTGGCACTGCATGGAGTCAACGAGAGAGGTGTATGGTGGAGTGAAGCCACTTAGGTCCACTCTTATGGAGTCATTTAAATATTCATCTGTCAGTCTTGTTCTGAACTTTGACTTCATGACATTCATGTCAGACTGACAGAGGTATGTAGACCAGTGTTTCCCCTACCATTATACAAGACAGTCAAGTTATTTTATGTAATTTCATTTTTTGTACAGCGCCAGATCAAAGAAGTAAATTCAGGTTCCCTTTCCTACAAAACAGGTCTGCATGTTGTTCTTTTATTAAACTAACTGAACAGCGCCATGGTATTTATCTTATTTACATGACAAATACACGTGCGCGCACACAGTTAAACACACATAGAGCACACGTCGGGAAATATCAATGTTAGCCAAAAACACACACACCAGCTCCTTCGCAGCACGATGAGCGTACCGCTGATATTAAGCAAACAAAACCATCTGTTTATATGATTTTAGTGCATTTTCCTTGTTATGTTGTGGCATTAAATAACATATTTCTACAGTCTGGAACCATCCAGTTGTATGTAGAATGATCTCCTGTGCATTTGATGTGATATGAACATATGAACATATTCACAGTCAGAATGTCTGCGCGCATTTCTGCAGGTGACCACAGTGCTAACTTTATTAATTGTCCCCGACACAGATTCAGGATCGGAGTGTGACAGTAAATTATTTTGTGAAGTTTTCCACACTACCGGTAGCTTGCGAGCGACATGTTGGAGACCCTTGGCCTAGACTGTCTGTTCACTAAGCTACTTTGGAATCCCATCCTGTGTAATGCTTTATAGCACCCCATGCTAGCTTGGCTTGGCATGACAAAGGAAACAGATTTTGATAAAACACTGGCAAAGGAAGTGTCAATTTTGTACGCAGCATATCGGACAATCGTATTTCTTTATGCCAGTCCAAGTTTGCACAATCATTCCATACAACTCAGGATAGGAACCAATCCTTTAACCCTTTGAAACCTAGAATTTTAACAGACTTCCTGGAATTATTTTATTGTTTTAGTTGTAAAAGTGTCATAAAATCTGCTATGAGTTTGTGCTTGTGTCCCCTTTTCAGGAGTACCACTTCTTTCAACATCTGATAGTTGTTTTGGTACACTGTATGCTGTACGTGTCATAACCGAGGGTAATAACAGACAGCAACAAAAACGGAACTGAAATTTTACACATTATTACTGAATAAGACATGCAAAATGTACATGTATACAAAATTTAGAAGGAGAAGGTACAATATGATGTCTGAACTATAACACACAACAGCAACAAGTGTGAGAATGTGAGCAACTTACTTTCATTTTCATAGCGCTGCTGTGAACACATGCTTTGTATTATGTGATGACCCAAATATCGCTGAAAAGAACAGAATCTCCGCTGTCAGAAACAGATGGATTTTTTTCAATCGCACAAACAGTAAAAGAGTTACAGTGATTTAAAAATGCTGAAGAGACCTGAAGAGCTTCGGTTTGAAAGGGTTAATTTCATTTAGCTCTCACCAACGATTAAAAGCCAATTTGACATTTACTCTTGTCTAGTGTTGTGCTTGGTCACTCTGTTTCTCATCCTAACTACCTCCTTGGGTCTCTTTGATTGCTAAGTTAAGCCACTATGTGATTATTTAGTTATACATCTGGCATTATGTACATTTTGCAGTACACATTTGGTACAAAAAAGTTCTCTAAGATCATACTTACTATCCTGTGTTAAGAAAGACGTTTCTACACAGTCTGGGATTGACTTTGATTTTGCTCTACACATTATTTGCAGTATTTTATAATATGGTTATAATAACTTTTTTTTTTTAACACCTAGAGCTTTTTTCTAAGGCTATTGATTTTGTTATTGTTTTATTGATATTGATTGTTTTTGCATATTTGTCACAAATGATTCAGCTTGTCAAACAGGCAAACAATATTACACACAAGCAAAAGAAGAAGAAAATGCTAAATCATTATTACTATGTGGACAAATTTTTCCCCTTGCTAAATCATGAATGAACTGTATTTAACCACATTTCTTGAAAAGCTGAGATAAATATTTACTTGCCATATCTGTGCCTGATTACTGCCAGACCTGTTAAATTAATCACTCAAGAAGATCAGAAGAGAGACAAAGTGACTGACTGTATACTGTACTACTGTATCAGTCTGGAAAGGGTTACAAAACAATTTTTAAGGCTTTGGGACTCCAGCAAACCATGGTGAGAGTCATGAATGGAGAAAACTTGGAACACTGGTAAACCTTCCCAGGAGCGCCCGGCCTACCGAAATTACTCCAAGAGCACGTTGGCAACTCAGAACAACTTCTAAAGAACTGCAGGCCTTACTTACCTCAATTAAGGTCAGTGTTCATGATTCAACAACAGAGACTGGGTAAAAATGGCATCCATGTGAGTTCCAAGGTGAAAGCCACTGCTGACCAAAAAGAACACAAAGGCTCGTCTCAAATATTCTATTGACTGATAAGACAAAAGTTAAACTTATTGGAGTCTGTGCGTCCTATTACATCTGGCGTAAAACTAACAGAAGAAGCACAAAGAAGAACATCATACTAACAGATGATGGTGGTAGTGTGATGGTCTGGGGCTGCTTCAGGACCTGGATGACTTGCCATAATTGATGAAACTGCACTCTACCAGAAAATCCTGAAATTTGTGACCTTAAGCAGACTTGGCAGGTTCATGTCTGAATGGCTAAAAAAGAAAAGGTTTTGGGGTGGTCTAGTCAAAGTCCAGACTTAAATCCAATTGAAATGCCATGGCATGACCTTACACAGGCAGTTCATGCTCGAAAAACCTCTAATGTGGCTAAATTAAAACAATTATGTGAAGAGGAGTGGGCCAAAATTCATAGACATCAATGTGAAAGACTCATTGCCAATTATCACAAATGAAAACTTGTCTGTAATTGTTGCCATCAAGGGTTGCATATAGGTCAATGGTTAATCAGAAAGGGGGCAAATACTTTTTCACAGCACTGTACTTGAGTCTGGGCAGGAGGGGTGGGGGCAACATTGTGCTATATTTTAAATTTGGACTGCAGGACACCTTTGAAATGATCAGTGTCAGTGCTAAATATTGTTTCTTTCAACTTCTCCCCAAAAGACATGCACTCATTCTAGCAATCTGTTATATTTCCTCCTAACATGTAGTAGTAGCATTCCACGGTAAACTGCAAAATTTCAAATTGCGGCACTGATTCCAGACAAATGTTATTTCCAGTTCAGATACAAGCAAACATGCTAAATGTCTTGGCACATAAACACACTCTCTCTTTTCTACTAACACACATTGCTCAAGAATCAAAATGCATTGACATCATCAATCCATGTGTTTCCTCTCTCAACTCTCTCACATTTGGGGAGGGCATTTGTCTGCTCCCTTTCCTCCTCCTCCTCCTCTTTGTCACCTCATTAATATCAAATAAACTTCATGATGACTTTGAATGGTCATACAGTGGCTGTAACCCCCTCATTTAAATGCCACTCAGCCCAATCATTTTTTCTCAAGAGTGATATACTACCCAAAATCAAAACATTAATTAAAAGCCCATTTTCCCAGTCCTCACAAGGATGACATTTTCCCTCAACTGCCTGTTGATTGCTCAGCCTGGCAGATTGGTGGCTGCAGCTGCTCTTTTACTATACAACTCAACTGAGTTGGTGAAAAGCTGAGGAGAAAATGCAAAAAAGACAGTGGGAAGAAGACAAAAAAAACAACAAGGGGCTTCAAGCTACATGTGCATGGGTGTGTGCAACAAGCTGGTATCCAGGTAAAGTACAGGATGAGTCTGTGTGGGATGTGACTGCCCACTAGTGTTAAAAATGGAGATGTTTGAGGCGGGGGTTACACCGTCCTGCAGTATTCAGGTAATATATTATTGACTCACTAAAAACTGGGAAACAAATATCAGCTACATGCATTAACTTATCTAAGCATGTAAAATGGGGCTAATCAACAAATGAAGGAATCACTTTTTTGTCTTTACCTTTAAAGCGTTCTTGTTCTCGCTGTGTGTTCATGCCGCATTTACTGTATGTTAAAACATGTTGCCAGGACACCACTGAGGTTGATTTAACCTGCAGTTGATTTTAGTTTTAAGATTTTGCTTGACAGGTATGTAAAACAGGCTAAATTTGTCCCTTCACTCTGCCGTTCTCACCACTTCCTCTGCCTATTCTCTATCTCACAAACAAAAACCAAAAACAAATGTGTGTCTGAGTTTTCATGGGATCCATGATTATTTCCATTCCACTATGGATGTGCATTCCCGCATCATTATTAGGAGAAAATGGCAAAGCAAGCCACCAAGTTGTGATAAACACATGAATAAATGAGTGGGTACCATAGCAAACAAATGTGCTGTTGAGTGGAGAGGTTTGGGTCTGAGCTGTTTACACTGTAGGGAGCAGTAGTAGAGAGCTGCTCCTTTTTGGTTTCTGTTAAAAAAGTGTGTATACAGACAGAGTTTCTCTCAGTGGATGCTATTAAACTCTGCTTCTTCCCAACCTTGGTTTGTATGTACACATTTTATGAAATAAAGATGGAAATCTCCTCAATGAAATGAAAAGCAATCAATATGATAATTTGTGTATTTCCATTCACCTGCAAGTAGAACAGTCTACTCTGTTTATGTTCCCCAAAACAGTAATTCATTTTAATGTGTCCACTGAAAATATTTCTCATTGTTTCTCCATTCTGACTGACGCAAGACAACATGGACATCCTTTCATTATTTTGAGCTATATTGAATTTCAGTACTCAGTGTGTTCCAGACAGTATTTGTAATAGGCTTAGTTATAGGGGTGCACATTTGCTTTGTCAATCTGGCTGCACATTGTAAAACAGCAGTATTTTTTATTTTTTTAAACATCACAATGATTTATACCCTCTCATAAAAGCACAGTAAAACCTACAAGGTTAGTCAAGGGCATTCAGGCTTCCTGCCTGGCTCACTGTTCGAGGTGAGAACATTCCTGTCCCTAAACATGCACACACACATACACTCCCCCATCTCCCTGCATATCACATTTTACAAATATCCCATGATGCAAAGACTCTATGACCCTGATGTGCAGCATGTTAGTGTGTGAGTGTGGTGGCAGGTGTGGGTTAGTAGTGTGTGGATTGCATTTACTATACCACTGTGTGTTTTAATGCAGCATGTGGTCGCACTTTCATACATGCAGGTACGCATGTGCCTTTCCTAAAACTTCAGAGGACATTTTTAGGATATAGAGTATAGCATAAAACATTGAAACATGCTCTGCCCATATTTGCATGTCAACTCTGCAGTGGAAGTGCCTCCTGGTGACTATGATGTATTACATGTCACTGGGATACATCCCCACAGAATACTAATGCAAGCATCTGTGAAAATTGTAGCAGTATTTGTGTGCTAGTGAATTTCGATCAAGTCTTGGGAAAAAAATGGTTTCAGAGGAGAATGTAACTCTGTGAGGTCCTCATGTATTTTACTTGAGCGATTTAGGTTTTATGCTGTCTGAGAAGTTAGACTGGCTGGCTCACATTCATTTCACCATGCTTTGGAGCAAGCAAGGCGACTGTGAAAATGAATCTGAAGTTTAAGGTTTTGTGGATGTGAAAAGAATAGAAGGCCACAAAATAATAGTGATATAAAGGCTGGAATTTGATGTCTGATTGGCAACAAAAAGCAGCCCTGGATTTTACTGTCAAGCAGCCTCAATTTGACAATTGAAATACGTCACAAGTTTATGGACAAAATAATATTGACTTTACCAGAAATATTTCAACAGTGTTTTAACACCAAACTAAATTAGCCAGCATTGTACTGAGCATCCAGAATTTAAAAATTATTAAATGGAGTCATAATGTAGCAAATGCATACCTTAACATGTAGCCAAAGCTAGTTACTTGAACTTCCCTACTACCTCCATATACAGCTCAGGGGAACATCTTTTGAACTTAGTTGGATTTAGATTATGTCTTAAATCAGTAATTTAGACTTGAACAGTTTTTCTACATTCCATTTGTAGCCTATTTGTTTCTCTCTCCCCTAACTCCTGGGATGATCATGAATCAATGCTTCTCTCTATCTTCATCCTCTCCCCTTCCCTTCATTCACTCTAAAATATAAAAACCCTCCATTTAAAAAAAAACAACAGTGCATCAAGTCATAGGCTAATCAGATATGCACAGTTTTAATTACTTTAATTCCATTTTACCGGTCACTGTATAAATTAAGATGTCATAAAACAAGTGACAAAGGAAAAATCCTGAATGTTTGACCTAAAGTGAGAGGACCTGGTGGCTCTGTTACGCTCTGATGGGAGTGGTATCTTGCAGGATGACAATGCATCCAAGAGGTTACTGGTCACCTGATTGTAAAGTTTGTAGAACACCATTGCAAAATGATGGTGGTATAAAACGCTAACATGTTCTTGCAAAATCGTATATTCTACTTAATGTCTGTAAAAGCTGTATAATATCTAGAGATTTGAGTGGCAATGCAGACCAGCCCTTGCAAGTTGAAACCGGCTGGCCTGCTAGGAAAATCCCAGAATGTCCAAATGACCACTTCACACCTGGCGAAAAGTAGCCTGTGATTCTGTTAAGCTGGTCATTGAATCTGTCTCTGCTTTAAGTAGCCTCAAAAGGACACAAAGCATTTGTGGTGATGAGAGGTCTTAAACTCCCTCAGACCCTAAAACCCACCTGAGAAGGCTCATTGAGTATTTTTATATTAGATATGCAACTTGTGGTGTATATTGTTGATGGTGACGGGACATTAATCACGGTGGAGTAATAGGAAGAAGTGGGAGTGCAGTGAAGGATAAGGACTGAGAATGAGATTCCCAGTCTAGTGATATATGTATATCTTCCATTGTCCAAGTTACTTGTTTTATTTGTTACCTTACTACTAAAAGTTACAGAGCATGTAAAATTGTAAATTTGTTCTACAACTACAATTAAATAACAAAATTGTTTACACTGGATTCTAAAACAATCCATATACAGTTTGCACTGCATAGAAAATATCTTTCAACACAACATCACAGATTTTGATAGTTTAAATATTTTGACTGCAGTATTTCCAATTTTATATAGGATGTACTCCTAACTTTAGCTATGGGCATGCACGTGCAAGAAAAAAGAGTCGATTTGTATAAGCAATTGCTCCATAATGATCCGTGAATTCATTTGTGCACTGGTTGTCTTGCCAACGTTCCTTGACATGTCAATGAGAGTTCATTCTCAGATTTTTAATTACCTTATAAATTTGGCTTGAATAGTTGTTTCTGAATAGTTGTGAATTACTTTGGCAAAGAGGAGGAACAGCTTTGAAATATGGAAAACTGTTGTTTGCTAGGCACACATTTGCAAAAAGTGAAAGCATGTGAATACTTTCTGAAGCAAATTTAATTGTGGCCAGTCTGCTGGCCCAGCACATGCCTCTCAAAAACACAGTGGCATTGTTTAACAGTTCTTTTATCTTTGTCTCTGTATCATTTACAGTACATTGCACATACAGTCTACCTGCTGGTTGTATAATTAAAATAGAAAACTAATTCTTTTGAATTCTTTCACAAATAAAAAGATCAGAACATTTCAAAGAACACTTGTAGGCTCTAGACTCTCACTCGAGAAGAGTCAGTCATCATTAGCGATGTTTTGGCTTTAGAGTAACCAGTGTGGATTAGAATTTGCTAATTTATCTGGCTCAGATGTCGACTATACAGTCTAATTGAGGTCAGTTTCCAACCTGCCTCACTTCTGGGCTCCCGGGCATCTGTGGCTAATCAATGCCATGACCTGAAAGAAAGGAATCAGTCTTTTCTTTGAAGCAGTTAGCACCAAACTGTAGCTCGTATTATTGTCACTGATGGAGCACTGGGTATAGAAACACACATATGATATATGAATGTGGTTACTGATAACAAAATAAATAAAGACTCTGACACTGAAGCATATACTTTGTGAGATACAACAAACAGATTACTAAAATGGTTTAGTTTTTGATGTTTGTTTGTTTTTTGTTTTGTTTTTTACATTTTAAGGAATTTAAAATTTACAATATATTAAACAAATCTATATATTAAAATATAAAAAAATAATATACCGCAAAAGTGTGTTATTTAACTTACAATACTTACAATATGGAGTACTGAACGTTTTATTAGATTGTTATACTAAAAATCATGATTGCAATCCATGATGTGTTACAATTTTCAGATAGGAGTGGTTAATTACAGTGACAGGAACCATGGAGAAAGAGTGATAGAGGCGAATGGTTGGATGTATGTGGACTTAACAATCTCACAAACCAACCTGGTCTGTGAATTGACTGTAACTATGACAATATACCAGCCTGATTTATCATTTTCTGTGTTAGACTAGTAGCAGTGTTCAATCATACACACTGAGTATACACAGAGTACCCTTTCATTACTGTAGGGAAATGGTGGGTAGAGACAAAGGTATATCTTTCAGATCAGGTTTTTTTTTTTTCATATACACAAAGGGCTGAAAAGAGTTTTTTTTATATAAAATAAATAGTTACAATAATATTTAAAGTGAAATTTTCACATTTTCAGCCAATGTAGAAGGTGATGATAGGACAAGTAGAAGGCATTGACTTAAGAAGAGACATTACGTTGTGTTAAACAGTATTGTTTAGCTACATGTAGACATGACAAAAAATCTAAAGTCCTACCAGCAGTCTTTAAATATTATATTAGCCCCAACAGTATACATGTGTAGCTATGGAACACAATTGGCCATTTTCTTTGAGTGGGCCTGAAACTGTAAAATTTGTCCTAAGGGGTGAACTTTATTAATGGCTATAGCATCATTAAAATTTCAAGGGTCTTCATCATCTCAGAGCATGAATGTGCCCTGAACTGTCATGCCATTCAGCGTATATCTGGCTGATGGATTATAAGATATCTTATGTGCAAAGTTGACATTTTGACGGAGTATGATACAAGAAAATGCTCATTGAGGGTCCAGAATAGAAAGGGTTCATTCTCTGAGGAGGATGAATGTACTTTCATAGCAACCTGTCCTTTGATTTATATATTTCTTGGAAACAAGCCACAATTGTGACTTGATGGTGGCACCACTGGAAAAGATTCCATAAAAATTCAAACATTTAATTTGGGTTTATAAAAGGCAAATCTATGGAACCTTTATGACATTCAGTAGATTACACTGCGTGAGAGTACCATCTGTTTAAATGTTTGTCTTCTCTTCAGCAGTCACTCATTTACATCAGCTGAGTTTCCAACATATCACACTGGCTGATAGAGTATGTCAACTTATCATCGTGTGGGTTGAGAGCATCTGTGCATGGCTTTATATGAACTAGAATTGTTTTGGTGGAGTTGACCACTGAACCGAAACTTTGACAGGTTTTCAGATTACTTTTAGGCCACTGCTGTGTCAGGTTTGTGCTTTCAGTGCATTTGTATTTGCATATTTATGTTCTGCAACTATGATGAACACAAAAAAGATGTGCTCCAGGAAAAAACTAAATAAAAAAATGATTGCTCACCTTTTTACATACAACATTGTCAGGAATTAAATATCAAAATGTTACATTTAATCATGAATATGGACAAAAAGGAAAGTACTGGTATTATACTGGTATTAAACACTTACATAGTTTTACTATGCACTATGTCATGAATTGTATACTCTTCTCTGCAATGAAATCACAAAAAAATTTAACTGAAATAGATATTATATGTCAGGTACATTTTATTATGTAAATAACACAAACTAGAAAGGGTCACATGAGTGAAAACAACTCCAGCATTTCAGGCAGGAAAGTGGAGAAGTGACCCCCTGGCAAGGTGACATCCGCACTTTTACCATCCCTCGACAGGCTACAATGAGGAGAGAATGAGACACAACAAGCCTTTCAGCCACAGCCAAGGTTTTGATGTCCTGAGCCAAACGTTGCTGCTTACTAAAGATAGAAGGCTCTTATCAATTAGTGGCTGAAGACACCCCACTCTCAGCACCTTGGTCAGATAATTTTCCCTTGTGCTGCACGATTGGATTCCCATCTCCCTATTTGTCTGCCCCTCCTACTGTCCTTCACAGCTGGGCATAAACACTACGTTGTCTTTCTACCTACGTCCACTTTGATAGAAACCTTAAGAGTGGGGATTTTTTTCTTAGTCAAACAAGATAAACAGTTTGGTAAAATGCATGTATTTAGGCCAGGATGTGTAACATCCTTGTAAAGTGAAAAAGCCAGGAGTATGAGCAGTTGTTTTCACCATTTTATAATTCTACTGAACTTGCTAGTCCGCTGTCTTTTCTTTTTTATGTTTCTAATGGTAACAGCTGTAAAAACACTGTCTTACAAACGAAAATGTGACATCTAAATATTTTAGAAGATACAATGGATAGATTCCATTCTTTGCTAAAGATCTATCCACTGAAAAGGCTTGTGCAATGTTTGAATAACAAATCCTTAGAGAATGAAGTTTCCATGTTCTCTTACTGCTTTAATAACCATCAGAGCCTGTACTCTTGGCAACTTGACACAGCTGCAGCACTGTTCATGCAAAACCTATCCTTTATCAGGAGTACAAATTCAATCCACTACCTTGAAAGATTTATAGATTCATGCAAGTTTTACGTCACTGGGAGCGCTAATGGCTTTTAGTGCTGGGGCCCCAAGGACTCATTGTGCATGAAAACCAGAAAACGCAGAGCAGCACTTAAGCTTCCCGCAATGTCAGGTTTCTGTCTAAAAAGATGCTGTTGACTCTGAATACTGCTTCCGACCATTCCATAGAAAAGACAGGGTCTTCAGCCATCAGCACATACTTAGGGTTGAGTTGTTTGATACATCTTATTTTTTATAACATGGTTCTGTAAAGGTATTTTTGTGTAGAAAGAAAAAAAAAGTTCACTTTCCTTAAATATTTATCTATCTAAAAATATCAGATTTAGTGTTAATAATGTAAGTGTAACATGTATGATTGCAGTGCTTATAAGATTCCATCTCTGATCTTTATGGTATTGCAGGTTGTAATGTGTGCTATAGTCTGAAGTACTGAGGCAATTCATAATATTCACAATGCAAAAAAGTAACAGGATTACTTGGTTAGCATATGTTATGTGCTACAGAGGACACTTGAGAGAGAAGAGAAAGAGGTAAATGTCTCTGTAAGAAGATACAAGTCAGACATGCACCACTAGAACCTGAAGCACCCAATAAATCAACCTGCATCTTCTGCCACAAACCTGTCAACCTATTAGGGATAGACAACTGTGAAGACAGAAGGTGTGTATTACTGAGATGTGGCTGGGGAGTGAGAGAGAAAATATCAGATAGCAAAAGGACGCTGCAAAGTTTGGACACACATGATAAGAAATTAAAAAGAAAAAAAGCAAACACACAAAAGCAACATTTTCTTTTAGCTAGTTACTGCCTGGGTTCTGAGTGAAGCTGTATACAAGTCTACAGGAAGCATGGACATGGACAAGAAATGCCACTGCTTACTATTAATTATTCAATAGATTGCAATGGCACAAAAACAACGGTCTTAAAAAGCACTAGCAGTGGACCTGACATCACAGGATAGTTGTGTTTTATCATGTTTGAATATTGTTGGCTTGTAGTATGTTGGTCAGGTTTTTCAGAACTTTGTTTTCTCCATCCTCACTTCTTTAACATATGTTTTGTGTTATTCACAACCACACATACACACACACGTCATCTTCAAGTGTGCTTATTTTGTACACGTATGCAAGCTCATCATTTATTTCAGAATGGCAGATACAATACAATAAAATGTGCCGTGATTACAAATTCCTCTGAATCATCAATTAAACAATAAAACTACCCCGAATAGAGATAAACATTCCCCATGAATATATAAAAAGGTATGACCTTGTCCTTCTATAGCCTGATAAATTCCTGTAATATTTGAGTATTTCTTAGAAAGGTTGCGTGTGTTCATAAATAGCTTATAAAATCTTTTGATTAAATTTTAATCAAATCTCTGTTTTTGCTCTGCTTTAATGCTGCCAATCAATAAGTACCTCATGCAGAAAGAAATCTCATGTTTCTTGCTTGTATGATGCAGGGAGAGGGAACATTTATATGTCTGACCATTCCTAAATATGTGTGTCACTGGTCAGTGGTGCCACACAAATAGTCAGACACACATACTAAACAAAAACCCATTTAAAAGCAAGTCTCACAGTTGTATGTGGGTTGAGTGCAATACAGCCACAAGTCTATGCCCCTTCACTGAGACTGAAATAAAATGTGTGACTTATAGTTCTCCCTAAGGGATAACTTTGGTCATTTTCTAAATTTATCGTATTTTCAACAGTCCCCATACAGACACTAAAACCAACAATAAATTGCCTCTACTAACCTGTAATGACCATCAGTCAGCAACCTGGATGAGCTTTTATACCCGATCATCAGTATTCATCAATAAAAAACAACACCTTTGATCGAAAAAAAGGTATGAATGTATTTATTTGTATTCTTGTTAAACCTATTCACAGATTACATCTCTGTTATTTAGAACCAACTCACTCATTTTTTAACACTTGGGCTAAAATTCTCAATCCATACAAACAGCACTTGCATTCAACTTTGAATCAAGATTAATCCATTGAGCTGTCATCCTCAAACAGTGGTTTACATCCTACTGTTGTCTGTCTGTATAAAGTACTTAAATTAAACAGCAAGCACTGCACATCAGCTTGTTATGCTAAGCTAAAAAACAAAATTATGGCTGATGAACTTGCTTGAAGTAAGAGCCATCACAGTGAACAACATGCTGCTTTTGTTTGTGGGTACATAAGGTTATGGAGTCTCAACAACAGAATAGCATAATAAGTAGTGACATTTGTGTTAAATGTTGAAAAAATTAGTTATTTTCTCATTTTAGTTTTATTTCTGGCTGCAGCTACATAATATTTACCCAAATGAATTATATTCTTTTGCTATGTCTATTCTACATAATTTATTATAATTTTAAGCACTATGATCTTCATCTGTTGGTATTTGTGATTATTTTTCACCAACTTTTCCTCCTCCTGAGGACACTCACAGCTGGAACACTGATCAGATTTGTAAATTGTTTTGTTGTCTCTAATTCAACTTGTGCAAGCCTGCAATTGTTAGCTAGCGTCTTGATTCAGCATGGTTTCAGGTAACTGGATTCAGACAGTGGTTACATGGATGTGGTAGTTCAAGTTTTTGTTCGATCCAGCTACATTCTCAGATCTCTTTCATGCAAACTGTGAGTTGAAGTAATTCTTTTTCAGGCAAGATAATACCCCAACAGATTTACTGTTGATTTTTTATTATTGTTGATTGAGATGACCCTCAGTATTATCCATTTTTAACAATCTCAAAACAGACTGATGGGACAAATCATTGCTTACATCATGTCACTGCACACTGTACACACTGTTTAACTGTGAGGTCTCATGTGACATTCAA
>JAUBNQ010000017.1:12396624-12419557 GCA_032353495.1 Ctenopoma kingsleyae | reverse complement strand
TTATGCCATCATTGCATGTTATTAACTTTGTTTCTTCTCTCTCCCCTAGTTGTGCTTCGTCCTCTCTCTCCCTCTCTCTCTTCCACCAGCGGCAGATGCGGCAACAGCATGTGAGACAATTCACACAATTGTGTCCCAGCTGCAGACATCACACCCCTAAGCCTTCCTTTTCATCTCCATGTTTTTTAATCATGTTTCCTTGTCCTCAAGTCTCCCTACTTTCACCCAGTATGTGGACTGTTGCACCAGGGAAAACAAAACACTAGACTTACTGTATGCATCACCCCTCCCTCCACTTGGTCGTTCAGACCATAACCTGGTCCAACTGGTTCCCCCATACATACCTTTAGTGTACAAATAACTCTCCACTACAAGGCAGAGGATGGTGTGAAGAGGCGCTGAAAGACTGCTTCCAAACTACAGACTGGGAGGTGCTATGCAGCCCACATGGGAAGGATATATCAACTTCTGCATGGATAACACTGTACCAACCAGGAAAGTACGGTGTTACTCCAACAACAAGCCGTGGCTGACTCCAGATCTGATGACTCTGCTGGAGCAGAAAAGGAGGGCTTTAAGAACCGGAGACAGAGAGGAAATGAGGAGAGTCCAGAAGGGGCTAAGGAGAGAGAAAAGGAGGGGAAAAGACAGCTGGACCATCACTGGATGGAGCACAGGGAGCGGAGGGAGTCCAGAGTCTGGAGACCAGGATTGGGCTAATAGATTGAAGCAGTTCTTTAACAGACTTGACACCAGGGACATTAGCTGCATCCCACCTGCCCCCTTTGCCCTCCAATGGCTCTACTGCCCCCTCCCTCTATCCTGCTCATCAGGAGTCACCCTTCTACACCCTACACTGCAGCCTCTCCATCACAGCTGACCAGGTGCGGAGTCAGCTGATGAAGATGAAAACCAGGAAGGCCACAGGTCCGGATGGCATCAGCTCCAGACTGTTGAGGGACTGTGCAGCTCATCTCTGTGAGGTTATCACATACATCTTTAACCTCAGTCTCAGTCTGGAGAGGGTCCCCATTCTGTGGAAGACAACCTGCGTGGTGCCAGTCCCAAAGACAACACACCCCAAGGAGCCATACCACTTCAGACCGGTTGCCCTGACTTCACACCTGATGAAGACCATGGAGAGGATCATACTTCACCAACTTCGCCCACTAGTCAGGAGGGATCTAGACCCGCTGCAGTTTGCCTACCAGCCGCACATCGGGGTGGATGATGCTGTCATATACTTGTTGCATTGGGCCTTCTCTCACCTGGAGAGTGCCAGGAGCACTGTGAGAGTCATGTTTTTTGACTTCTCCATTGCCTTCAACACAATCCAACCCGTCAGTGCTGAGGGGGAAGCTGGAGGGAGCGGGAGTGGACCATCAGTTGTCTGCGTGGATCACTGACTACCTCACCAGTAGACCCCAGTATGTTAGGCTCCGGGTCTGTGTGTCTGAGGTGGGAGTCTGTAGCACGGGGCCTCCACAAGAAACAGTACTCGCCCCATTCCTCTTCACCCTATACACCGCAGACTTCAGTTATAACATGGACACTTGCCATTTGCAGAAGTTCTCGTATTACCTGGACTGTCCGCTGATGTCCATCGAGCAGGTTGGGAAGGAGAGGATGTTATCCAAGCTAACATCCATCGTGGACAACACCTCCCACACCCTGCATGAGACGGTACGAGCACTGAACAGCTCGTTCAGCAGTAGATTTTTACACCCACAGTGTAGGAAGTAACGCTACTGCTGGTCATTCTTACCAGCATCTGTCAGACTTTACAATGCAGTTTAACATGGTTAATTTATTTATCACCTTTTCGATTGACATATTGACATCTGTTTTTAATTGCTGTTATGTATATTTCATCCGGATCATTCACACCTCCTCACACTTGTGTACATATCTCTGTACATCTTGTAAGATTTTTGGTTGCTTATGTATATAGGGTTACTTGGTATATATAGATAACTTACAATGTTAACTTACTTTTTTTTCTCCTATATTCCTTTTGTTATAACAGCTCTGTAACATTTAAATTTCTCATTTGTGGGATACTAAAGGTTTATTCTATTCTATTCTAAAGTGAAAGGGTGGGCAAGATGACCAGTTATAATTCACCAATGCATGATGTCGAGGTGTAAAGCATTTTGAAAAAAAACTTGAAAACAAGGTGCATTGGCTATATTGAAACTTGAGAGTTTCACTACCAACGAGCATGCAAAAACACGTTCACCTCAAGCTTTGGGCTGTGACTATGAGTAACAGAACATGAAAAGTGTTGTATGGGCCCTCTAACTGCTGGTATGTTCAGAGGCCATTTTTTCCCAATGAATGAATTGTTACATAACCTAATTCTTGGCCACATGTCGAAGTGTCCTTGGACAAGACACTGAACGCAGAACCCCTGGCACCTCAAAGGGGCAGTCCACAAAGAATTTCCCCAAGGGAGTTAAATAAAGTATCTATTATTATTATTACTGTCAGGAGGTGGTTGGGTTGGCAGGCATACCAGAGACTGGGGTTTGCATTCATTACTGATACATATTTGGGGGACAGGTCAAAATGTGCAACTGGGGAAGCTGTTGCTTGGGAGGTACAGGGGGCCATACACTAATCAAAAGGTTGCCGTTTCATTCTTCAGCTCCTCCAGTCCATGTGTTAAGGTGTCCTTGGGTAAGACAGAATCTCTGTGTAGTGCATGGGTTCCTCACTTGTAAGACATTGTAAACAAAAGTATCAGCCCAAGTGATTCCCACAAGATCATTTTTGGTGAGGTTAGGGAATTATCATAGGTTTTGGTAAACACATTGTGTCAGAAGTCACTGTGGAGTTCCTGTGGAACATATTGTGATTCTTCCCAAACCTTAACGAACTACTGTGAGCACTTAAACATACTATAGCCATAAAAAAGTTAAATAGTACTATAGTTATTAAAAGTGGATATTTTAGTGGAAGATTAGTATTTTTGATTAGACAAACATTAGAAAATGTATTCTCAATATATTAACAGAAAACATAAAATGGTTTAAATTACATTGCTTTTAAACAGAATTTGCTGCTGCAGATTTGTTGCAAAAGAACATAATTTCAGAGACTCTACTTAAGAATGGCGTGATTACATAGATGTAAACATTATGGCAGGAACCACAGGGTGTGGCATTTGGTTTAGATTTCTGTAAGGACATTGTAAAGATTCCTAAAGATTTATTTTACATCATGCAAACTGGTTTAGCAGCACATGGGCTAGACAGCAAAATGCCACTGTTAAAAACAGTTTAAACCTGCATGTCATGTTACTATCTTTTCTACAGTTGTGGCCAGTTTCATAATTGCCTTCTTCTCCTTTTCATTTATGTTTCATCAGTGCATGGAAATGCCAGCACTATGGCTAAGTCTATTGTTTTTAACATTTTTAAAACATTAGAGCAGTACAAATGGATGACGCAAGTTGATGACATATCTCTACATGCATCTATTTTTTCTCTGTTTACATCATAGCATTGTTTATCATGAGAAATTTATTGCACTTGACATGCCTTAAAATACATTCATACAGTCTGACACAGATGGTGACCAGGACTTCACTGTACCATGTGACATGCAATTATTGTGTAAAATTGTTAAAACTGAATATACCTTTTGTCTGACTTTTTGTCTTTTTTCTTGCCTTTCATTTTTTCTTTTTTTTAGCATACAAACGTTAGACTTCTACGTTAGATTTTTAATTTCAGAAAAAAATACTGGTACTCTTTTGGCAAACCAGAATACACCAACGCCTCTCCTCTGCTGAGCTCCTAACTGTGAGTCTGTGAGTTACAGTACAATGTGGCTGTTTTTCACCTTTATGCATAGTAAACAAATCATTGTCTCCTTTCACCCTGATACAGTTTATGCAATGAAAACTGCATCTTGGCTGATCATCTAGTCAACTGAGCATTGCCAACATACTGTCTAAACACTATCAAGGAATTCCAGATAAGTTCTTGTTTGGGAAAATAAATTTTCATTTTCAATATTCACTCACACTTAAGGCCAACAGACACTGGAAGCGGTGTGGTGTGGTGCAGTGCAGTGGGGCGCGTCAATTGACGCCCCTAACACACACTGGCCACGGCGCGAATTAAGCTGATATTAAGGAAATGAAACCATGTATTTATGTGCTTTTTGTACATTTTCCTCGTTATTAGTGTTTCTTAATTCCTAACATTAAATAACATATTTTTACAGTCTGCTCTTGTTATTACATCTCACGCAAAATAAGAGGAACCTTCAGAGCCTCCTTCATCAAGCCTGCACACGTCCTGTGTCGTCTGCACACAGGACGACATCTGAACATCAACCTTTCTCCACATTTGAGCAACAATATTGATCCACAGAGAACAAAATACATTGTTGGCTTTGGAAAGAGCTGCATTCACCAAACAACTTTCCTGTATGTTGATCTTTGTCTCATTCACTTTGTTTTACATTTTCACATCTGTTACAAACTGAGATTAAAGCAGAGTCTGCAGCGTATTAATGAATGAGACTCACCGATATTGCCTCCTCATTCCAGCCTAATCCGAGTTGTTTCAGAACATTAATAAGTCTCTAAAGTTTAGTTTGTAGCGTCCAGCTGTGTGTAAAATAATTTCCTGACTGTTTGTAAAAGGGTCTATATGGAACATCTCCACGATGAGAACTTCTGTGCATATTTTTGCAGGTGTCACAACATCGGTAACTTCATTAATTATTCATCAGGATTGGTCAGAACAGAAAATTGTTGTTCGCCATCCTCAATATGCTGTCTGCATATTTACATTTGCACAGTAACACTGCAAAACCACACAAACAGATTTCATTAACGAGAGGAGTAGTGGATGTACGGTAGCCAGAGAGTTTCAGTGCAGAAAGCAAACGCTGGTTTAACTCACGTCAACGCCGGGTGAATAGAATATTTTCTAATCCCAAAAAATTGACGCACGTGAAATCGCGTCCGGTGCGTGTTCTCTCATTGAAAACAATGTGCGTCTGACACTTCCAGTGTGTTTTGGCCTTTACTATCTACTATCTTCTATCTTAAAACATGATTAACAAGCAACTAAACACTGAAATAATTATAAATTATGGTGTATTGCTATATTCAGTGTATTTATATGAGTGTGCTGTAAATTTGTAACATGGATACTGTCATACTTAAGGATATTACTACCTTTGTCTTATTTATAATAGCTTCCTCAGACTCAGCAGAGCAGCTCATGCTTGTTTGCTCAGGGGTTTCACTTCACAATGGGTATTATGGTTAAAAGTAATCACAGTCAATACAATCAGAAAGCACTGCCCACTTATGACCAAACCACTCACAAAACTAAGAAAAACAAGAATCTCACTACACATCATCACTATTGCCTGTAATTGGAAACATTCCAAACCTGCTTGACTTTTTCTTGTTGTGGAGGACAGATAGTTGCTGAGAGATGAGTGTGGATGAATATTCTATGTGCTGGCACCACACAGTCAGGTAACATTATATGCGGACCCCCAACGATGCTGGCAAAGGGATCATCAGGATCAAAGGGAATGTGGAACACAGCAGAATTAGGGATCTCAGAGCTTAGAGGCTCATTTGGAATATCACAAAGGTAAGGCTGGGAATTAGGTATCTGGGAATTAGCGCTGAGACAGTCTTAATACAAAACCTTGGAAAGGATGGCTTATACGTGCATTAGTAGCATAGGTAGGGGATTTTGACTATAGTTAAAAAGTACTTGTTCTGTGTCATGACACTCACAATGATCAATCCTCCAGATACATATTTCTGCCCTTGAATTATAAAGGCTGTGTATGGTTGATGCATCTAAACGTCAAGTATTGCAGCAACCAAGGGTGTCATGCATTGCATTTTTTCGAGGGGGGGACAGTTTCACTGACAGTTTCACAATGCCTAGAATCCTATTGCAATAAATGTAGTTATTATTTGCTGCTGTGTAATTTACAGATGGATACATACTCTGCCTGGCCAAAAAGACCATACACTCAATATTTCTTAGACCACCTTTTGCTTTGATCACAGCATGCATTAACTGCGGCATTGTTTCAGTGTGCTTAAGCAATGTCACCTTTTTTCCATCTAGAGGAATTTCTTGCCAAGATCTTGTATTGATTATGGAATTGGACAGCTACATAAAGTCTTCTCCAGCACATCTCAAAGATTCTCAATAGTCTGGACTCTGTAGTGGCCAATCCATGTGTGACAAGGGTGTCTCATGCTCCTTGAACCACTCTTTTAAAATTTGAGCCTATTGAATCCTGGCATTGCAATTTTGGAATATGCCTCTGCAACCAGGGAAAAAAATCCATTGATGGAAAAACCTCATTCAGTACATTCAGGTAGTCAGCTGACCTTATTGTGTTGCCAGCTGAAACATATTAATCACTGCAGTAATTATGCAGTGGAAAGCTCTTACCTATTTGCTTAGTAAAATCCAGGTGGTGAGACTTTTTGCGGCCAGGCAGTGTGTGTTGCATAGAGTTACCAAGTGAAATTACATTTACTCTTTTATTCAGAATTTACCCAAATAATGCACCAATATCAAACATCCAAAATGGTCAGGGCAAAATAAAACTACTGGGTGTAATGTGCCTGCTGTGTCCTCCATGTATGATTGAAACTTAAACTATTTACCTTTCATTACTGCATTTAACAGCAGTACTGAACAAGAACATACAGTATTAAAATGAAAAACGCTTAGCTTTAAATAAATGATGTTGACATTCTTAGCACGTTGCAGGTGTTTTTACTTACTGTACACAGTTTAACTCCAGACTCTTAGTATGTCAGTTCTGTAGAGTTGTTTTATTTTATTTTGTTTGTTTTGTTTTTTTGACAAAACAGGGACAAGACAAAAATGTTTGTTGGTTAACGACTGATGCTAAAGTCACTTTAAATAGGAACATTGTGACACTTTTGATTTATAAATTTATTTAAGTCTGTACTATCCTGTTTTCATGTTTTGAGCTGAGATTGGTGATCTACACTTTACACTGTTGACTTTTACAGTCATGCTTCTGAGCAGGTCTACTGGCACACACACACTCCTCTGCAGTGTTACTGTTGCTGTACAGATCTGAAAATTCTACAAAGTAGTGATGTGTCGTTCACGAGCCGGCTCTAACAGCCGATGCTTTGTAGAGAGCCAGAAGAGCCGACTTCCATCGGGGAGAGCCAAATCTTCAGTCGCTCTACTTAGCCCTGCTGAGAATCCATGCAGGCAGAGGCACACTATGCTGCCAATTACATGCAAAGACAGACTAGGATCATATCAATAGGCTCGTTTGAGATGAGAAAGTTCTGCGCAGATTTGGCCGGTTTGCAGTGCATGCCGGTTAGTTTTGTGTCTGACTTGACGCTGACTTGCTCTGACATCATGCACACGTAGGCAGCAATAACGTTGCTGCTACTTTTAACGTTTCCTCTTATATTTACTTTGAAATATTTTGATTGATTGGTCTGTGTCTTCACTGTGAAAATCGATTCTTTTACAGAATAAATGAAGTGATTTATCAAAAAAGCCAAATGTATCTTAAACTAGACTGTTAAATCAGAGATTACATTTAGATTACTAAAATAACATCCGCACAGATTTTTCAGTCCTGACAGTCTAAAAATGCGACAGATAAATAATAAAAATGTATGTCTTGTATTTTGTATTGACTGATTACTGTTTGCTTAGTTTAAACATCAAACTGACATGATGACAGTGTTTCATCACAATTTTAGCGCGTTTCATGTGAAATACATGAGTTATATCGAGGTTAAACCATAAACATACCATCTTCTGTAGAGCATTTGTGGAAAATACAATTTTATTTAAGCTACATCCGACCTCATAGAATGTGAGATTTTGTAACATACAATACAAACCCCAGCTTGAATGCTGCTAGAAAAGTTAGAATAGCGACTTTCAGCCACTCCCCCTGCTGCGGCCGCCTGCTCTCGTCTCTTTTCCAGGCGAGGCACAGTTCATCTCGAACGACTCTATTATGTGAAAGAAGGAAGGCGGGCAGACACTCTAAAGACAGTGTAGTGGTACAGGCCAGGTACACGGAGCCACAGGGAGACTTAAATGCAAGTGCATTAGGAAGAAGTGAAGAAATAAGAAAAAATTTCTGAATGCCAACCTGCATTAAGAACTTTTATATATAGAATCATAATGTTAAGACTTTGACCTTTATTTATTTGATGAGTTTACTGTGGTTCAGTTGTTTGGTTAAAGTTTTGATCAAAAATGTTAAATACTAACTGTATTTTTTTGTAATATATAAAAAAATGCATAAAAAAGAAGGCACTTATGAAAGCCTTGAATTAAAATTACTTACCATGAAGAGCCATTTGGGAGCTGTAAGAGGCTCTTCTAAGAGTTTCGAGCCAAAAGAGCAGAAGCTTTGCAAAGAGCCGTGCTTCCCAATACTACAAAAAAGGTGGGACACAATACAGAATACAATGATTTGCAATATCTCACAAAGCCATATTTTATTCACAATAGAACATGTCAAAAGTTTAAAAAAATCTGCCATTTTAAGAGAAAAATCTGATAATTTTAAAATTCATGGCAGCAACACATCTCGAAACAGGAGAGGCAACTAATGACTTTGAATGTAAGTGGTACTAAAAAGGAAGAGCTTGAAGAACATTTTTACAACTAATTCAGTTAACTGGCAACAGGTCAGTAACATAGGTAACTTACAATGGTCTGTGGCAATTTGGAGTTGAGTGTTGTAACTAGTTACAATTAATGCTCTCAGTTCCCAAACATTAGAAAGAGTAATTAAAGGTTGAGGTGATGAAACATAATGGTACTGGTAATCCCAACTTTTCTGGAAATGGGTATTTTAGAATGGCAATTTATCTAATATATGTAATTTGCTTTATGGTCACCCCTGTAAATTTCATTGTTTTTATTGAACTTTTTGTTTTTATATTTGCAAATTCTTTTAGAGAAAATGAAGATGGCCTATAAATTGGTATAAATGGTGCTGCCTGAAATCTGCAACTTGTCACGGTGGTTAAACTTATACTACCATAAATTTATTTGGATTATATTTGGGGAAATTAGAGTGAACATGCTTGGAGCTCTACAAAGTGATAAGGAAAAACATTTGGAGAGTTATCCATTCACTTGGTGTTACTTACAGTATGTACTTTGTTTTCTGTTGTTAATTCCAACTCAGTAACATCAAATAAGTAATCTTAGATAATAGAATTCACGTAGTGCCATAAAATTTATTACTTGAAAAATATTGTTGCACAAACTATCTACAGTACACACCTCCATAATGTCCATGCTCTTTTCAACTCTCAGTCTGGGATAAAACCAGAATTCACGTCTTCAATTACATCAACCAATAGCTTTTAGATGAAGTGAGGCTGGTAAACCAGCTGTTCACATACTATGTTTCCTCTCATTTGTTATAAAGCTGTGTGTGCCTGTTATGAGCTCAGGCAGGTATTCATGGCGTCCATATGCACTGTCAATGCCCAGGGGCAACACTCCGTCGGTGTATTTAGCATGTGAAAAAAAGACAGGGGTGAGACTGAAACACCATCTGGGCAGGGGTGTCAGAATGCAGCAGAGAATGATGGAGAGCTTCATCCAGATAGCTCAGGGGTTAGCAGTGGAGGCAAAACTCTCATTAACATCAAAGCTAATCAGATCCTGAAACATGAGTCTTGAAGACTGAGTACAAGGAATCCAGGGACAGATCTTTGTTAAGCCATTGTAAAGAATGTTTCTAAGTCATAACACTGCATCATCTTGGTAACTGGTACCAGGTATACTGCCGCTGAAAATTGTCCAGTCTTCCTCATAGCAGACTGTACAGGAATAATTACTAGTTTCAGAAAGAAAGTTTCAGTAATTAAAATCAGCTTCAATAGTTCAGCATTTCACTGCATGAAAAGAATGCTTCAGGACATCTTCTCTTGTTATTATGTCTTTGATGATTTTTAAACCATGTGGAGTATCATAGCAGTTTGAAGCTCTTTCATATGAATTTGCTTTACCAGACTCATAAAAGCCACATTCTCTTTGCTAAGAATACAGACAACTACAGACAATTATAACTAGTCAAGAACAAAATCAACCACAGTCACACTTGTAGATTTTCACATATTTGCTCACAATATGTCTCTTTGTTGGATTTATTTTTAAAAAAATATACATGCTTTTATAGTTTCTGTGTAGTGATTATTTATATACTGCAGGTTTGCAAAAGTACAGAAGGTCTAGAAAGGATAGCAAGTCAGAGTCATCATGTCTGGTCTGAGTCTATATAAGAAAGCCACATATTTGTAATTTGTATTAATTAATCAAGGATGACTTTCTGATCACATATAAAAGAGGGGCAGTAGCACAACCTGCATCATAACATTCTTCAGTATCCATAAAATTCACCAAGGCTTATGTATTTTTGTTATAGGAAAAATATCAGCAATCAGCAATGTTTTTTAAAACATAGCTTTAGTACATAAATGTCATTTTAAGTAGTGTTGTGTTCTTTTGTGAAGAGACAACCCTGTCTCCTAAAAAATATGTTTGTATACAACTAAACTGCAATTCCGATTACATTCTTGTACAGAATGTAATTGTCACGTACCGAAACATATTTTTGTGAATGAATGACATACTGCATTTATTAATGCAAATCGATTTGCAAGAAGGTGGTTGGGGTGGATAGAGGGTATTTACTGTGCAGGACTGACATGCTGGAGACCTGAGTTCAAGACCAAAGTCCTGTGTGAGGTTGGGTTTAGGCAAGAAAAGTACAGAGGTTAGGGTTAGTTATTTTTAATGCTGACATTGTGTGTGTGAAGCAACTGTGTGAAGTGACATTTCTATAGATTAACCAGCCCACAGTCTTTCCCTGACCATAACTCACTGCTGTGATGCCTGATCCCAACAATAAAACACTTTAATATCGCTACACTTACATATCTGGATGTTGAAATGCAACATCGGATATTTTAGCCAACAGAAAAACTGATGCAGGTTGGACATTTTGGCCGTAAAAAAAAAAAAAAAAAAAACGCAATCGGGTTGCAATTATGTACTCTACATAAACAATCAGGATTGCAGTTGTATACGAATGTAATTTTTAGGAGACAGGGCTGATAAAGATAAAGCCATTTTAGCTGAAATGTACTGTGAACCAGCAATTGTGGGTTTAATTATGATTCGACTACTAGTGAATTCATGTAAATCTATTCGTTTAACATCCTGAACCCAAAGTAGTGTTGTGCTACACCCCTTGTTAACTTTTTTAGTTAATGTAACATTAACTAAAACTTTTTCCTGATTCTGTATGAAAGACTTGAGGCATAGTTTCATTCTTTTATAATACTGCTCTTTTTATCTTGTGCACACTATTGTGTGGGAAGTAGGGGAGCAAGTCCCATTGGCATCTGTTATTTAATTGTTAATGCTAAGCATAAGGTTATGTTACTTGTGTTCCATGTTGGCCTCACTCTCCTTGTTAACATGGGTCCCAGGGTACATTTTGTTACAGAACTGCATGATTCATCAGTGTAGTCAGGGTCAGCCGATATATGCACTATATTTCTCAGGCGTGAAACCAAACACTTAAGACCTCTGTCAGGAGAATACTGGAGCAGTTGACACTATTCTTGGGCTGCCTCATGGTATCTGAATCACAATGCTACAACTACTTATATTAATAAATAACTTAGTAGTAATTGGTATTCCTTGAGACTGCATAGATTAGCATGTTTACTGTTTTTTTTCTTTTTCATATAGACAAAAAAGAAAGTTAAAAATTTTACTTGAAGTTTGCTTTAGGTCCATGTTGGCTGGGGTTAAATTCCAAACTCTCAGGAATGTGGAATATAAAAGCTCTTAAAACTGTGAGTGAATATACTTACTCCCTGAAATGTACAAAGCAAATGCTAGAAATCCCTCCTCCTTCCAAAGCTTACATGTTTGTACCAGTTAATTTAACATTAACATGTTTTCAGTTAATTCACATTGCTAGTTCAAGTATATAAACATCAGTAGCAAAATGTTATCATTTACAAGGGAACCTCTCCGAAGAGGTCTCTGGAATCAAACATTCATTACACACAATTTACTGTACAATCACACTTAAGATGCACTCTGTCTGTATTGTACTGTTGTTTTCTCTGCTGCACATCAAGAACAAGCAGTATAACATGCTATGCCATAAAAGGTTATTCAAACAAGCGTGTGTAGTGGGAATACATACCACTTATTATTCTCAACAGGGATAATGTCAAACAGTTTTGCTCTTCTTTCGCACTAAGCATCTGAAAGGCTATTGTTTCAGAAATTAAGAGGGCTTAGATTAAATAATAATAATACCTAAGACACAATACCTGAAAATTATTGTATTTTACAGACAAACCAGCTCCGATGAAGGCTTTAGCCAATGTTTCACTGCCGTACAGTACCAACTTGTCCAATAAATAGAACATGTCCTATAGTCTACAGAATGCACATATTTGTCAAATGGTCTACAGGCACCCTGACATAACATCTATTGATCTGACAAAATCTTATATTTCATGCATAAGTGCATTCATTATAAATAGATGAAGTAAGATATTAAGTGTGAACAAGGAAAGTTGAAGATACAAACAACTTGCAATTGCAACATTGCTTAAAAAAAACAAACAAAAAATTACAATATCATTATTTTCCCATATAGCCCAACTCTGGACACCACAGAGGAAGCTGCTGCTCTCCAAAACAACCCTGTCTCCTAAAAATTACGTTCGTATAGGACAAAACTGCAATCCCGATTATGTTTTGATACAGGACGTATTTGCGACCCAGTAATGTTTTTGTAGAACGTAATTGTCACGTTGTACTGAAACGTAATTTTGTGAATGAATTAATGACGCGCTACACTTATTAACGTGAAGCGATTTGCAAGGATGGAGGGTGTTTACTGAGCAGGACTGACATGCCAGAGACTCGAGTTCGACACCAAAGTCCCCTGTGAGGTTGGATTTAGGTACTAAAAGTACTGAGATTAGGTTTAGAAAAAAAAAAATTGTGTTTGGGTGTCATTTTGAATGGAGACATTTTTATCCATTAACCAGCCCACAGTCATTCACTGACTCTAACCCACTGCTGTGAGGTCTGATGTCTGATTCATAAAACATTTTAATATCACTACATTCACATATCTGGATGTTGAAATGTAACGTTGGATATTTTAGCCAACAGAAAACCAGATGTACATCAGATATTTTGGTGGACAAAAATATGTTACCTGTGAACATTTCATTAATATGTTCAGTATCAACGTATTTACGACTTGTCATTTCTGTTAACTGTGAACATATGATCATTATGTTCAACAAAAACTTAATTGCGTCACAAATATGTCCTGTACCAAACGTAATCATGTGTGCAGTTTTGTCCTATACGAATGTAATTTTTAGGAGACAGGTCTGCTCCAAAAACACATTGCAGTGTGCCTGAAGTTTGCTAGAAAGCACCTTCTCACCCCACAACACAAGTGAAAACATTTGCAGACTGATGAAACTAAGGTGTAATTGTCTGGGAAAAACATGCAGCACTACTGTATGTATATTGTAAAAGAAGAACCACACACCAACATGAAAGCATCATCCCAACAGTGAAGTACAGTGAAGGAAAGATAATGATTTGGCGTGGTTTTGTTGCTTCATGGTCTGGCCAATTTTCCATCATAGAGGGGAGAATGAATTTCCAAATTTATCAAGGTATCGTAATAGATCATTTCAATGGCTGTCCTCTAGCTTAAGCTCAGTACTCAGTAGAAGTTCAGTGATGTAGCAGGACAATGACCGTAAACAGTCAATTTACTACAAAATGGCTTTTAAAAAATCCACATTTTGGAGAGGCTCAGTCAAAGTTCAGACCTCAAGCACATAGCGATGCTGTGACACAACCTTAAGAGAGCTTTTCACACCAGACATCCTAAGAACATGTCTGAGCTGAAGCAGTTCTGAGACAAAATGATCCAAATTCCAATTGAACCTTTTGCAAGTCTTATCTGTAGCTATCAGAAGTACTTGTTTGAGGATTTTTCTGCCAAACAAGGTTCAATCAGTTATTATATCTAGTACTTCAAATGCATAATGGTTCTGTTATTGCACTACTATGGCAAACTGAAAATTTTTGAGTGAGTTAACACATACCTCTAATGTCGTTACACTGATCTGACTGCACGTTTGCTGACTCCAATTAGCTTTTGCTGAAATTATTAACTTGTTTTTTCCTTTTAATGTTTAATGCAGTGGCGGCTGGTGAAATAATTATTTTTGGGAGGGGTGCACTTGTACAAGTCAGTTTTAAGTTGCGCTCTAGCCAAATAACAACGCTAGTATAAACAAAGGCACCATTATCATGCTTCACACTACTTTCAATGATTAAATTAACGTAAAAAAAAACACAGTTTGTGTTTTATGTAATTTAATGTAATGAATTGAATGTAGTCTGTTAGACAAAATGTGACAGTTTTCCTCATCCTCCTCATTATGTCATCTAATTATGCTCTATCCTGTAGCTTTCATTAAGCTGCGTAGTTATATTCACATTGCCAAACATAACATAACACATAGCATTTTCCATGTGAGTCGGAGTCTGTTTATGCATTCTTTTCAGGAAAATTTATTAAATCCGTAATACCTGTCTAAATCCAGGCTTATTCGGTTCCTGGCAGCTGACAGATGAGGCAGGTGAAACAAAACAAAGCTCTGGTCTCAGTACAGACAGTTAGCTAGGCCTTCTTCTCATACCAGTTTCTGGAGAAAGACAGAGTGTAATTTCTCCCTCTGTCTTGTGTTGGTTATTTGATTTTGAGTCCAGCTGATCAGGTCCAATCTCTTTAAACCAAATCTTTTCCTGTGGGGTTCTTGAATTTCTGGGTCTGGAGCTGTGATGTCAGTCTTGTGGGCGGGCTTTGGGTGCAAAAGTTTTTGCACCCCAAAGGAACAGGAAATAATAGTGAGTGAACATTTTTAAACTACACTTGAATGCAGATTATACACTGTAGTCATGGACTGTATAATGTATAGATTGTTTATTTAAATTTTCATGTTTTTAAAAAAATATTTTATGTGATTTCTATCTTCTTTTTCTGCATGTAAGACAGGCGCCCCAGCACCCTCTATTGACGAGCCACCACTGGTTTAACGGATGTCTACATTAAAAACATGAAAAATTATAAATGACTGTGTTACGTAGAACATTAAAGAACATTCAGGCTGTCTATACTTGTGTCATTAATGAAGATCAGATCACATTTCATGACCAATTAATGCAGAAAACCAAGCCATTCCTAAAGATTGCTATTGTCTTGAAATGTAACAGAAAATTTGGAGATATTATCAATATTATTACTAAAGACTATTTCTCTATTAACACAGCATGTAACATAAAATACTACAAGAGGTAAGAGATATTTATTTTCCCTTTAATTCACACTTTTTGTTTTCGTGGTTGATGAGATTTTCCATTGTCTCTAATTAAAAAAAATAAAATGTAAACTAAATAAATACATAAAGATTGTACTAGAGTACTAGTTAATGGTTTTGCCTCCACCATTAAAGTGAAATAATACAACACTTGTCATACCCACTTGACTTTCTCCCTGTTCTGCCCCTTCAAGAAGTATTACAATTACTTTCATCCCACTTCATCTTAACCTGTATTAATAGCTTGTTTTGATCAAGCAGAATTCCCACAGACTGTTAAAGTCAGTTGTTCAACCACCCCTGAAAAAGCCATCAATAAAGGACCTTGAGAAAATGGTCTCTGACAAAAATTATCTTCTTTTCTGGATGAAAATAGACTTCCCACTCATTGACAAAATGATTTAATTTTCTTCCCAATTAAAAGTTGCCATAAAGTGCAGGGATAACATGGAATACTACAGGCTTCTGTCTTTGGTCCATTACAATTTGCATTCATCTCAGTCACACTACATGTGTTAATTTCTGTCATTGAATTTTCTTCATCATCATAATGTATGCCTTTTATATTTATATTTAGACCTCAAATAACACTGGCTGTTCTAATTTTTGTGTATTCTGTTCGTATTCTGTTTTATCACATAAAATCAGGAAACAGTTCAACATGTCTGTATCACTGCAATTCACTATACATCTGTCTGAGAAAACATAACCTGACCAGAGCTAAATTAGTACAGAACACTACAGCCTGAATCCTTACAAGGAATGCTCTCTCCTAGGAGGAGGGAATGTACCACATATTTTTGCTGTACTAGCTTTAGCTACAGTCCAGGGCTGATTTTAAGATTCTACTAATCATGTTTAACACACTGGCAAGTCTGACTCCCAGCTATATTATTGAGCTTTTAAGTCCATATGAGCCTACAACTGCTGCCTGAAATCATCAGGAAGGTCACTCTTTGCTGTGCCCAAATCTAATTTGCAAACTTGGGTGACCTTGCATTTGCTATTAAGGCTGAAATTACCTCTCTGGGGAGAACAGGTTTCACTACCAAGTTTTAAATCTTCTTCCTACTGTAGACATGCTTTGACAACTTACACATAAAGTACATATACTATGTAGTGATGACACCTCCCAAAAAAAGGGAAATTTTTCAGCTTGTGCCCTAGAAGCATAAAGAACACAAAAAAGGAATAACAGCTACTCACGTTGAAATGTGCTTTCAACTTCTTGCTGGCACCCCACAATCACAATCACTGGGTCAGTAATCTCTTTACTTAATGGGGGTGGGTGGTGGTGTGGGAGCAGCCATGACACCCTTCAATGATTGAAAATAAATCTGTAATACATTTTGGCAAGGCAATTAATATTGCAACAGGAGAAACTGTTTCAGAGGTCCATCAAAAATGCTCTGAATAATTAATCCTGAGAGCTAAGTTCAAAACCAATCCATGCTTATAGTGATGTTATGTTGCTCAGTACGTGGGCAGCCAGATTCTGACCATGACAGATATGCACTATGAATGTGTTTGGACCTATGGATAACTCACATGCAAACTCACGTAGGGTCCACAATATTTAACATTTTCAATTAACAGACTCTATAGATAAAATTGGTGACTGGATTAAGTAAGATATATTTCAGTGGTCCAGACTTTATGAAAACATGACTTCTATCTTAATATATATTCTTCATATTTTGAATATATTTGTTGACAGATATGACAAATACAAAAAATATGCCCTATTACACTTCACTAGACCTTTAAACACAGTTGTAAATTAAACCCCCACAACCATCTTTCACAAAGATCTTCTAAATAGCATTCTGAAAGTACAGCTCATGTTTTCACTTCTGTGCTAATGAACCCTGAGTGCTTTCTCTTTTTGTCTCTCTCTTTCTCTCTCTTGTTCTTTACTGATTTTCATGGCGCGATACGTTTGTTCAGACAGAACAGAGACATCATGTGCTGCCAATTCATCAGCTGATCACTATGTACACAAAGCACAATCAAACCTAAAAACATTTTTGCTTCACCAACTGCTGCACACTCTGTTGCTTGTCAGAGCTTTATCTCAAGCTACCCAGCCTCCACCTGTGCCAGCCTATCTACTTGTGCCTATGGTAGCTCTTAAAGTGATAACACAGCAGAATGTTGCTACCCTGCTGGTGCTCATTATGCTCCTGCTATACCAACAGCATGGCTGCTGGATAAGCAGGGAACAGCTTAATGCAGAGCAATGAATGCCAAACATAGCCACCTCACCCTTTGTTGTTATAAATGGTTTATCTTGTGATTATAGTGTTCATGACTGAATAATGTATGGTGGCAGATTTGTTTTAAATGAAATACTTTCTTTGCCATGCAACATTATTCACTAAATTTATCCAGCATTTATTTGCTATGCAGTACTGCAAGCAACAAACTACAATGGAATAAATTTTGAGCCAAACAGGCAAGATGTGAGCAATCTACTTTTAGGAAGCTTTCTTTGAGTTCAAATTAGTGTAAAGAATGAGTCAAGTGATTCCCAAGACACTGGAATTAAACCTATTCTTACTCAGGGCTGTTTTAAGGTCCACCAACTTCCTGAGCTTTGCAAAAAATGATGCAATTAACATTACATGGCTTCTATTCAATTCAGTTCAATTCAATTCAATTCAATTCAATTCAATTCAATTCAATTCATCTTTATTTGTATAGCGCCAAATCATAACAAAGGTCATCTCAAGGCACTTTACATAGCAAGGTCCTTGCAAAATATAAGTGTATATATACAGAACCATATAGAAAACCCAACAGTCCCACTTGAGCAAGCACTAGGCGACAGTGGAGAGGAAAAACTCCCTTTAACAGAAAAAACCTCCAGCAGAACTCTCTCATGCATTTACTTCAAAGACTGCCAGTTGCTCTTCACAGCTTTTCCACATACATTCAGGTAAGTATAAATCTTTGTATGCTACTGTCAATCTACAGTATATGGAACTAAATACATTCCGTTCTAGCATCTGTGTGTGTCTATGTGTCATGTATGATGAAATGAAAGATTTTCATTCTTTCTCATGCCTGTGAATAAAGGGTACATATAATTTCAATGCAGGGAAGTTGCCCTTTAATACTGAATTTTGAAAGAACTTGTAATGAGTCGCATCATAGCACAAGAGGTCAAATTCATATTATGGGATAATTACAAATTAAAATGTAAGCACTCAGCATGTACTTAACATGTAGTAAGCACTTATTCAAGGTGCACACAGTAAAAATTTAAATATACTGTTTGTAAGAAGTGAGCTTGTACTATACATTGCTCCTGTACAGTACTGTACTCTTTATTGCTTCTGAAGCAGAACACCTAGGCTCAATTAAGTTCCTTTTCTTAGGATTTGAATCTATTCCAGCTGTCTCTACTTATTTACAGAGACCAACCCCTTCATTCAGGTTGTAGAAATATGCTGCTTAGTTATGCAGTTCTGCACATGAGCCCCTGCAAATGTGAAATGACAGACTTAGCCAAAGGGATGACCCACCGGCAGCTCACTGTCATTGGCTTTCCCCCTGTGGATTAATTTGTCATGAACATTAGGGATATCATCCTTCAAGTCAGCCAATGAAAGTCCTGGGATTGGCAGATAAAGGGCATGGGGGATTTCAAGAGGTTAGGTTCACGGGGCTGTGTATATATTAGAGTGTGACATAAAGCCCGGAGCTAGTGTGTACTACTGTGCTTCAAGGTAATGGATACCTGTCTTCTTAATCATGTCCCCACAGATCTACAGGGGGTGAAGAGGGGACAGGAAACATCATTAAAGGGATGAAGTGATGGCCATGCCTTCATGACCACCTGAGGTTTGGACAATATCTTAAAAAAGTTTTTAAAAAATAAATACAAGGGAGATACAGAACAGTTTGTCTGTATATCAGTATAATTTCTATCATGATGCCATGATAACACTAAACATTGTTTACAGTGCAGCAATGATAAGAACGCTTAGATATTTTTTCAACCATAATGTATATTAATAATAATAAAGTTTTTGATTATGTTCTGCATGTGATGGATTTCATATAAATCAGATTTCATCAATCTGCATCTGGATAGCAACGTACCACCTAAAGACACTATCATTTTTGTCAAGACTTGGTGGAGACTAAAAAAGGGGTAAATGTTTTTTACTAAGTGGGTAGAACCATGACATAATAAAGTTGCTTCATTTGTGATTCATTAATATATAACTGCACACAAACATGTTTGGCATTTCTACAACAGCATTATATTTTATTATATATTATCTTGTCACATAAATATGCTCCTATACATGCATGTGCATGCATGACGGCATATGCCTTCTTAACATGGTCTGGCTGTATTTTTGTATTCAAATATTCTCTATAGTAAAACTGCTACATGAATTAATTGTCTTCCTCTTATTAGCCAGCCTCTTGAGCCTGGTGAGTGGCATAAGAAAATAAAAAAAATATTTAAGGCATCCCTGGACAACACACTGAACCCTGAACCCCTTAAATGTGACTGCATGTCCACAGGAATCATCATTTATTATTATTATTATTAGTCTTAAAGAAGTGATGGGACATGGAGTTATTGACACATAACTGGGGTTGAGTTGACTCATCTGTGGAACAGTCTGATAGAAAAAGAATGATCTACTTTGCAACAGCATTCTCTCTGCTAACACAAATACTTAGAGATGTTTCATTGCTATTTTAGAGACCATGACTGCAGCAGAAATTCTCAGTAATGCTGCCTTCATCGCCACCAATCTCTTCCCCCAGTGGCCTCAAGTTCCTGCTCCAACTCCAGAAGGAGTTGCTCCCTTTTCCTGGGCTTGACCAGTGGTTGTAATCTCGTTTTACTGAACTCTAAGGACCCCACCGTCTTGTTAGCTCCAGCACAAAGAACAAGTCCATTCATTATATGGAGCCTGATGAATGACTTGGTCAGACAGTAAGGGAAAGCCAAGGTGTAAATGTTCAACCTTTCATAAATCACATAGACGGGCAAGTCTAGACCTTAACCTACATGTACTCAGGAGTGATGATACCTATGTATATTCCTACCCAGTTGTGTAGAAAAATAGTTTGAGAGTAGTGGTGTGCTTCTGTGTATCTCTGATTGGCAAAGTATGTGGTAGAGAAATATCATATAGTCATACTGGGAAGATTCTCTTGTAATATAGTGTCAAACAAAGGATGTAGTTAATTACATCAGTCGTAATAGCTTGCTCTTGCATTTACTGTTTTTCATAGTATGCAAAAAATATAAAATTTTTTACATTTCTCACAATATTCTATTCATCTTCATCTATTATGTGTTAAGTATGTGTGTGCTGTGTAGCAAGAAGACTGTGATTTGAAATAAATGATAAAAAGTCGTTATCATTATTTGATTAAAATGATGGTCGTTTAAGCTACTATAGGTAGGAGGCGGACATTAGGACCTAGGCGGTAGATAGCAACATTTCTCGGCAGAGTTTACGAATTACTTCATAGTCTAAATTGTGAGTAGGTGTCAATAATGGTTAATTGCTTTACTTATGCTTCCTGCAGGAGAATGAAGACACAATTGACATGCAATGATGGCATATAAATGCATGAGAGGAGAGAAGCATCAAAAAGGAACATTTTAAGCCTAGTCATAAAAGAAGAGATGGTGTCTGCTTCCTGAACCTGGGAGCCTGAATAATTGGGAGCAGGCTCCACATAACTGATCGTAGACTTTAGGAGGTCTGGGACACTTGTGACTCCAGTTTCTATCCAGGAGGCTGACGTGGACATAGTGGAGGACTACAAATACCTGGGAGTATACATTGACAATAAACTGCACTGGGTTAAAAACATGAATGCTTTGTACAGGAAGGACCAGAGTTGTCTCTATTTCTTAAGGCAGCTGAGGTCATTCAACACCTGTAGAACAATGCTCATAGGATTTTCTATGAGTCTGTCGTGGCCAGTGCCATCCTCTATGCTGTTGCATGCTGGGGCAGCGGGCTGAGGGTTGTGGATGCCAACAGACTCATTAAACTGATTCGGAAAGCCAGTAATGTGGTGGGGATCGAGCTGGACTCTCTGAAGGTGGTTTCAGAGAGGAAAATGTCCAAAATGAGAACAAAACTGGACAATACTTTCCACCCACTCCATGATGTGTTGGCCAGTTATAGGAGCACGTTCAGTGAGAGACTGAGAACACCGAAATGCACCACTGAACAGCACTGGAAATTTTTCCTCCCTGTGGCCATCTCGCTGTACAACTCCTCCATCTGAAAGGACAATCATTACACTCTGCAATACTTAACAGGCTGATTACATATACAGCCTGCTGTGACTTATATCATATTATAACACAATATGATAATGTTGTATTGTTGGTGTTGTCATTTTTATTGTATTGTAATTTTATTGTATTTTTGATATTTCTTCTTCGCTTAACTTCTTACTGTCACAGAGCAACTTAGACCTCATAATTTCCTCAGGGATTAATAAAGTATTTTTGATTCTGATTCTGATAAAGTGATAGCTAAAGTAAATGCCTTCGTCATCCAGAAACTGCCTAGAAAGTCTGGCCACATGAGGCCAGGCATTGTCAATCATTCTCAGTGAAGTTACAGGCAGCATAATGCTTGCTATGAAGTCTCCAGACTCTTTCACACCTGTCACTTGTGTTCAGTGTGAACCTGCTCTCATCTGTAAAGAGAACAGGGTGCAAGTGGTGGACCTGCCAATTCTGATGTTCTTTGGCGAATGCCAATCAAGCTGCACAGTGGTGGGCTGCGAGCACAGGTTGAACTAGAGAATGCTGGGCCCTCATGCCACCCTCATAGATTGGACAGTTGATTAGAATCATGCACATCAGTTGTCTGCTGGAGGTCATTTTGAAGGGCTCTCGCAGTTCTCCTTCTACTGCACATACGCCTTGGAGTAACTGGACTACCTTACTACTTTAAGTACTACCTTATATTACTAGTAGTAACAAGGACACTAGAATCAGTCAGGAAGGAGAGAGAGCATTTGTCTGTGCCCACCACATGCAAAACATTCCCTTGTTGGGGGCTTAATTCCTCTCCATTACACCTGTTGTCAGTTTGATTGGCAACAAAGCAGGTAAATCGTTGGTCACAATCGTTGAATGAAGACCTATGAGTTACAGTCAAAAGCTGTAAAGCAAGTCAGACTCCTGTGCTTAGATTATTTCTTGAACATACACTGCTCAAAAAAATTAAAGGAACACTTTGAAAACACGTCATATCTCAATTGGAAAACAAAAATCATGCTGCATATCCATACTGATATGAAATGGATAATGTTTTAGGAACAAAAGGATGTGATGAAAATGAAAATTATCAACCTACAGAGTGCTTAATTCGAAGTCACCAAGAAATTTAACTGAAAAACTGATGCAGCAGACTAGTCCAATTTGCTGAAATGTCATTG
>JAUBNQ010000017.1:12354063-12367222 GCA_032353495.1 Ctenopoma kingsleyae | reverse complement strand
CTCTTGCTAATTCCAGTCAGAACTCTGGCTGCAGCATTCTGGATTAATTGGAGGCTTTTTAATGAGCTATTGGGACAACCTATCAGTAATGGATTACAGTAGTCCAGCCTAGAAGTAACAAATGCATGGACTAGTTTCTCAGCATCACTTTGAGATAGGATGCTCCTAATTTTAGAAATATTCCTGAGGTGGAAGAAGGCAGTTCTACAGATTTCTTTTATGTGAGGGTTAAAGGAGATATCCTGGTCAAAAGTGACTCCAAGATTCCTCACAGCAGTACTCGAGGCCAGAGCTATGTCATCTAGGGAAGAAATGTGATTAGATAAGGTGTCTCTGTGGTTTTGAGGCCCAAATATAATAACCTCTGTCTTGTCTGAATTAAGGAGTAGAAAATTCTAATTATGTATTTTTACCAGAGAATCCTCAGTCACTTAATGACAACCAACACTGCACTATAAAAACGATATAGGTTTCTTCATTAACAGTTTTTATCCACAAACTCAAAATAAATTAAAGAGTGCAATACAAAAGGATTAAAATATACAAAATTTACTTTTCTTCCAATTACAGTATCAGTAGGTGTAACACTGACATTATAGACCTGAGTTTGGAGGAATTAATGGTAGAACTGGCCTGGACATGTCTCTCCTGTTTCACTATGCTCAGTTTTCATATGTAAACAAAGTTGATGGTTCTTTTTCGATGGCGTGAAATGGCGGATGTTAACTCGCATTATCGCCACCTACTGTTGGGGAGTGGGAATTGACGACACACCATTGATTTTTATTTTGTCCAATTTTGGTAACCTCCCAACCTCAGCTCAGACAAAACTGTGTGCACCCCCTGCGATCTCAGCCCCAGGTTGGGAACCACTGATCTATAGTGTCAAAAGCAGCACTTAGATCTAACAAGACGAGTATAGAGAGAAGTCCGTTGTCTGAAGCTAAGAGAAGATCATTGGTGACTTTGACTAATGCTGTTTCGGTACTATGATTTATTCTAAATCCTGACTGGAAATCTTCATAAAGATTGTTCCTGCGCAGCTGGTCACATAGCTGCTTTGCAACTACTTTTTCAAGGATTTTGGAGATAAAGGGCAAATTGGATATTGGTCTATAATTGGCTAAAATCCCTGAGTCAAGAGCAGGTTTTTTCACTACCAGTCAAAAGTTTGGACACATACAGAAATGACTGTTTTTGAAATAGAAGCAGATTTTTTAACATCAAATTCTAATCTGAAATACAGTGTAGACATTGTTAATATTAAAAATTTATATTTATATAGAAACTGTATATAAAATAATATTTAAAGGAATATTTATGAAAACATACAGAGGCCTATAATCATCAAACATTAGTATTGTCTTCCAATAGCACATTATGTTTGCTACCGGAAGTTTATTAAATTAAGAGGATAATAGATCATTATAAAACCATTTTGCAATGACAGTAACACAGCTGAAGACATGCATCTTTTCATGGAAAAGATGGCAAAGCCTATGTGTGCCCAAACTTTTGACTGGTAGTGTATTTCATTAGGCCTATGTGGATTTCATCTTTTTTTTTTCTTATGTATATATATTTTTTATTTATTTTATTAAATATTGTTTGTATAACTTATGTGATTGTTAATTGGTAATTTTGACAGTTACATGTGCAATAAATATTAATTTTGTATTATTAATATTCTTATTGCTTTACTTGACCTTTAAGTCTTGTTGCACAATAAATAAATAGCCAAAACCAATGCATGCAAAACCCAGCCAAAAATGCATGCAAAACCCCTATCATCCTCTTGTTGCAGGAGAAACACTGGATGCTTAAAGCAACTACAACTATAACTTTGCTAAAATTGTCCACTCATACTATAATGAATGAGGACATTAATTGCAAATATGAATCTGGCTGGCATACTTTCTCTAACAGTACTACTAAATAACACAGCCAATTCAATTTGACATTTAAAAGGACAGATTCTAGACTGTATCTGGTTCTATCACCTCATTGCCTGTGGCATCCTGATACAAATCATTTAAGTCATTGATTAAAATGTAAGCAGGTTAATGCTAGAGGTGACTTCTCCTGCTTAGCATAATTTGCTTATTACACAGGCAAATAAACAAACCATTGATCACAGAGGTTCCTGACACAGAAAGTAGATTAGATGGAAAGAACCAAGATCAAGTACATCTGCATTACACTAGCATGCTCAAAATGTTTACACTTTAGTCTCTGGGAATCAATCTGTAGATATTGTTGTTTATGTGTATATTAACTAAAATAATGAATGTAATTAGAGCAACACATGTTGAAAATCCAGCCTTTTCAGAACCATGGTATTTAATAACCTTCAGAAAACAAAAAACTATAGTTCGATACAGTGTTTTCCACCATTATTGTGCTAATCTTATCACTGGACAGTCGAAGTCCAACCAGTGATTGACAGTGGCAGTAAGACTGCCTTACAGACAGAAAAACATTCAATTTGGACAGGTGTAGAGGAGGCTTGCAAAAATGGGACAGGCATAGGCTTGGGTCAGAGCAAGTCTGCTGAGCTGCAAATGTCAGTCTCCTCTTTCTTTGACATGAGCAGCCTGTATGCCATCTCTCAATTTTACACATCAGACTAGAGTCATTGTTACAGTAGCAGGGCATGATTCCATCTTGATTTTTTCTACAGTATTAGTGCCTCCTACCATATGGAGTTGAAACACCATACCTGAAATGCTGCTTTAAAAAATATATGCAATAAGTTACTCTTGTGCAATAATTTTCACACTGTGATAACTGCTGTTTTTACTTTTATGGTACTCTATAGTATTATAGATCAAGATTTTCAATGTGCATGTACAGTTCGTTGTACTTAAATTGCCATAAAGTTTATCTTATCTTACTACAATGCTGCTATGCACAGTACTTTCATTTAAACCTGAGAACACCTTTCGGAGAAGTAAACTGGACAAGATTGAAAACAGAGTGGGAAGTGGGAAATACAGTAATTGCCTTTTTATGCATGCAGCTGCTGTAGTTTGTTTCACTTAACAAACAAGCAATACATGCTATGTTTGTTCATGTCACTTCAGTGATTCTATTGGGTAAGCACTGAACCTGAAATGTTGACGTTTGCTGTTCCACACTGTCATAATGCTGGAGAATCATTAGGTATAATAGTAACGCTTAGATACATAAATAAAACTGACTGATAAAGTTTGTCAAAATGCTTCCATGAGTATACTTTTAGCTTAGAACTGTAATTGTTATAATATGATTTAAACACTGATGTTTTTTCTTGTTATGGCAGTCACTGACTTCCTATTAGCTAAACTTTGACTACGTATCAACACAAGATGTCCCTGAAATTGTAAGGCAGTGTGTCAAATCACAGTATTATCTGTCAACTCCATACTAAGTCTTATCCTTGCTGCAGTTGCTGCCTCTTCTTAGAAGTCGCTGTACAATAGCAAAACAAATAAAGTTCTGATGAATAAACAAACCTTTGAAGTCCACTAAAGAGGACTTCTGTATTTTTTTTCCCTCTGTGCCAATTTAGAAAGGAATTTTAAACTGAGTGCGTCAAAATCAACACTGCTAGCTGTCTGACACGTGAAGTGAAACTATTTGGCATCACTGCACTGCAAATGAGGATCAAGAATCAATCACTGTAAAATAACTTTATATTTTTTATAGAAAGTGCTTTAATTTATTTTAATATATATTTGTGTCCAGGAATATAGGCCCAAGCTTAATCTTGTGTTTTATACATTTATACATGTTCTGTGTGTATTATACAATCTGATGCAACAGGGTTGTGCAATTTAATGTTCAAGCAGCAGCACTGAGCAACACTCATTGAGTAGTTATGCTGAGAAATAAACCAGAAGAGCAAGCGATAAAATGCAGCCAAACAAATTTAAATTGTTTTACTACAGAAGTCACTAATGAATTGCAGCACACAGTGGGGCATAACAGTAGGACACCCTAAAAGGAGAAGGTTACTTAGCTGTGGAATTGGAGCCCACTAGATCATAGATCATTGTTGTAGTTTCATTGCAATATTTGGAAAATATATTCTGTTAAAAAATGCCAAAAATGACCATGTCCTGTTTTGCAGCTGTATTTCTGATGGATAATGATTGTTAATTGATTTTAATGTAAAGCATTTGAAGTAGGAAATCTTAGGTTTGTATTAGCAGTAACTTCATTACAGGTTTTATATAGCATGTGTATCAGTGGTTTAAAACAATGAAATCTTTCTTGCAATTCCTTCATGCACAGGTAGACAGAACTTTTTGCAGAACTACAAGAGACACGTCATGACATATGACCACATCTAGCTGGTGTATTAAAAAGTGCATTTGTGCATCCAGACCCACTCTGGGGTGGGTTCCACACAAATACCTTAAAAAAGGACATGACTGCAGATGTTGTTCTTCACCTATCTTTGCTGGGCAAAGGCATAGCTAAGGCATCACCATTTGTGGCTCACCTCAGCAGAGTCACTAGATAGGCAGTGGTTGTATGCTTTTCCCAAGGCTAGACCCAAGTTGGATGTTTGGCCAGCGATTGAAGGTCATTCAGGCATGGTTCACTCCCAAGAAATAAAGAAAAGAAAATCACAGGAATATCTAGCTTATTTTGACAACAGATCTTTGCATCTGAACACAGGAGCCAAGTTCTGTACTTACCATTTAACGAAAAACAATATGTAAGAACAGTCATTATCTTAAGTAAAATATTACATTTTATTTTAATAAAACATTGATTGATTGATTAGATTATTTATTTTTAGTATATATCTTAAATGAAACATAGCATGTTACCTGTAGGAATAATGTTTATGGAGGAATTATTGTCATATATAAATATTTACTGTATCTAACAAATGTTCTGAAGTATCTTCATATTGTGTTTGTGTCAGCTAGAGTACAATGATTGAGATCAGTGTTTGCCCAGACATTCAGTATCTGATAGACTAATGTGTTCTTTCAAATGCTGTGTGTTAAACAACACAGAGCAGATCTGCACTGCTCAATGACCTTCTCCACTGTCTGTCCACAAATATTACTGAAACAAATATGCCAAAAACTGAATATTACAACATTTTCAGATTATAGAAAATGATGTAGGAATCATATGGAGGAAACAACTAGTTGAGATGTGGGTAGCATCTGGGTGGCTGACTGAAGTCACAGCGCATTTTCAGAGAGCATTCAATGTTTCAAATGCAAACAAACCACTTACTAAAAAAGGAAAATATTTTGGAACTCTGGTGTGCTTTATTTTTATGGAAACATCTATTTTTAAGTTATGGGCATTTATTAATGAAGGGTGTAAAAGTTTTAAGACAAACCGTTTAGTCACACCATCGGGCTTGAAGCCAATCTCACACAGTTAATGTTAGGACTATAAATGTTTTGGCCTTTTCTTGTCATTTCAGCATTTGTACTACAACTCTTTCTTGACAAGATCAGTATCTGGGTTACAGAGTTATTCATTTACAGAAGTAATGCTTAATGTCTGTAAATGTTTTGGCTTTTTTTCGTGGAAACGATGTATAGATTTTTATTTCCAATTGAAAACATCTCTACAAAATTACCTAAATTATTAAAACCATAAAATAATTTACTCCAAAAGTATTAGTCACCTTTAAAGTGACTTATCTAAACCATCATTGGTATAACTGGTTTGTTTTAGAAGTCAGACTGTGTTTGGTATATGTATGCACCTTCAGCAGCAATTACAGCATTTAGCCTTTGTGGATAAGTCTCAATCAATGTTGCACATCTAGACACAGGAATGTTTTCCATACTCAGTTTTGCAAAACTGCTCAAGCCCTGTCAGGTTGTATGGGCATTATAAGTAAACAGCCTTTCTCAGTCATAACACAAAATACCTTCTATTTCTTAATGATAGATTCAAATGTACTCCAAGCAATTTTCAGTGACTTGGAACTTTTCTTCTAACCATCAATTTACATATGATTTTCAGTAACACTTTGGCGGAGTGGCTTGGAGGGTTATTTTGTCTTCATGGTGTAATTTTTGCCCAGTATTCTCATTCCTCAGTCACTGGATCTTCCAGATACAGTCATTTGAAACACATTCAATGTACTCAGGTGATCTCAGTTTAATTGTGTGACTTCTAAAACAAATGAGCTTCATCAGTGATGATTTACAGACATGAACAAATGTGTTGATACCCATCCACAAAAAATGAAGAACCCACAATTTTCTCTGAAATAACTTGAAGCTGACAAAAGAGAAGAAAAATGTAAGAATACAAATTGTATGAAATCAGACATGAAAGACATGAAAATCAGACTTTCCTTTTTTATTTTTGATTCAACAAAACATTTTTGAATGAAATGGACTGGACAAATGATGGTTCCCCTAAAATAGATAACAGTTGTGTTGCATTGATATTTGAAACCATTTACTGTAATTAACACCACACGTCTTCAGTCTTGTAATCAGTCATTAGGCCTGTAAATGTCAAAGTAGTCACTCAGTAGTCACTCTGCAACATTGGTAACATTGCACAATGCAATAAACATGGATCAGAGAAAGCAGGGAGTTGTTTGAGGAGATAGAAAGAAAATTACAGTCAAGAATTATTTAGAAGAATAGGGTCCATGGCATTGCAGCCAACCTACAAGGACATGATTGTAACAGAAAATTATCCCATATTGAGGATAGTGCAAATGGCTGACAAAGAGCCAAAGACAATGTCCAAACAGTGAGCTCAATGGAGGTCTAAAATCTAAACATTCAACTATTATGAAGTGGCCTTCTATGAACCCCGATCTGAATTCTACCAATCATCTATGGAAAAAGCTGAAGTATACAGTCTGGAGAAAGCACCCTTAAAATCGGAGACAAGCACTGATTGCTGCTAAGCATTGTGCAACAAAAAGAGTAACATCCTTTTTTTTTCTCAAAACGCTTTTCATTTATTGTCTTATTAAAAATATTTTGCTGGAAAACCTACAAATTTGTCCACATCTACAGGTGAGTCACCTTAAATGGGGTGAATACATGTGCTCTTAACATTTTATGTCTTATATTTTTTATGAATTCAGATTACTCTGTAGAGGTTGGTTTTCACTTTGGCACAAATGTTTTATTTTTTTGTTGGTTAGTGTCAAAAAAGTCAAATTAAAATCAACCCTGATTCAGTGTTATAAAAGGTGAAAATACTTTTTTATAGGCACTGTAATATCTTTCTCTCACACTACACACATCATCCTTCCCTTTCTCTACACAGTTATATGCAAAAATTTGCTTGTTAGCAATGACAGATGTGTCTGTGTTTATTTTCTGTGACAACAGTGAAAAACCAGGTGCTGACTACATTTTCAAAAATCACAGCAATATCTAAATAACTAAATATAACTGAATAATTGGTCAAACCTCTGAGTTGACTTAAGCCAATTGTCATGTCTATATGGTGTACCTGACCTCAATTAACTGTTTATAACTGAGTCGTGAGTGCAGTACTGAAAGCCAAGTGATGCAGTATGTCTCCCTTTAACACATGTATTTTTCATTCTATTGGCTCGACAACTGACTGAATTAGAGGTTGACCACTCCACTGTTCTTACCTAATAACAACCCACAACCCCAATCGCACCTCCTCAACTGTTGGAAAAGCTGTATTGATCCTTCAGGAGAACTACTGCCACAAAATTGAATTCTATCAGTGTAACTAATAGTAACCAATAGTGTGCAGGCATGTGAAGATATCATTGACCCAAAGCCCTTTTAACACTGTGGTTCACAGTGTAGTTTTTGTTCTGCTGCGTACCATCATATTTAGTGAAAGCTGTTGAACCCACCTGTTCAGTCTTTAAAAGCCTCTGTTTCTGTATTTCAATCTGACTGAATCTTTCCCCCTCCAGTACTTAAAATATTATAATATTGGATGATCAAAATAGTAATATATATATATATATATATATACATGTAATCTTTGGCAGCTCAAATAGCCATGAAATCATCATAGTTTACAGGCTCACTGGACAACGTTTGATCGTTGGGATTGTCTGCTCACATTTTGTTGGAATTAAATTCACAACAAAAATGGACAGACAGCCAGATTTCAGCTACAACATCATGTAAATGAACACACTGTATAGTTAGTTTAGATTAACACTTGCAATTCAGGATGTGGTGTTGTGACTCTAATGCTGTTAGTAATGTTTATAGAGACGTAAAGTGTATAATAATATATATTATATATATAATATATATAATGTATATAATGTCTGACAGTCAGACGTTGTCCAGTGAGCGGAAGACAGTTCACCGGTAAACTATGATGATTTTGTGGGTTTATTTGAGCTATCAGAGAGGGACACACTAAGCTTCAATCAGCAGATTAATCCGTGCTCTCAATTTAGTAATTTGTGCGCACAGTATAATAATCCATGAGCATGTTTTGTTTTTTTTTTCTTCTGCTTATGTTTTTTTCTCTTCTGTGGCACTGTAGCTTTTTTTGTTGATCAATGAGCATTTTCAGAGTCAAATAAATTCATAAAATAAAAATGGCGAAATGCTCCAAATGATTTTACATACATGTTTTGAATACACTCTCCAGTCATTGTATACAAATAAATGAAATATTTGCATCTTCAAAGACATCACAGCACCACAGCAATAATATACAAATACTTGAACTAATAATAAACCTGTTGGTTCATAACTAGCATATTACAGATATAAATTTGCATGCTGCCATAATATATATTTTATAGTAGTGTGCAGATGTAGCACCTCAAATCATCTGTCTCTGCCGTATTAATTGCCCAATTTTACTCCAACTGCTTTTCATATGTAAAGCATTTGGTGGCCTTAAGAAACGTAAGGAATTGTGTCTATGTGTTTCATTTCACTGATAAATGCTTATTTGCAATGCTAAATGACAACTATTTTTCAAAGACATTTAATCTATTTTTTTTATTTCCCAGCTTGACATATATCATACTTATATATTCACATTATGAATCCATTGCAGCGAGCAATGTTATGCTATTGCATTCTCAGTGCCTCTCCACTTCTCAGGACAGGTACAGCTCAGTGGCACTCAGAGGACAGATGATAGGAGTGATGGCATTGCCACTGAGAAAAGGATCCCCTGAGGTTATTTCAGGGGAATGTGTTGTGGACAGCAGAATGGCCTCCATTGCCCCAGGGATATAAAAAAAAAAGAGAAAAAGTGAGATAAATTTCAGAACTAGCCAATGATGGTGTTTGCAGTCAAGGAACTTTCTGAAAATCTACAGTTAATCAACAGTTGGGTTTCAAATACAGCAGTATTGTATCTCAAAAGCTATTTTTTCTTTAATTTAATTTAATTAGAATTTGTAGACAAGGACATGGCCAGCTTTCAAGAGAAACTGAATTTGATAAAGACAAAAATAGGGAAATGAAAAACTATGTTGACAGGCTACTAACAAGACCACAAAGTGCAACTCTAAAATGTGATAATTGATTGGATGATTATATAAAGTGGCAGAGACTGTCTGCAGGCTACCAAAGGTTGTGAGAGATTTCGTTCAATTTTTTTCCTTGAATACGTAACTAGAGATTAACTAAAAAGAAACCAAAATAAAATCTCTTCATTACAGGGAGTTGAGATTATTACAAATTACACTAACAAAGTAAGTTAAATAGAAACTCTCAGTTTGGAGATGTTCATATAGATCCTTTTATTGAATATTGATTCAGTTTTTGGTGCAGGTAAATGAATCAGTAATTTACCAAAAGCAATGATAACTTTATCTTATTTTAGTATGTGTTTGTTTGTGTGTTGGTGTGTTTGATCAACATTTAAACCTTTAAAGTCTGTCATAAGGCTGTTGTCCATTAATGTTTGAGGTGGTGTGTGCACGCTTGGGGGTGGAGGAGTTGTTGTTGGGTGCCAAACCATAATCTCACTTTAAAGCACCAAAATGGCTAGAGCAGGCTCTGAAGTTAGATATGTTCTGGTGCAATACAGAGTGTAGGTTATCCCCTTTTCAGAAACAGGCAGAGCCCATTTAGTTGGTGTAATATTTTTGGACAAGCAGTCCTTTGAAATATCCTAAATAGTCTCAACCACTTGAATATGCACCATGTCTTTTGCAATCTAACCACTGGCAGCATTTCTTGTTGTAAAGCACTTTTTAAAAATAATTCCATTAAAGTTTCTTGAATGTATTTTTATGCTTGTACCTTGGTTTAGCCCTGTTGTGGACAGCTGTTCACTCTCTAGTTCACATTTGGTGACATTGTCATCTTGTCTTTCTAAAGCCAAACCAGCTTGATGCAAATGAGGATGATCGGTATCTAGCAATTAAATGTACAACAGCTGAGTAGATTGCCAGGCTGGTGGAGTCTGTATTTTGTTTCCTGGCACTGTTTGCTCTTTCATTTTTAGCTTAAGTCAGGTATTTTTAGCCAGCTACTCTAGCGTAACTGTGTCATGGGCTGTGTGCTCATTGCCCTTTTTGTTATTTCTGTCTTTGCTTTTCCTCACCTGGCTATGCCCCATTCAACCCTGTCTCTGGTTCCTCACTCTACATTGATTGCAACCTGTTAGTCTAATCAAGCCACAGTCTTTACATACCTTGCACTTTCGGTTGGCCCGTGTGAGATCATCATGTAGTCTTCCTGGTTCTACGTGTTACTCCTCATGTCATACTCTCACCTCATTTTTGTAAGTTGGTTTGGGTTTAGTTTCTGCTCTGTCCTGAATCACTCCCTAATCCTCTTCACTTCTCTTCTCCCAGCTTTCTTCCATTTTTCCCCACCACATCCTAGTGTTTCCAGTTCTCTCCCTCAGTTTGTTTCTGTGTCTAGTAGTATTTATTTTGTTATTCAGGTTTTGCCTCCACCCAGAGTGATTTTCTGTTCTGTTTTTTTCTGCTGTCGTCAGTGCACTAGTGGTGTGCGATACAGCAAGCTTTGGTATCAATCCGATAACAAGTAAATACAGGGCCAGTATCGCCGACACCGATCCCGATCCCGATCCGATACTATTACCGTATAAGGGCAAACTGCCGGAAAATGCACCCTGTCACACCCCTGTGCTTTAAAAATGTTTAAATTGCTTTAGCAAAGTTAAAATCGCTGTAAAAACACAAGCAAACTCTCAAACCATGAACAAACAAAAACACCAGTGTTAAATTAACATCCAGATCCAGGATACCTCTCTTGAACCAAGACGCAATAAGACCACAAATAAAACCCCCGTCACATTAAATCGCTTTAACGCGATCAAACGCACAAAACATAGAAAAACATCAGTGTTACATAAGTGAATGCAGGATACCTCTCTTGAACCTAGAGACAATCACAATGGCTGCTACAAATGTATTGTAGTACAATTTTTTCCCTCCTCTTCTCCGTTTATTTTGCAGCTGCTGTTCTCTTGTTCATGCTTTTTCCAACCCTGTCTCCTACAGATTATGTTTGCATAAAACTAAACCGTAATCCTGATCACATTTTTGATCAGGACATAATTGTTATGTTGTACTGAAACGTATTTTTGTGAATGAATGACGGGCTACTATTATTAACGCAAAGCGATGCTGTTTACTGTGCATGAGATGCAGGAGACCCGAGTCCCACACCAAAGTCCCCGTCTATCACCGTAAAATAGGTTGGTGACACGACGCTCCTCTTTCTCTGTGTCATCATTCGCTACAGCCTGCATGTGTTTGCTCAGCGCCGCTGTGTTGATGTGAGAGGAGCGGTGTTTGTACCGGGAGGTTTAATTTCTGATGGAACGGTTGCACTGAAAGTAAAAGACAGAAAGCATCGATACCATCGTGCTAGTATCGATCCGATAACGATAACCGATACCAACTTGGTATCGATACTATTGATACTTTGGATCGATCCGCCCACCACTATTGTGCACCCCAATTTCTGACCTTCAAAAACAAAAGACTACATGAGGGCCATAAAATAATCCCACTGATCAAATTTCATACCACATTTTTGTGTGAATTTTACCTGAGGTTATTTTGTTTCCCATTAAAAGTCTATTGATTCTTTACCCACACCTTCATTAAAACAGTGAGCAACATACACAGTATCATAAATAGACACACGCACACACACACACACACATACACTTCACCCTAACAACAAGAGGCTTTTAGAGGCAGATAGTAAATTAGAAAATCCCTGCGGTAATTAAAAACCAAGCCCCTAACTTATTGCACAAAGCCTTCCTGACTAGCAAACACCTGTGCTGCATCAATTAGAAAGGCTTTATTTGTAAATATTAATGAAGTACACTACTGTTTAATTAATTTAAATATCATATATTCAATTTCTAGCTGTCCATGCACTGTAATGATTCTGTTAAGTGGCTGTACTCAATTCAGAAGAATTCACACAATTTGTTCCTTTGACCTTCATAATTTCACAGTTGTTGCAGGCATGACTGACTTTCAAAGCTGCTATATCGTCAGAGGATATTATAAGAGAAAGGTTCACAACCTATACAGTAAAGCAGTACCTGGAATTGTTACTTTTTCTTGTAAGTCTTATTTCTATGTCTTAGACAGCCATTTACTGCTTTATATTTAGCCCATTTTACACTGCCCATTCAAGGCAGGTTTACTATGCCAATATGACTTCTGTATAAAAGGTGGTATAGAAGCAGGGGATATCATTTTTTAACCTGCCTCAAGAAGCAGTTGTCATACAATGTTAATGATTATGGTTACAATTGTATTCATTTGAACAACATGTTTGAGCCATCACATGCAACATTATGCTGGATGAGAAAGGGGAAGATTCACAAATGACTATTATGACACAAGAGGTTGGAAAAAGGCTTCCAAAGTACAATGTGTTTTTAGTTTTTTGCTGACATAGTCCAACCAGTAGTGTGTTCTGATACATAACGCAACTCTGCCTACTCCTGAGTGGCAAGTTGAAGTGATACTCAAATCTATAGGAAACTGAATCTACAATTATTATCATTTGTCATTTTGTACTTGACCTTCAGCAATTATGAGTCCAAATCAAAATATGCAAAAGCATATGACTTTCTTTAATATATTATTTGGATATATTAAATAACCTGAGTAAATACAGTACTGTGCAAAAGTCTTAGGCCACCATTAGTTTTGGGAGTGCTATTATGATCATATATATTTATTTTT